>CM035844.1:41588784-41951554 GCA_020510985.1 Pholidichthys leucotaenia | reverse complement strand
AAAGCCTGGCTACCCACAGAATTAAGGTCCAAGATTCAAAACTGCTTTTATGATAACATCGTGATCTCTGATCATGCACCCTGTTGTCTAATATATGTAGATAAAAAATTGACAAAGGAATCAGGTAGATGGCAATTTCAGCATAAATGGCTTCAGGATGAGGAATTTGTCAAGTATATAGAAAAACAGATAGACGAGTTCTTTGACATCAATACTACACAAACATCAGCATGTGTAAAGTGGGAGGCTTTCAAAGCTTTTATTAGGGGACATATTATTAGTTATACAGGATCAAAATCTAAGAAGACTCGAGAGGAGAGAGCTAAATTGGAACATAAAATAAAAAGTCTTCAGGAAAAAGTGTATGCAGGAAGTGACCCAAGGTTGGAGAATGAATTACTGATTTTGAGAGCTGAATACGACAAAAAATCAGCGAATAGAGCTGCCTCGAGTCTTCTAAGATTGAAACAATCTTTTTATGAACAAGGTGAAAAATCAGGAAAATTATTAGCATGGCAGATTAAACAATTGGAAATTAAAACACCAATTACCAGTATTATAAGTAACGGACAGGTAGTTATAGATCCTTTAGAAATTAATAGAGCCTTTAGAGATTACTATGAAAAATTATATGATACCAAAAATGAACCTGATTTAACAAAACTAAATGGGTTTTTGAACGAACTATCTATACTGTGTATACCAAATGAAAACAGGGAGATATTGGAGTCTAAAATTAGTCAAGAAGAAGTTGGGCTAGCCATTGATAATATGAAATCAGGAAAAAGTGCAGGACCAGATGGTCTTCCAGTTGACCTTTATAAAAAATTTAAGAATAAATTAATAAAACCTTTTTTGGAAATGGTTTTAGAAGCATTTCAAAATAATAATTTACCATCATACATAAATAATGCCTTAATTATACTGCTGCCAAAACCAGGTAAGCCCTCTAATAAATGTGAAAATATGAGACCAATAAGCCTATTAAACGCCGACCTTAAGATAATCTGTAAAATTTTAGCAAGACGAATACAAGAAATTTTACCAAATATTATTAATCGAGATCAGAATGGCTTTATAAAGGGTAGACAAGGCTTCCATAATGTAAGAAGACTATTTAATATTATTTATTTTAATAAAGAAGCACCGGATACAGCTCTCCTATCACTGGACGCCGAAAAGGCCTTTGATAGAGTTGAATGGCCCTTTCTTTTTGAAGTCCTACAAAGGTTTGGACTTGGAAATAATTTCATAAAATGGGTTCAAATAATATACAATAATGCTACAGCAGAAATCCTAACAAATAACAATATTTCAAAACCAATAAAAATCAATAGAGGATGTCGACAAGGCTGTCCACTTTCACCTTTACTGTTTACTATGGCAATTGAACCTTTAGCGATAGCGATACGTTTACATTCACAAATATATGGAATTAAAGTTGGACCAACAGAACATAAAATCTCCCTGTACGCCGATGATATAATTTTGTTTATGTCGAATCTAAAAAAATCAATTCCAACCTTGTTGAATTTAATAAAGAATTTTGGGGAAATATCAGGATATAAAATAAATAAAACTAAATCTTCAATATTAATGCTAAATGAGACCCAGAGAAATTACCCAGCCCCTGAGGCAAATCAATTCAATGTTGTAAATCAGTTTAAATATTTAGGAATCCAAATTATGCCTAAGCTAGAATCAGTCGCCAGCGTCAACTATGAAGCCTTAATGTCAGATATCAATGAGTTAACTCAGAGATGGATGTCACTACCAATGTCGATGATCGGGAGAATCAATATACTTAAAAGTAATATTTTACCTAAAATACTTTATTTATTTCAATACATTCCCTTATCACCACCTTTAGATCTATTCTCAAGAATAAAAAAAAAGTTAGTGGAATTTATATGGAACAACAGGAGGGCTAGATTACGTCTGTCTTTATTATATTTACCATTTGATCGTGGAGGTCTGAAATGTCCAAATTTTATGTTGTATTATTGGTCGGCACAACTGAGGTCTATGACATATTATTTTTCATCAAATGATCTCCCTCACTGGACTGAAATGGAATCATACAATTTACCTTTACCTCTTCCCATATTCATATACTCAGATTCGGCAAAAAAATTACAAAAACAAGTTAAAAATCCATTTGTAAAGCATATGATCAAAATATGGTGTGAAGCTAAAAACTATTTAAAAGAACCACAGTTATTGTCACAATTTAGTCCAATATGGGGTAATCAATATTTTAAACCAGGGAGAGCGGACGCTGTATTTAAAGTATGGAATTTAAAAGGGATACAAAAGATTCAGGATTTATATTTGCCATGTGCAGACAACATAATGTCTTTTGAAGAGCTGAGGATCAAATTTAATCTCAATAGAACACATTTTTTTAAATATCTTCAACTTAGAAACTTTATTCGATCAAATCAAAATAAAGCTCTCACTCGACCTATTTATTCATCCTTGGAAAAAATGATGATGAAAGATAGTAAAAGAAAGGGTATTATTTCAGAGTTTTATAACTCATTGACACTATCTTCAAGTGAAAATTCACTGAAAAGATTAAACTACTGGAAAGAAGATCTGCAAATTGAAATTTCGGAGGAACAATGGGAATTGGCTTGTACAGAAGCTCAAACCAAATCAATAAATGCACGCCTTAAATTGATACATTTCAAATGGTTAATGCGGATGTATGTTACACCGGAGGAGTTAAATAGATATAACAAAAATATACCAGATACATGCACAAAATGCATGGAAAGTAAAGGAACCCTATTTCATTGTTTATGGGAATGTAGATTAATAAGAATGTTTTGGGAAGAGGTGAGGGTAACAATTGAAAAAATAATCTCAAAACAAATCATACTGAATCCTAAACTGTTTTTGTTGGGTCTGTACCCAGAAAAGCATAATTTTAATAAAAGTGAAAGAACATTCATAGACCTCAGTTTGCTTAATGCCAAAAAATGTATTGCACTATTATGGAAAAAGACTCATAGACCAGATGTGACTCAGTGGTTAAGACAGATGTTAACAAACCTTCCATTAGAAAGAATAACATATATACTGAAATCAAAGGAAATTGTGTTTGAGAATATATGGAGACCTTTTATTGATTATGTAAAAAATTTAAACATAACTCTTGAAGAAGAAGGTGAATGATGTGTGTGGACCTTGTAAATTCCAAACTGGTGAACATAATATGTATACTTATGTATTGGATTGTCTAGACTAAACAGAGGAGCATTGTTGAAGACTTGATTTTGTTGGTGGTTGTTGGTGTTTTTAGTGCATTTTTTTTTTTTTTTTTGTAGAACTTTAGCATTAGTGTTTGATTGTTTGTATCATGTTTGTTAAAAAAAAAAAAGGTTCAATAAAGATATTGTGGAAAAAAAAAAAAGATGATTTCTCCAAGCTAAATAGATTTCATCTAAATTAGTAGAGCGCCATTTTCTTTCTAATTGACGAGTCTTCTGTTTTAAGGTACGAGTTTCTGTGTTGAACCAAGGAGTTAGAAATCTCTGATTAGACTTTTTCTTTTTTAAGGGGGCCACCAAGTCTAGAGTCTGATGCAGAGAAGCTGAAACACTATCCACCATGTTATCAATTACAGAAGGAGCAAGCTGTCTATAGCTTATTTCCATTGTGTTGACACATGGCATAGAGGAAACAATCTGCATAAATTTGGAAACAGCATCATCTGAGAGGCATCTACTGTAATAATATTTTTCTTTAGGAGCCAAATAGTCAGAAATAGTAAAATCAAAGGTTAACAGACAATGGTCAGACAGTACAGGGTTATGGAGACACTACAAGATTTTCTATTTCTATGCCATATGTCAAAACAAGGTCCAATGTATGGTGGAGGTAATGAGTAGAATTTCCTACTTTCTGAGAAAACCCAATCGAATCTAATATTGAATTGAATGCCACATTGTCACGCCGCGCCGTTCATCAGCGGCGCCACCTGCTCACACACCTGATCCTCATCAGCGGCGAGGGATAAAAGCCGCCTCGCCCGGAGGCTCGGCCTGAAGCCGTCAGACTTCGTTCCCTCACCGCCGTGAGCATACCTTTCTTCAGCATCGCTATTCTGGGTAAGAACCTTTACCTCCTTTCCCAGTCTGCTCCCCTGTGCACAGGTGGATTCCCCGGCAGCGGACATCTCCGTTCCATCGCCCATCCTTCGCTGCTGCACGGAGCTCTCCAGGTGGCTGTCTCCCGGGCTACGTTCCCCTTGCTGTGCCAGCTATCCTGACAACTCAAGTAAGATCTTCTCTTGCCATAATTCATCCTGTGTTGGTGTATGCCCGTCACCCTCTCCCTGTGCTCTCTCCATAGGGTTGCTCGGCCGAACGGTCATCTGCCTCTGTGCCTGAAGCAGACGCCACCACCAACACATCTGCATCCCGCAGACACACACTCATTCACCCCTGCTGTTAATAAACTCTTTGAACTACTCTAAGCCTGTGTGTGCGTGTCTCCTGAGCCGTGCGTTATGTCAGTACGGCTTCAGCAGAGCGGCTCGGCGGACGGCGGGCTCGCACACCGGCTTACCACTCTCGAGGCTAGAGTGGATCAAATAGCTTATCAACAGCAGGTGATCCTGAATCAATTGATAACTATCACTGGCCGATTGGACCGCCTGGACCCCCAGCAGCCGTTCCCCCCGGCTCCTCAGGGTGGCGCAGCTCCTGCTGTTCCGGTGGCCGTCCAGCCAGCTCCAGTGGCACTGGCCCGACTCACACCAATTCCGACCCCCGCCCGCTTTAGCGGAAAGCTCGGCGGAGCGCGGGGGTTTGTGATGCAGTGCGAGTCCGTGTTTGACCGTGTGCCCGGAGACTTTCCCTCAGATCACAGCCGGATCGGCTACATAGGGAACCTCCTGGAGGGGCGTGCTTTAACTTGGGCCTACGCTATTATGGCGAGACCCAGTTATGCCACCCTCACCTATGCCGAGTTCGTGAGGCGCTTCCTGGAGGTGTTCGATCACTCCCGTTCCGAGGCGGTCCAGGTCGATCGGCTTCTCGCTCTCCAGCAGGGAAGCCGGTCGGCCGCGGATTATGCCATCGAATACCGGGTAGCGGCGGAGGAACTGGGCTGGGAGGAGCGTTCCCTCTGCGGCCTGTTTCTCCGCAGCCTCAATAGTGATCTGAGGGATGAACTGGCTGGACGGGATATCCCCGGAACGTTAGCGGAGCTAACCTCATTAGCAATCAGCTTGGACAACAGGCTGCGCGAGCGCTCCTCAGGACGGAAGCCGTCTGCTTCTCGCCCTCGAGGAGTCCCGCTACGCCTGCCCCAAGCTCGCCCCCTGGCGACGCCGCCACCATCGTGCCCCGAGGAGTCGGAGCCGATGGTGACGGGCTGGGCAAAGCTCTCCTTGGCAGAGAGACAGCGCCACCGTGAGTTGGGTCTCTGCCTGTATTGCGGAGACAATCAACACACGGTAGAGCTTTGCCCACAAAAGCCAAACGGTGGGGTCCGCGAGTCACTGTAGGGGGCCTCGCGGACGTCAATCGGCAAAGTCCCCTCACTCAATTAAAGCTGCCCATCCGTTTTTGCCACAATCTCACTGGGCACCTCACCCACGCACTGGTGGATTCGGGCGCAGAGGGCAGCTTCATTTCACAAGGCCTGGCAACCCGATTGGGCATCTGCTGTCAGGCGCTCAAACACCCCATCTCCCTGGTCCATCTCTCCCGTGCCTCCCTTGGGAGAGTTACCCATCAAACCATTCCTGTCCCAGTCATCATCTCAGGGAACCACCGGGAGGAAATGGTTTTCTACGTCCTGCCCAACTCTGTGTCGCCCGTCATCCTGGGGTATCCCTGGCTACGCCTCCACAATCCTGTCCTGGACTGGAGGTCAGCTGGGGTGTCGGCGTGGAGTACCTTCTGCATGGGCACCTGCCTTCAGTCCGCTGCCTGCTCCCCGTCCGCGGCTCCTCCTGTGGCGGATACAGCACCCCCGGACCTGTCACTGGTGCCCCCAGATTTTCACGACCTGGGTATGGTATTCAGCAAGTCGAAAGCTATGTCTCTTCCCCCGCATCGACCATATGACTGTGCCATCAATCTCCGCCAGGGGGCCCCCCCTGCCATCTGGTCGGCTCTACAGCCTGTCGGCGCCGGAGAAGGAGACTATGAATACGTACCTGAAGGAATCACTGAGCGCTGGGATTATCCGCCCATCGTCATCACCCGTGGGGGCGGGGTTTTTCTTTGTAGGGAAGAAGGACGGTTCCCTCCGTCCCTGTATTGACTACCGAGCTCTTAATGACATCACTGAGAGGGACCGTTACACCCTGCCCCTCATGGACACTGCCTTCCACTCCCTCCAGGGGGCGACCTGGTTTACCAAGCTGGATCTCCGCAGCGCTTACCACCTCGTCCGGATCCGGGAGGGAGATGAATGGAAAACAGCCTTCCGTACCCCGAACGGCCACTTTGAGTATCTCGTCATGCCGTTCGGGCTGACCAACGCTCCTGCCGTCTTTCAGCGCCTCATCAATGACGTCCTCCGGGATTTCATCGGCCTCTTCGTGTTCGTCTACCTGGACGACATTCTGATCTTCTCTCAGTCCAGAGACGAGCACCGGGTCCATGTGAGGCGGGTCCTTCAAAGACTGCTGGAGAATCGTTTGTACGTGAAGGCTGAGAAGTGCGAGTTTTACGCTAGGACCACATCCTTCCTGGGATTCATCATCGCCCAAGACCAGGTGCTCCCGGACCCAGAGAAGGTGAAGGCGGTGGTGGAGTGGCCTACTCCCGCATCTCGGAAGCAGGTGCAACAGTTTGTTGGCTTCGCCAATTTTTACCGCTGTTTTGTCCCGAATTTCAGCTGGATCGTCGGACCACTGACCCGCCTCACGTCCCCGAAGGTCCCGTTCCGGTGGACCGAAGAGGTCGATACTGCCTTTAAGGCGCTGAAGGCAGAGTTCTCCTCCCCCCGGGTCCTTCGCCAGGTCGACCCCGCGCTGCAGTGCATTGTGGAGGTGGACGCATCGGACACGGGAGTGGGAGCAGTGTTATCCCAGCAATCACCGGACGATGGCGCCAAGCGACCGTGCGCCTTCTTCTCCCGGCGCCTGTCCCCGGCGGAGAGGAACTATGATGTGGGGGACAGAGAGCTCCTGGCCATTAAACTCGCCCTACAGGAGTGGCGCCACTGGCTAGAGGGGGCGGACCTGCCGTTTGTGGTCTTGACGGACCATAAGAATTTAGAGTACCTACGATCTGCCAAGCGCCTGAATGCCCGCCAGGCGCGCTGGTCTCTGTTCTTCGCCAGGTTCCGGTTCTCTATCACCTTCAGGCCAGGCTCCAAGAACGGCCTGCCTGACGCCCTCTCTAGACAGTTCACCCCCGTGGGGGCTGAGGAGACGCCCCACACTATCCTGCCCAGGTCGTGCGTCGTGGGAGCTATCTCTTGGGACATTGTGGACAAGATCCGGAAGGCACAGGAGGTGGAACCTGATCCTGGCGGCGGACCGGAGGGAAGACTGTTCGTTCCGTCTACGGTCCGAGGAGAGGTCATCCACTGGCTCCACACCTCCCGGCTCACCTGTCATCCCGGCACCTCTCGGATGATCAGCCTCCTCCAACGGTCCTTTTGGTGGCCGGGCCTGCGGAGGGATGCAGCCCGCTACGCCCGGGCTTGTCCAATTTGTGCCACCAGCAAGTCGGGAAACGCCCCTCCAGCGGGTCTGCTCCAGCCTCTGCCCGTCCCTGGCAGGCCATGGTCACACATCGCACTGGATTTCGTCACCGGGCTCCCAGCTTCCAACTCATTCGACACCATCCTGACCGTCGTGGACCGTTTCTCCAAGGCGGCACACTTCATCCCCCTGCGAGGTCTCCCTACCGCCCTGGAGACGGCGGGCTTCCTCGTCCAACACGTGGTCAGGCTGCATGGGATCCCGGTGGACGTGGTCTCGGACCGGGGCCCCCAATTTTCATCCGAGGTTTGGAAATCCTTTTGCAACGCCATCGGAGCCAAGGTGAGCCTCTCCTCCGGCCATCACCCCCAGTCTAACGGGCAGTGTGAGAGGACCAATCAGGAGCTGGAGGCTGCGCTCCGCTGTGTTGCAAGATCCAAGCCGACGTCATGGAGCAACCATCTCGCCTGGGTGGAGTACGCCCACAAAACCGCCCGCTCTTCTGCAACGGGGATGTCCCCCTTCAAGGCGTCCCTGGGTTACGACCCCCCGCTGCTTCCAGCGCAGGAGAGCGAGGTAACTGTTCCGTCAGTTAGGGCGCACGTGAGGCAGTTCCGCTCCACCTGGGCCGCCGCGCGTCATGCGCTTTTACGCACAGCGGAGCGCAACAAGACCGTGGCGGACCGGCGTAGAAGACCTGCCCCGGCATACAGAGTTGGGCAACTTGTCTACGTTTCCACCCAGGACGTCACCCTAAAAGGCGAGAGGAGGAAGCTGGCACAGCGCTTCATGGGTCCCTTCCCCATCACCCGGATCATCAACCCGGTGGCTGTGCGCGTGGCTATTCCCCCCTCCCTCCGCATCCATCCCACCTTCCACGTATCAAAGGTGAAGCTGGCAGTCACCGACCCCCTTTGCCCTCCTCCTGCAGCGCAACCCGCGCCCCGGATGATTGGTGGCCACCCGGCCTGGTCCGTCTCCTCCATCCTGGACTCCCGGCGCCGGGGTCGTGGGTTGCAATACTTGGTGGACTGGGAGGGCTATGGGCCCGAGCATCGACAATGGGTGCCCCCGTCGTTTGTGTTGGACCCATCGCTCATCGCGGACTTCCACCGAGCGCACCCGGATAAGCCATCGCCAGGAGGCGCTGCTAGAGGGGGGAGTACTGTCACACCGCGCCGTTCATCAGCGGCGCCACCTGCTCACACACCTGATCCTCATCAGCGGCGAGGGATAAAAGCCGCCTCGCCCGGAGGCTCGGCCTGAAGCCGTCAGACTTCGTTCCCTCACCGCCGTGAGCATACCTTTCTTCAGCATCGCTATTCTGGGTAAGAACCCTTACCTCCTTTCCCAGTCTGCTCCCCTCTGCACAGGTGGATTCCCCGGCGGCGGACATCTCCGTTCCATCGCCCATCCTTCGCTGCTGCACGGAGCTCTCCAGGTGGCTGTCTCCCGGGCTACGTTCCCCTTGCTGTGCCAGCTATCCTGACAACTCAAGTAAGATCTTCTCTTGCCATAATTCATCCTGTGTTGGTGTATGCCCGTCACCCTCTCCCTGTGCTCTCTCCATAGGGTTGCTCGGCCGAACGGTCATCTGCCTCTGTGCCTGAAGCAGACGCCACCACCAACACATCTGCATCCCGCAGACACACACTCATTCACCCCTGCTGTTAATAAACTCTTTGAACTACTCTAAGCCTGTGTGTGCGTGTCTCCTGAGCCGTGCGTTATGTCACACATTAAGGCAGTCACTATCTACATCCACATGTATATTAAAGTCCCCTACTATAATTATTCTGTCAGATTTCAGCACTAAATCAGCTAAGAAATCAGCAAATTCGGATAAAAATTCTGAGTAGGTTGATGGGGGACGATAAACTATGGCAAATAAAATTGGGTTTAACCTAAAATTGCTAAAGTGCCCAATACTGAGGACCAAGCCCTCAAAGGAATTATAACATGTTTTTTGCTTTACATTAACTAGTAATTTGGAATGGTAAATTGTTGCTACTCCTCCTCCACGACCAGAACTTCTGGGATTTTGACAGTTTAAATAACCAGAGGGAGTTGATTCATTTAAACCAACATAATCCTCTTGTCCTAACCAAGTCTCTGTAAGGGAAATTAAATCAATCTGATGATCAATTAACAAATCATGGACTAACAGAGACTTGGGAGTTAGAGACCTAATATTTAATAAACCACATTTAATTTTTAAATTATGAGGAGGAACAGAGGCCAAATCATTCAATTTAGAGGCTTTATGTTTAATTTGAGTTTTACCAATATTTTGCTTTATCACTTTGGGATGCTTATACATTATATTTTTATTCACTTTGGAGGGAGCAGACAACGATTCTCTGATGGGGAAGACAGGGGCTAAGCTGAGGGGTGGCGGATGAAGAGGAGCTGCAGAGAGGCGTGTAAGACTACGACTCTGCTTCCTGGTCCCAACTCTGAGTAGTCATGGTTTTGGAAATTTGGATAAAAAAGATGCCAGATTGTTAGATAAATGAGAAGCACCATCCAAAGTGGGATGAATGCTGTCTCGTCTCATAAGACCAGGTTTTCCCCAAAAAGAGCTCCAATTGTCAATGTAGCCCACGTCATTTTTAGGACACCACACAGACAGCCAGCGGTTCAAGGATGACGAGCGGCTAAACATGTCATCACTGGTCAGATTGGGGAGGGGCCCAGAGAATACTACAGTGGCAGACATCGTTTTGGCAAAGTCACACACCGATTCTATATTAAGTTTCGTGACTTCCGACTGCCGGAGACGGATGTCATTAATGCCGGCGTGAATAACAATTGTGGAATATTTACAGTTACTTTTAGCCAGCATTTTCAAATTTGACTCGATGTCGCCTGCTCTGGCCCCAGGAATGCATTTGACTATGGCTGCTGGAGTCTCTAGGTTCACGTTTCTGACTACAGAGTCGCCAATGATCAGAGTTTTTTCCTCAGCGGGTGTGTCGCTGAGCGGGGAAAAACGATTAGAAACATGAATAGGTTGGTGGTGTACCGGGGCTTTGCGACTAGGCTTCCTTCTCACCGTCACCCACCCAGTCTCCTCGCTGCTGAGGAGAGCCGGGGAACCGCTGACAGGGGGGCCTAAGCTAGCTAGCTCCGCTGCAGCTAAGGGGCGTCCGTCAAGATTAACTGGCGCAGACGGTGTTTCAATGCAGCGGAGCCGGGATTCCAAATCAGACAACCTCGCCTCGAGCGCCTCAAAAAGACAACATTTATTACATTTACCGTTATCACTAAAACAGGCAGAGGTGTAGCTAAACATCTGACAGAGAGAGCACACCAGAGGAGGAGAGGAAAAAGAGCTAGTAGCCATAGCTAGCGGCTAGAGAGCAAACCACACAGGCAGACAGCAAAACAGGAAGTGACGATACGTTACCACAAGGAAGTGACGATCCACTTGAAAAACTTGAAAAAAGTTGATGAATGTTCAATAAACACCTTTTTTGGAACATTCCACAGGTGAGCAGGTTAATTGGAAACAGATGAGTCATGACTGGGTATAAAAGGAACATCCCTGGAAGGCTCAGTAATTCATAAGCAAGGATGTGGTGAGGTTCACCACTTTTTGAACAACTGTGTGGACAGCTAGTCCAACAGTTGTCCAACAATTCTCAATGTACAATTGCAAGGAATTTAGGGATTTCATCATATACAGTACATAATATCAAAAGGTTCAGAGAATCTGGAGAAATATGCATGTAAGTGGCAAGGCTGAACACCAACAATGAATACCCGTTACCTTCGATCCCTCAGGAACTCTGCTTTAAAAAGCAACATCATTCTGTAAAGGATATTACCATGTGGGCTCAGGAACACTTAAGAAAACTATTGTCAGTTAACATCGATTCACACTATGTTTAGACTGACTTTTACTGATGTTTTGGCAAATGTCTGGCTCTGCTGGCAAAAGTTGGCAAAAGTTAATGATAGTTGGTGTTTGTTGGTGAATGCTGGCGAAAATCATCCATCCATCCATCCATCTTCTACCGCTTTTCCGGAGGTCCGGGTCGCGGAGGTAGCAGTTCAAGCAGAGAAGCCCAGACTTCCCTCTCCCCAGCCACCTGCTCCAGCTCTTCAGAGGGGATACCAAGGCGTTCCCAGACTAGCTGGGAGACATAGTCTCTCCACCGAGTCCTGGGTCTGCCCCGGGGTCTCCTCCCAGTGGGACGTGCCTGAAACACCTCAAGTGGGAGACGTCCAGGAGGCATCCTAATCAGATGCCCATACCACCTCAACTGACTCCTTTCAATGTGGAGGAGCAGCGGTTCTACTCTGAGCCTCTCCCGGATGACTGAGCTCCTCACCCTATCTCTGAGGGTGAGTCCAGCAATCCTACGGAGAAAGCTCATTTCAGCCGCTTGTATCCGCGATCTCATATTCTTTGAAAATTTTTAGCATGCTGAAAATTTACCGATATTTGGAAATAAATGTTGGTGAAAGCTGTGCTCAGTTTGTAAAAGTAAGTGAGTGTAAGAGTGCTGGGCTAAGTTGTGCACAGCTAGCCTAAGTTAAGCTCCATTGTAAACGTCGACTGAAATGCTAGCAAAAGCAGAAGTTTTTCGAACGAGACTCGCATGCATGGACACAAGAGAAATGCTGAAGAAGTGTCGCTGTCCATAGTGCTGGAATGCCAAAAGTGACAGAAGAGGGGGATAAAAAAAATATAACCCCCCCAAAATATGGCAGTCCCCCCCAAAAAAAAATCTCATTGCAAAATTTACTGTTCTTAATTTTCTGCTCCATGCGTAATCATTCTCCAGGATTTATTGACTTGGCTTCCATTGTTAACCCCATTCACTGTCATTCTTTTTAAAGAATGATCCAAAATGAAAATATCCCGACAGTTGTTTTGAATTAAGTATACAGTTTTGCATTCACCAGAGCAGATTAGAACTCAAGCCGAGATGAAGGGCTTGCTCTTTCTTAGTTTAAAAGAAAAGCTCGGATGAACGATAATATAACTGAAGGAAATTTTATAACTCTCAAACTCATGGACAAAGAGAGAGACTGGCATCATCTCTGAATTGTAGTGGACAGCTCTCATCCGTGGTTAAGCAAGGCTGTCACGTTAAAAAGTTCGTAAACATTGGTGTGCGCTGGATCAAAAAAACCTGCTCACAAACATAATTTCAAAGACATTTGGACTAATTTCTCTGATTTTTCAAAACGTCAGTAAAAGTGGGTCCAAACGCTATAGTGTGAACCCAGCTTTAACACAGTTAGTTGCTACATCTACAAGAGCAAGTTAAAACTCTACCATGCAAAATGAAAGCCATATATCAACAACACCCAGAACTGCCTCCAGTTTCTGTGGGCCTGAGCTCATCTGAGATGGACTGACATACAGTAGAAAAGAGTGCTGTGGTCTCATTAGTCCACTTTTCACATTGTTTTTTGAAATGATGGATGTTGTGTCCTCCGGGCTAAAGAGGAAAAGGACCATCTATATTATTATCAGTGCCAAGTGCTTATTGAGTGTTGTTAAAAGGAAAGGCGATATAACACAGTAGTAAGCATGCCCCTGTGCCAGCTTTTTGGGAATGTGTTGTAGACATCAAATTCAAAATGAGTATGTGCAACAAAAAAAGGGATAAAGTTTATCAGTTGGAACATTAAATATCTTGTCTTTGTAGTGTATTCAACTCAATACAGGTAGAAAAGGATTTTTTTTAAAACACTGTATTTTGTTTTATTTACTTTTTACACAACATCCCAACTTCACTGGAATTGGAGTTTGTACTTGTGCATACAGCCTAAGACTGTAAAAATGTGTGAACCATGTTAACCATCAGTTATACAGACCTATGTGTGTGAATACTTTTGTATACCTGCAATGCAGAAAAATGCACTTTGGGCTCACATAAGTCACCTGGTTCTGCATCAATATGCTACCTTTCACTTGCATATGGGCTTACATCTGAATACTCTGGTTTATATGTCTTTACATCTGCAATCACCTGCAGATATGTGTAACAGAACACAACAAACAAGCAGAAGAATTTAAGGGTGCTTTCACACTGATAGGCTTTTAGTTCATGTCAATCAAACTTGAGTTCGTTTTCTCCGTTAGTGCGGATTATTTTGTTTGGTGAGAATACGGTAATCGCACCCTGGTGTGCACCAAACCAACCATGCCGACACCTCCTAAAAGAGGTGGTCTCGATTCAAATCAATTGGCGAACTCTGGTGCTGTGGCAGACTGAAGAGGTACCTCTCACCCAGTGGGATTTGGGGTTGGGGGGCATGGTTTGTGTTTCCCGGTTTTGGAGTCCGGGAGTATTCACTGTTAGTTGTTTGGTGGCAGTTGTGGAGTAAATATAAAAACCCACCTTCGTCTCCTGTGTGTTTCTTCCTCCTGCCACAGTGCAGTCCTCCGGGTGAGAAAGGGATCGTACTAAAACAGGACCAGCAGCAAACTGTAAAACATTTTATGTCACTGTACATACCTGATGGATCTTCGAAAATATATGTGGCTGAGCATGTCATGGTTCAGGAGGATTAATGAACATTAACTTATTTTCCATCCATAGCTGTGCTTCATTTTCAAATTGTACGATTTGCCAAAAGTGGTATATGCACATAATGTAATAAATGATAACAAGGGTGATGAAAATCCCTCATAGATTATGCTACAATTTGTATTATTTTCTCCCCAGAAGTGCATAAATGCACAGCAGGCATCCTACTTTCTGTAATTTACCTTTAATGTTCTTGCGGCAAAAAAATCTGACCAATAAGAACAGAAAACGTTCTGACATAGGTCTTGCGGGATTTAACGTGACAGAATTTGGTCCGCTTGAATTTTTGCCTGGGTGAAAAAGGGAACCGAACCAAGGAGAAAATGATACAAAGTAACAAACTTATTATTGTATAGTACCTTTATTGTGAAATGCAGCGTGGTGATGCGCACCTCCAGTGACATCACTGCACCGCCCCATATAAGGCCAGGGACGGCCATCTTACGGCCTCTTTCTTGCCTGTGCCTTGGCCAGTGCCTTGTCTGTGACCGCCATGTTCAGAGTGTTCAATAAAGCTGTGTTTTACAAGTCACCTCGCCTCATCTGTGAACCAGGGTAAAACCATACATAACATTTGGCGATGTTGGATTTAACTCATGGAGGCATGCGTAGCTCCAGTTCGCCCTTTTCTTGAGTTTCCCGGGGACCCGTCGGTGCCCTGGCCTAGGTGGTTTGAGGCCTTTGAGACCTATGTTGCCACGCTGGGACTCGGTGAGCTCGATAAGCTAAGGGCCCAGGCGTTTCTGGTTCACAATTTGGGTATAGAGGGCCAGCGAGTCCTGCAAACGCTTGGTGCTTCAGACACTTATGAAGATATAGCAGAGTTGCTAGCTAGCCATTTCCACACCCCGGATAGCATGACTGTCCGGAGGATCCATTTTCGGCAGTGGCATCAGTGGGTAGGTGAACCCGTTCGGCAGACTGTCACCAACTTGAGGCACTAGCTAGCAAGTGTCACTTTGGGATGCTGGAGGAGGAAATGATTCGTCCCCAGCTGGCGGAAGATACATGCAGCGCTACATTGCGGGCTAGGCTACTTACGACGTCTAGTGACCTCACATTAGCCAGAGCCGTTAAGCTAGCTCTCCAAATGGAAGCTGCGGACAAGCTAGCTCTGGAGCTAACTGGGCGCCAGTCGCAGCAGCCGCCGGAGCCTCTCATTGTGGCAAATATCGTGAACCCGGATAGCGAAGATAGCCTGTACGACAAAGATACGGAAGCCAATGCTACTAAGATGCACCGAAAAAGATGCACCGAAAAAAGGCTAAGGGCTGTCCAGTGAGAGGAGCACGTTGCAACAGATATGGTCACTTGAACCATTTTGCCAGGGTGTGTCGCAAATTTAACCGGGAGAGCCCACAGAATAAATCGCTTCGCCTGCCCCCGACAACCATCCACGCGGTGCCCCCCAACACAAACGGGTACACGTTTTGCACAGTGGGGCTGAACAACGTGAAAGTGCCGCTGTTGGTCAACATGGGGGCAGAGGGGTTGTTGCTAAATTGGGCCATGGTGAAGAAGTTTTTTCCCCACCACAGGATTAGAGGTAACCCAGTGCCGTTGTATGGTTATGGAAGTGGAAGATTGGGGACGGTCGGGACTTTGTAGTTGATTGTTTGGTACAAGTCTGCGACGGTGATGGACTTCACGTTCCACATGACAGCACAGGGTGATAACATCATGATTTATTTTACGGACTGGGTTTTGCCATTAAAGACGACGCTGGGAATGAGTGGTCGGGCTGTGGCCTGTGGAACCCTCCAATTCCGGCAATCGATGAGGACGTGGTGTGGGATGAAGAACTAACGGACACCATGGCGGTCTAGCAGAACTAGTTTTTCCTTTTGGTGCAGGGGAGTCTCAATCCCGGCACTCGGGAAATGGCGGAGGGAGCCACCGAGTGCGAAGGCGAAGCGCCTGCACCAGCGAGTGACACCAATGTGCTAGCCCCAGATGCCTCCAGAGCTTGGCTGCAGAGGGACAGAGGGTCTGCAGCTAAGATGGTGAACGCTACGACGGTCTTAGAAGAAGTCAGGGCAAGACCGATGAGCACGGGGATCAGCGTGCTTGACAACGTCTCAGGCCGAGCCGGGCCCCGTTGAGGGTCCTGGATTGGGTTCGGATTTGAGGTGAGGAATGTCCGCGGTGAAGATGGCCCAGACGACAACCTCAGGAGCGTCGGGAGTGTCTGAGTATAGTGGCCAAACTAGACACGCCGTACTTCAGGCTGTCTGATGGCTCGGTGTGGCATGCAAATCGGCTTTGGCGTGTCCGGGAGAAGGCTCTGGGAAACCTGGCTGGACATGAAGCGAGATTGATGGTGAGGAGGAGCGGCTTCAGCGTCCGGAGGGTCAGCCATTGTCCCGGGGACCGGCTGTTTCCAGGAGCGCGTCTGCTGAGGGGCTGCCCTGGGCTCCCATGCCAGTTATATCCTTTCACCCAAAGAACTGGATTGTAAATAGCATATATCAAAGTTCTGGTGTTAGTAGAAATGTTATATATGGGATTATTTTGTGTTTTTCTTTATTTTAGGAGCACAGCACACAATTTAATTTAACAATGGACTTTTCCTTACTTAGGGGTGGCAGAATAATCCAGCCCGCCGTGCGGGCTGCATGGTTGTCCACCCGTCAGCCCTATTTTTAGTTGGTTTGTGTGAGTGTGTTAGCCACATTTCCCTTTAGTTTTAATGACTTAGTGCGTGGTTCAGGTCCCAATTTTTTTTTTTTTTTTTTTTTTTTTGGGGGGGGGGGTCTGATTGTGTGAGTGGTTTTGGACTTTTTTTTGGGTGGGGGGTGTAAAGTACCTCTGTGGTGACTCGCACCTCCGGTGACGTCACCACACCACCCCATATAAGGCCGGGGTCGGCCATCTTACAGCCTCTTTCTCGCCTGTGCCTTGGAAGGTACCTTGTCTGTGACCTCTATCTTCAGAGTGTTCAATAAAGCTGTTTTCTACAAGTCACCTCGCCTCATCTGTGAACCAGAGTAAAACCATACATAACACTTATCAGCTGATTTGGACCAAAGTAAGCAAATTTAGGTGTGAAAACACTCTAAAACCTAAAAAGTTTCCATGTGCACCACACCTGCTTACTACTTCGGCCAGCATTCGCTAACATATACTGTACTTAAATTAACATATTACTATGTATTCATAGACACTGTATTCACAAGTACAGGTATCACTGACCTCCAGGAAGGACTGTGGTCTCATGTTTTCTTGTTGATAATACTGATGTCTTAGCATTAGGCACTGCAACAGAGTTAACTATAGTTGGTGGTGATGTTGCAGAGTTAGACAGAACCCTGCTGCTTTGACAATAAAAGCACTGGGGGTGCTATGCCTTGTTTTTTTTCTGTGGGGGACACACACACACACACACACACACACACACACACACACACTACCCATGTGCCTCGCTTCACCAAGGCATAATTAAATGCACCTTTTCTCCTTTCATCATTGCATCACAGCTACTATAAAGTGGTGTGAAAAAGTGTTTGCCCCTTTCCTGAGTTCTCATTTTTTGGTATGTTTGTCATGCTTTCAGATCAAAAAAATTTAAATATTAGACAAAGATAACACAAGTAAACACAAAATGTAGTTTTTAAATGTGTGTAGTGTTAATTATTAAGGGAAAAAAATCCAAAGCTACATGACCCCGTGTGAAAAAGTGATTGCCCCCTAAACCTAATAACTGATTGGGCCACCCTTAGCAGCAACAGCCGCAATCAAGCATTTGCAATAACTGGCAATGAGTCTTTTACAGCGCTGTGAAAGAATTTTGGCCCACTCATCTTTGCAGAATTGTTGTAATTCAGCCACACTGGAGGGTTTTCCAGCATGAACCACCTTTTTAAGGTCATGCCACAGCATCTCAATTGGATTCAGGTCAGGACTTTGACTAGGCCACTCCAAAGTCTTCATTTTGTTTTTCTTAAACCATTCAGAGGTGGACTTGCTGGTGTGTTTTGGATCATTGTCCTACTGCAGAACCCAAGTGCACTTCAGCTTGAGGTCACGAAGAGATGGTCGGACATTCTCCTTCAGGATTTTTTGGTAGACAGCAGAATTCATGGCTCCCTTTACCACAGCAAGTCTTCCGGGTCCTGAAGCAGCAAAATATCCCCAGACATCACACTACCACCACCATATTTTACTGTTGGTATGTGTCACGCACGGCTCTAGGGAGCCACGCAATAAGAGCCAAGGGCGAGCCAGTGAGTCGTGATGTTTTATTAAAGGTGAGGGATGAGGGATGAGGAGAGCACAGATACTCATACAGAAGTACACTCACAGGTTGCACAGCGCAGGAGCAGGGAGCTCGTACCGGACATAGGGGTAACAAGGCGTACATACTCACAGCGGGTTACAATCACAGGAATGCTGTAAGGGGAGTAGAGGCTGACACCAGACGAAGGGGCTTCAGCCTAGCAGTGCTTATGTCGCAGCCCCGAGTCATCGAGGCTGCTCCTATTTATTCTCATTGGCAGCGCCCCAGCTGATGAGGACTAATTGGCCCCAGCCGGCCGTAATGCTGCCAGCTGGGAGCCTGCTGAGACGCTGCTCAATGAGAAGCAGGGATGAAGGAAAACATGGGCTGAGCGCTGAGACGGCATCTCAACCCATGGTGACAGAGCCTCCCCCTCAAGGTCGGGCTCCTGAACGACCAGGAACATCCCATCCCCCCCCCACACACACACACACCTAGGGTGGGAGGAAGGGAGGCAGGACCAGAGGGGAAGAAGCAAAGGGAAGGACAACACCAATGGGACAATGTAGGGTAGCAGGGAAAAAGAAAAAAAAGAGGAAAAAACCCAAATACAATACTGTACAAAACAGGGAATAATTAACCCAGGGTACAGATGGGGAGAAAACTGGGTCAGAACGCCGGTTACACACTACTCAGAGAGTACCAACAATGCGTGACCCAGAGCAAGGAAAAAACCACTAAAAAGGTAACAGGGCAAAAACGCTGAGTATGGTTAATAAGGGGAAAACACAATACACAGCGCTAAATCTATGGGAGGTCCCCTAGGGAAATACTGGTGACAGGTACATAGGAAAACAATGAGATGGTTAACCTGAGTATGGTTAATAAGGGGAAAACACAATACACAGCGCTAAATCTAAGGGGGGTCCCCTAGGGAAATACTGGTGACAGGTACATAGGAAAACCAATGAGATAAAAAGCTGAGTATGGTCAATAAGGGGAGAACGCAATACACAGCACTAATATATATATATACACACACACAGTCACCTAGAGAAGTGAAGGTGACTGGGACAAATGGACAATTACAGAGCATGGTTTGAAGGAAACAAAGCGCATGACTCTATAACGAACAGACAAAGTTACAAACAGGGCACAAAAAGGAAATGCTGAGTACGGGCAAAGGAAAACCCACAGCACTACGAATATATAAATACACACAGTCACCTAAAGGAGCGAAAGTGACTGGGACAAACGGACAATTGCAGAGTATGGTTTGATAAGAAACAAAACGCATAACTCTATAATGCAAGGACAAGGCTAAAAACAAGGCACAAAAAGGAAAATGCTGAGTACGGGAAATGGAAAACACACAGCACTATGAATACATATCCACCAACAGGACAAAATATTACACCCGAGTGACCTTAATAATGATAAAAGAAAAGCGACACCCGAGGAATATGGCAGGCAGAGTCCAAAATGGCCGAGGTGGCTCCAGAGGTCTCCCCGCCCATTGTCCAGTTGGCGAACCGGGGAAAGGGAAATGTTCGGATGGCGAACTCCGGACCCAGATCCCAGGAACCCAGTCCACCGGCAGCCGAACCAGGCCACCCAGAGGCAAACACAGATCATCGGGGGGACCCAGATCACCGAACCGAAAGTCTTGCGGGTCGGGTCGTCGACCCGCATCACTCAACCACCAGGACCGTTGAGACGGACGAAGGGTCAAAGCGGGTCCCGGTGGAAGAGGCTCAGGGGAGAGCCGATGACGAGGGCGACGAGCGTCAGGCCGCAGGGAAGCGACCACCTCCTCACCAGACCTGGACAACACTGGGGCAGCACCCACGTCGGACCCTGATCGGGCCTTAGGCGAACCCACGTCGGACACCGCTGGGGTAGCACCCACGTCGGACCCCGATTGGGTCTCGGGCGAACCCACATTGGACGCCGCTGGAGCAGCACCCACGTTGGACCCCGATTGGGTCTCGGGTGAGCCCACGCTGGACACCGCACCAGAACCGACCTCCACCGTTGAACCTGGACCCTCCAGCACCACGAGGAACAGCAACTCCTCACCGGTGACCCTGGAAGAAGGCTCAGAAGAAAAAACAGAACCGGGATCAGGATCACCGGCAGCGCCAGAACCCGGCGAGACGAGCTCAGACGCAGCGGGCGGCTGCACCCGGCTCGTCTCCCCTAGAGACAGGCTAAAGTGCTCAAAGATATAAAGGGAGAAAAGAAAGGAGAGCACTCGCCTGATCTCGGGTTCTGACGCCGTCCAGGACTGTGAAGATCCAGGATCCGTCGTCAGGAGGTCATTGTCAGGCTCCCATCCAGCCGCGTCGGGCCCCGCAGCCAGCACGATGGACAGTGCAGCTTGAGGTTCCTCCAGCTCCGGTAACCCCACCGACGACCCACTCGGCGTGAAGCCAGAAGAATCTCGTCCCGCTGGACCAAACCGCTCCTCCGTGGAGACCCGGGGACGCTTAGTCGTCGGCGCAGACTCCACGCAGCAGTCAGTCCCCCTCCTCCGTCTGCAACGTAGCTGCGGAACCACAGGCCCTCTCCTTATCCCACCACATTGACCCGGAGCCGGGAATCGCTCGGTGGAGAGAGACACAGAGGATGCAGGATTAGGAACACAGGTTACAGCAGGTGGGGAGAGTGCAGGGAGCTGCGAACCCTGAACTCCTCCTCCAGGAATGTGACAGAGCAAATCATTAAGCAGATGTGAAAAAACTATGACTTGCCTGCCACCTGGAGGTTGAATATCGCCTGCTGTGGTGGATACTGCTTCTTCCTCTCCCCGCCCGGCGATAACGGAGGACCCCCTGGGAAATCGTCTGAGGATCGCTCGCGTTGTCTCCAGCAGAGAGCTCACCAGGCCGGAATTCCAGGCACACACAGCAGTCAGGAAGCGCGTCGAGGAGGAGGGGAAAACAGCCGGGGTGAGCCAGCCCGAATGTCCAGGAATGACAGCGGGGGAACGAGGCTCAGGGAACGAGGCTGTGAAATCTCCACACTGACGAGACGAGGAGATGACAGCTGCGTGGGGGGAACGGTCCTGGCGGCAGCCCAGAACTGGATCCGGACGAGGTTCGTGCAGAGGTGACTCGGCGATGTGATGACGGCTATTCCCAGGGGACGAAGCGAGGGGGGAACCCAGGAATCGCCGCTCCTGATCGGAGATCGAGGCGAGGAAGGCGTCGAGCACGGGAAAGCTTCGTAGCCCTGGAGTCCTCTCCACCAATCTCACTGCCGCCGCCACATGCCTGAAGATGGTGACAGGACACACAGTGGAGCTCGCGACAGCCACTCGGCCCCAGACATAACTGCTGTCAGCTGCGGCTCCTTGAAGGGGTGACGTGGCGCAGGTCGGGGGAAGCCCTCTGGTTGGCGCGAACTCCCGGACTGGAATGGCAGCAGGAACGGGATCCCGAAGCGGGGGGCAACGTCATCCACTTCGGCTTCCTGCCGGGATTTCCATCCAACCCGCGGAGCTTCTCTCGCTGTGTACCTGTGGCGTCTATCCTGGCACTGTCCTCGAGATGGAACACAGAATGAGGGTAACAGTCCAGGTGTTCCTCAGCACGGCCCGGATGCCAGCGTCTCGCGTTGGAGGCGTTGTGCAGGATGAAGAGCGTCCCGTCGACAGCCCCCGAGATGGACCTCAGCTCGTCGCCCTGGCGCCGGGAGTGACTCCTGGGAAACGGCACGCTAGCAGCGCTGACACCCGGACAGAAAGGTACAATTCCACAGCGACTCACGGCCGCCGGTAACTCGTCTGGCTGCGACATACTGTGACGCACGGCTCTAGGGAGCCACGCAATAAGAGCCAAGGGCGAGCCAGTGAGTCGTGATGTTTTATTAAAGGTGAGGGATGAGGGATGAGGAGAGCACAGATACTCATACAGAAGTACACTCACAGGTTGCACAGCGCAGGAGCAGGGAGCTCGTACCGGACATAGGGGTAACAAGGCGTACATACTCACAGCGGGTTACAATCACAGGAATGCTGTAAGGGGAGTAGAGGCTGACACCAGACGAAGGGGCTTCAGCCTAGCAGTGCTTATGTCGCAGCCCCGAGTCATCGAGGCTGCTCCTATTTATTCTCATTGGCAGCGCCCCAGCTGATGAGGACTAATTGGCCCCAGCCGGCCGTAATGCTGCCAGCTGGGAGCCTGCTGAGACGCTGCTCAATGAGAAGCAGGGATGAAGGAAAACATGGGCTGAGCGCTGAGACGGCATCTCAACCCATGGTGACAGTATGATGTTCCTTTTCTGAAATTCTGTGTTACTTTTACGCCAGATGTAATGGGACACACACCTTCCAAAAAGTTCAACTTTTGTCTCGTCAGTCCACAGAGTATTTTCCCAAAAGTCTTGGGGATCATCAGGATATTTTCTGGCAAAACTGAGACAAGCCTTTATGTTCTTTTTGCTCACCAGTGGTTTTCATTTTGGAACTCTGCCATGCAGGCCATTTTTGCCCAGTCTCTTTCTTATGGTGGAGTCATGAACACTGACCTTAACTGAGGCAAATGAGGCCTGCAGTTCTTTGGATGTTGTTGTGGGGTCTTTTTTGACCTCTTGGATGAGTTGTCGCTGTGCTCTTGGGGTAATTTTGGTCGGCCGGCCATTCCTGGGAAGGTTCACCACTGTTCCATGTTTTCGCCATTTGTGGATAATGGCTCTCACTGTGGTTCGCTGGAGTCCCAAAGCTTTAGAAATGGCTTTATAACCTTTTCCAGACTGATAGATCTCAATTGCCCTGTTTCTCATTTGTTCCTGAATTTCTTCGGATCGCAGCATGATGTCTAGCTTTTGAGGAGCTTTTGGTCACTTTGTCGGACAGGTCCTAATCAAGTGATTTCTTGATTGAGAACAGGTGTGGCAGTAGTCAGGCCTGGGTGTGGCTAGAGAAATTGAACTCAGCTTTCCAAAGATGTGATAAACCACAGTTAATTTATGTTTTATTGGGGGGGTTGTAGAGGATGCTTTAACAAACGAGACTGAGTTTATTTCTCAGGAAAGGTTTATTGAGAGTCTACATCCTCTATCAAGCAAGTATCTCAGCAAAAGAGGGAGAACAATCATTCATCACAGCTCTTATACTCTCCAGAGACACAAAACCCCCCAACATCAAATATCACATTCCCAGCCCACAGTCCTTCAGTAAACATATAGCTTCCGAGGCTCCTTGGCGTCTCTATTGTCTCTCAACTCCTCAGCCTCGGGGGCTCCTGCTGGGACATTCTCTCTGACTTCCCGTCTCTCAAGAAACCACTTCACACCTCCCGAGGTCTCCGCCGGGTCAGGTCTTCTTGGCCGTTTAGACGTGAAGCTTCCAGAGTATGCACCGTCATGCCTACTGAATATATGTGAGGGAAAATGCATACCATACATGCATACTATATATGCGCCCTAAATGCGCGCCATCGAGGTCTCCGCCGGGTCAGGTCTTCTTGGCCGTTTAGACGTGAAGCTTCCAGAGTATGCACCGTCATGCCTACTGAATATATGTGAGGGAAAATGCATACCATACATGCATACTATATATGCGCTCTAAATGCGTGCCATAGGGTCACTTTTTCACACAGGGCCATGTAGGTTTAGATTTTTTTTTACCCTTAGTAATAAACACCTTCATTTAAAAATGGCATTCTGTGTTTACTTGTGTTGTCTTTGTCTAATATTTAAATTTGTTTGATCTGAAACATTTAAGTGTGACAAACATACAAAAAAAATGAGAAATCAGGAAGGGGCAAACACTTTTTCACACCACTATATATGACCACTGTGCACAGACAGTGGTCACCTGTAGGACTTGCTTCTCATTTATCATAATCACTTCTATGTCTGCCTCTCAGTCGGCTTACTGTGTGTCAGCTGCAGGAAGTGATGAGGTCAAAGCACAGACACTATATTTTTAACTCATCCTTGGGAGCCAACTGACTAAACTGTATTTAGAAGCATAGTGCTTCCTGTGCAACTCACAAAGAAACTTCAAAATACTTTTTTTTAAAACTGTAAAAATATAAAACCTAAACATGCAGTACCGGGGCAGACTCAGACTCAGTTTGAAGGGCAGGGGCAAAGAAGAGAAAAGGGCACCCATCCACTGCAAAATACTGAGCCACACTAATGTGTAAAAAGCTATGCTGCATCATACCATAACAGAGTGGAAATGTGTATGATGGTCAGATTAAAAGATTAAAAGGGCCTGTTATCAGCAAGAAGTCCCAAAGCCAAGATATGTTCTGGTATGGGGTTGCGTTAGTGCCCTTGGCAAAGGTAACACATTTCTGTGATGGCAGCTTTAATGCAGAGAACTATGTTGATATTTCAGAGTCATATACACTACCGTTCACAAGTTTGGGGTCACTTAGAAATTTCCTTATTTTTGAAAGAAAAGCACTGTTTTTTTCAGTGAAGATAACTTTAAACTAACTTTAACTAACTTTAAACTAACTTTAAAGTAATTCTGTTGAACCACAATTCAAAAGCATTGTCTGATTTTCATTGGTTAATTTTCATAGAATTTTTATTTATTACCACTTTTGTCAGATTCAAGTTATTTCTGTGACCATTGTGGGTTTTTCTTTCATTAACAGAGGGGTACCAACAATTTTGTCCATGTATCTTTACCAGTGATGTAGATACATGTGTTTTTAAACAAGACAATACAAAACCACATTCTGCACACATTATAAAGATACTGCCATGGAAGAAGAGGGTGCATGCACTGGACTAGCCTGTCTGCAGTCCTGATCTGTCCCCAATAATAATTTCTAGATGAAAAAGTGGAACATCAACCCCATTCAGTTACACACTTGAAGACATGTTTGCAGGAAGAATGAGACAAAATTACTCCTAAAATATTTCTTTGTATCCCCAGTGCCAAAATGTATTTTAAACGTTATGAGAAGGAATGACAACATTTAAAAGTAGTAACTTTTTTACCATCCCATCTTTTTTTGGAATGTGCTGCAGGCCTGAAAAAATAAAAATCAAAGTTAATATAAGAATCACTGCACTTTTTGGGGTGTTATTGGTGAAGAGCTACATAGAATGTACCATATACTTTTAAATAAAGTGTACTGAAACAGACAGTTGCCAAACCTTCCACGTTCTATTAATACTTGCTGAGAAAATTATTTTCCTTTTGAAAAAGGTTTTATTTTTTTCTTCTGGAAACCAGTGTCATGCTTAACAAAAAACTTTGAAAGTTAGACATCTCATCTGTGTCATTAGAAAGGCTGCTACACAAAATGTCCCCTGGGTAAATGAGGGCTCACAACTATGTGACATACTGCATTTGTGCCTAATTGGAAGAGTCAGATCCTTGTGTGAATTGCTCATGGGGAACGACATCTTCACTGCTTTTCTTTGTGTTTCTGTCACCATTTTCACCCAGTAATAATAATGATTATTATTGTAAATGACCTGAGCGTGACTTAAAGTTCTAGTTTAGAGTTTCTGAAATGCTGCTGTGTAACCTGAGCTACGGATAGTGACAGCTGTAGGGAAGAGGCAAGGGGTAGGAAATAACCTCCGCCTTACACCCGCTTAGTCTCCCTTGAACTTTACTCAGACATAGTCATGCAGTGCAGTGTAATGGCCACCGTTCACTAGAGGTAGATGGTGTCTTTCTGCAACACATAAAATACAAATCACCTAATTTTTGATGAGACTGTCCTCACACAGAAAACAACAAGTGAAGGTTTATTTATCAGCAGGTATTATGACTTATTTAGTGGTTGTGAAAAACATGGTGGAGAGTCAACGCTATTACGTGTTTAAAGTGGACCCACACTCTACACTAAGCCAAACCCTTGCCCTCCTCCATGCTCCAATTTCCAGATAAACTTCAGTAACATTATTGTATTCAGAATGCTCCACCAATTCCAGATTATTCTTCAACAGAAAACATTGACACACAATGATTGTTTAATGGCAAGTGTTACGTTGTGGGACCCAGCACACTGCGGACAGACACTATCTCACACTCATCAGGGCTGGAGGAAATGGAGGGCAATTTACATATGGACAGAGAGCCCCAGGGGGCAATCAGACGGGACTGTTATGTATGCGTCCTCGGAGAGGATGTCCAGGCCGGGCGCCAGCTGATGTCATGCTAATGATGTGTATTGACTGATGTGTATTAGATGACAATCACTATACTAATGTGCCATGCATTCTCTCTGTCTGTATAACGTGTATAAAAGAGCTTGTTATACATGCCTCAGTAATGCAAAAACTCTCCTACCAGACACACGGCCCCAGCGGGCAACGCTGGGGTCCACCGGCTGTATTTATGTTAGAGAGTCAATAAAGAACCTGTGTCGACCTACGCTCGTGCCTTGCCTCCACATCCTTTCTTTACACCCTCTACATTAGTGACCTGACGTGAAATGGACTATCTCTCCCTTTCGCCGTGCCGTGGATTCCTTTTTCTCCACATTGGCGACCTGACAGAGATGAACTGTCTCTCCTTTATGCCGCACACCACATGGTGACCTGACGTGGGATGACCGTCTGCTCCCTTTCACCGCGCTGTGGATTCCAGAGACCGGGGATCGCCTACATCCTTCGCATCCACACTGGAGCACACGCGCCTTATCCTCTCTCCACGATGGCGACCTCCAGGGCCGGACGGAGAGCGCAGCGTTTGGACCGAGATGCACGAGGATCAGCGACACGAGCAACACACAGAAACAAACTGAACGGGGAGGATCATTGGCACCTTCCGCGTTAATTTCCACCAAGCTTCCCGACTCTGACTCACCTCCTGACAGCGGACTTTCTGCGCACAGAAGCCCCGCGCGCATACCGCAGGATTACGAGGACAGCGCAACTTCCAGCTATGTGGTCACTACGCCAGGCGCACACCACGCACCAGGAAAAAACCGGCTCCACAGACTTGTACATCGTCCCCTGCCACTGCACAAGCCCAAGAAACATGGCCGATTGCCATCCTCAGAACCTTTAGGGCTGCTCATGCACCTGAAGCAGACATGCAGCCCACACACAGGACTTTGTACAGGTTTCTCAGCCACGGCATACAACGGGAATTTACTTGATTGTTTTCCCTGATGACTTTAGGGCTGCTTCCGCACCTAAAACCAAACCGCCAAGTCCCTCACACAGCTTCAGTTTTTTTTTCCACAGCCACTACACATCCTCGGGGAATATGGCCGTTCGCCTTCCCCACATCCTCACAGGACTGAGCTGCAAGAGGAGTCAGAGACTTAATTTTTTTCACAGCCGCTGCGGATCACCGCCAGGTTTACTGGGAAAGTCCCTCACCATGGCGGATCCACACGCAATTGTTGCGTGGGGCAGACATTTTTGACGTCCCGGGCCGGCACTCACTTATTCCCACCCCCCTCACCCTCCTCCTCCACATCGCTCTTCCCGCACCTCACTCCCTAAAGCCGGCTGATCGCCGGTTTGTTCCATTACGCACGACACGCACCGGCCCCGTACGATCCACGGCAGTTCAACGTGCTGGAACTCGGAGACACTGTCTTTTCCACCCCTCCCCCGTCCCCCCCACAGACTGACATGCCCTCCGACACTCCTCTACAGCGGGACAGTTCTACCGTAGCTGGAGCCCAAACGACCTGGGCGGGGGGGGGGGGTCACATCCCCTTCTGAGTGTTCTGTGGGGAGCCGTGTGGTGACCCAGCACACTGCGGACGGACACTATCTCACACTCATCAAGGCTGGAGGAAACGGAGGACAATTTACATACGGACAGAGAGCCCCAGGGGCAATCAGACGGGACTGTTATGTATGCGTCCTCAGAGAGGACATCCGGGCCGGGCGCTAGCTGATGTCATGCTAATGATGTGTATTGACTGATGTGTATTAGATGACAATCACTATGCTAATGTGCCATGCATTCTCTCTGTCTGTATTACGTGTGTAAAAGAGCTTGTTATACATGCCTCAGCAACGCAAAAACTCTCCTACCAGACACACGACCCTGGCGGGCAACGCTGGGGTCCACCGGCTGTATTTATGTTAGAGGGTCAATAAAGAACCTGTGTCGACCTACGCTCATGCCTCGCCTCCACATCCTTTCTTTACACCCTCTACAACGTCCTATATTTATGTTCTGATGTCAAGTGGACATTATGTGACCTCTAGTGGCTGTGGAATTAATGACATGAAGAAACATGGTGGAGAGTCTTTGGCAGAAGCAAGATGCAAATGTAAATTAAGTGAAAACTTTCAAGAATAAAAGTGCAAAAATAAATTTAAAAAAAATTCACGAGAGGAAAAATGAATAGGGAAAAAACAAATTTACAAGAAAAAAGTTATAAATTTACAAGAATAGTTACAGATTTACATTTATGAGGGAAAAAAGCTGCACGTTTACAAGAAAACAGACAAAAAAAAATCATGTATTAATGCTGGTTAGTTTATGTTACATAAATGCTTTGTCCTTGTACAGACCAAAAGGCTATTTAGAGTTTCCTAGAAAAAATTTGCATTTTTCCCTATAAATTTGCCATCTTTTGTATCATTTTTTCCCCACACAAACTGTTTTCTAATGAATTTGCAACTTTTTCCATCATAATATTTCAACATTTGCAACTACAGTACATATACTCACCAATTTGTGACATTTTCTTCTTAGAACATGCAAAAACACCTTGAAAATGTGTTTTCCCAGTAGACCAGCGGTAGAAAAGCTCTTGGGAGCATAAATTTGTGGGCTCTTCTTGTCTTTTCCTTCACCCCCCCCCCCCCCCATTTTCCAGCAGGACTTAGCATGCTTACACGGCCAAAAATACCAATACCTGGTTTAATGACCATGGTATCACTGTGCTTGATTGGGCAGCAAACTGGCCTGGCCTAAACCCCATAGAAAGTCAATAAAGAATTGTCAAGAGGAAGATGAGAGACACCTGACCCAACAATGCAGACAAGCTGAAGGCTGCTATCACAGCAACCTGGGCCTCCATAACACCTTAGCAGTACCACAGGCTGATCACCTTCATGCCACATTGCATTGATGCAGTAATTCATGCAAAAGGAGCCCCAACCAAGTACTGAGTGTGTACATGGACATACTTTCAGTCGGCCAAAATTTCTATTAAAAATCAATTTTTTAAAAATTAATTTTATGTAATATTCTAATTTATTATTATTAAATTATTATTATTAATATTCTATCTTTTGAGAAACTGAATTTGGGATTTTCTTAGCTGTAAGCCATAATCATCAAAATTAAAAGAAATAAACACAAAATATATCACTCTGCGTGTAATGAATCTATATAATATAGGGGGTTCGTTTTTTTGAATTAAATTACTAAAATAAATCAACATTTAGATGATATTCCAATTTATTTTGATGTACCTGTATATATACACTACCGTTCAAAAGTTTGGGGTCATCCAGACAATTATTTTGTGTTTTCCATAAAAAGTCACACTTATTTACCACCATGAGTTGTAAAATGGATAGCAAATATAGTCAAGACATTGACAAGGTTAGAAATAATGATTTGTATTTGAAATAATAATTTTTTCCTTCAAACTTTGCTTTTGCCAAAGAATCCTCCATTTGCAGCAATTACAGCATTGCAGACCTAACATGATTGCACAAGGGTTTTCTAATCATCCATTAGCCTTCTGATGCAATGAGCAAACACATTGTACCATTAGAACACTGGAGTGATAGTTGCTGGAAATGGGCCTCTATACACCTATGTAGATATTGCACCAAAAACCAGACATCTGCAGCTAGAATAGTCATTTACCACATTAGCAATTTATAGAGTGTATTTCTGATTAGTTTAAAGTTATTTTCATTGAAAAAAAGTGCCTTTCTTTCAAAAATAAGGAAATTTCTAAGTGACCCCAAACTTTTGAACGGTAGTGTACTTTTTTTAAACACAATGCTGACTTAAAATTACTTAGTTACTATGAATGTTCATTTCTTTACTCTTTCCAGTTGTTCTCTGTTATTTAAATAGACTTTATTTAGTTAAAACCTTATTAAAATTTCCCAGATTATACTGATATTTGATTATACTGAATATACTGTGTGGAACATATCATTTCAATATAATTTATTACCCCCAAAAATTCACATTTTCAGTATACTGAATCATCATGAAACTGAGCCCATATTTCAGTGTTTAGGTTGGAAAACAGTTACAATATGAAAGCACTAAGGTGCTGATGCCTCGATGCCAGAGCCTTGTCGGAGGTATGCATTCTCGGATCATCACCAAAATGTTATGGGTTCCTTTCTAGCCCAAGGACCACCTCTGGTAAAAATTTCATCTAAATCCATACAGTAGTTTTGGAGTACATGCATGCGCAGTGAAAATAATCTGCAGTTCACATGCTCATACTGTCAGCAGCAGCCAAGAGCCACCAACCTGATCTGAACAGCTGCAATCCAAACACAAAGAAGAGCACGGTGGCAGATGTTTTAAATGGCGAAAGCAATGGAGATACGTGAATACAATGACAATCAAGACGAACAGGAGCTTTTGCTGTTTAGTGGCAGAGGAAGAAAATAGATGAGCAAAAAGATGGACATTTCTTCACCCAGTATTGGCGGATTGCTCAGTACTTTCCTCTGGTGGAAGTTTCTGGGAGCATGTGCAGTACTGTTCCATTGACGGTAAAGATGTGCTATTTTTGTGTTTATTTCAAAAACTTAGCGTTATTTTGAAATTCTGGCAAATTGAAAATCGAGAAAATATGGTGCTAAAATGATACAAGCCTTTAGTTCCACTTAATTTTGACCGGGTGAGCTGAAACAGAGAGAGGCGGACAGACGGTCAGATACACACAGCCACAAACAGACACAATAACCGATTACCGTATGCCTCTGTTTCACCAAGGCATAATAAATCTAAAACTACTATAAAGCTATCTTCAATAATAACAACACACTACTCTATACTAATGGAAAAAATTTATATTGTCACTCATTGTCCTGACTTTCTCTTCATTCAGTGCAATGTAATGAGGAGACACAGCTGATCAGCGACTTGTTCAAAGACTACAAAAAGAACATTCGCCCAGTGGTTCATCCTGACGACAAGTTGGAAATTCTGATGAAGCTGACCCTCACCAACCTCATCTCACTGGTAAGACCATCATAGCTGCACAGTGAAATACAGTATATGAGCACATCTTAGAAGAGCACTGCTCCAATACTGCCCTGCTTCTTCACTTTTACCACAGAATGAAAAGGAGGAGACGCTTACAACCAACGTATGGATTGAGATTGTGAGTTTTCCCTCTCTTCCTGCTTGTGAAACTCAAACATTTCTTATTAAAATGCCACTACTGTGACCAGAGAATCTCCTTCATCAGAAAACAATAGAAATATTTTTACAAGCATCTATTACAAGCTACAGTTACAGATTGAAAAAAGTGATCTCTAGTGGTTGTGAAAATAACTTGAAGTGATATGGTGGAGGGTTAGAGTTGTAATGTGTTTAAAATAGATGCTCACATTACCCCAACCCTCACAATTATTCTAACCATATCCACCTAAAATGTATATTTATCATATAAAGTAAGTGAAATGCAAATCCAGACATGAAAGTGAACACTGATGGGAGTGAAAAACAGGCAACAACAGGATACAAACTCATGTCTCTTGAATCATCCCCATATGACAGTTTGAATGGTTTTGAAACTGTGAAATACGGTATATTACTGTATTCAAAACAGTTCACCAGGTCACACTGACAAGGTTGGAACAAACAACTTTTGATGAAGTATTGATTGGAGGACTGGGGTGACAAACTTTAACGTCACTTTTGTCTTTCCTCATAAATGTCACCTATACAGCAATGGACTGACTATCGCCTTGCCTGGAACACATCTGAGTATCATGGTATCACCACTATTAGAGTCCCATCCAGCACTGTTTGGCTTCCTGATATAGTGCTTGAGAACAAGTATGACCCTAAAAAAAAAAAGGGAAATTCCTTCTTTTTGTGTGCTTGTTGCTTTGCAGTGTCCTAACGTTCCCTGCTTTTTTTCTGCAGCATTGATGGCAAATTTGGTGTTGCGTACTATGCCAACGTGCTGGTCTCTGACAATGGTTGGATTTACTGGCTGCCTCCTGCAATCTATCGCAGCACCTGTGCCATTGAGATCACCTATTTCCCATTCGATTACCAAAACTGCACATTGTCATTCAGGTGTTGTGTAATTCTTACAGTTAATCAAGTATTAAATGTATATAAATATTTATATAAATATAAATATTACATGTGAACTGCATGTAACTTCTGTTTTATTTTTTAGAAATGATTTCCTGTTCTATCTTATCTGTGCTGCTTAGATCTCAGACTTACAGTGCTAATGAGGTGACCCTCACTCTGGCTACTTCTGTGGAAACGGGGGAGCTTATTGAATGGGTGGAAATCGACCCCCAGGCTTTCACAGGTACAGGATTCATACAGTCAACACTCCTAAATGGTAATTAAGGTAATAATTATCTTAACTATTCCATCCTCTAGAAAATGGCGAGTGGGCCATCATTCATCGTCCAGCCAAGAAGGTGATCAACCAGCAGTTTTCCCCAGATGACCTGGAGTTTCAGGAGGTTATGTTTAGCCTGATCATTCAGAGAAAGCCCCTTTTCTACATCATAAATATCATCCTGCCATGCTCCCTCATCTCCTCACTGGTCGTACTCGCGTACTTCCTGCCCGCACAAGGTCAGTAAAGCCAAGCTATGTACTGTATAGCAGATTACTGAGTTACAAATACATCTCATATTCTGGGCCCAAAAGCACAAAACATAATTTTATTTTAGCAACTCATGCTTGGAAAATTACGTAGATAGACCGGCATTTAGAAGTAGGCATCTGACTTTTTCTGCATTTGAAGGTGTCATTGACCACACTTCTTCCAGATTTTAACAGCTCATACATGTTTTAAAGAAATGTTTGTGACACATTTTGGTCAAATTTTCTTTAATTATTTAATTATTGGACCATCCTTGTGAATTCTATTTGCATGTCTCTTTAACTACTTAAAATTTCGGTGTTCCACCTGGAGAACATTTCACATTGACTGGCCATGCTAAGGCAAGGGTGTCCAATCATGTGCCATGGACAGCCAAAACCCTGCAGGTTTTACCTCCAACCAGTGTCTTCAACAGCAGATTCCAGTGAATTTCTTCCCACTGACTGCTGATACAGTGCATCCGGAAAGTATTCACAGCGATTCACTTTTTCTACATTTTATTATGTTACAGCCTTATTCCAAAATGGATTAAATTCATTTTTTCCTCAAAATTCTACACACAATACCTCATAATGACAATGTGAAAAATGATGTTTTTTGAGACTTTTGCCAATTTATTAAAAATAATAAACTAAGAAATCACATGTAAATAAGTATTCACAGCCTTTGTCATGAAGCTCAAAACTGAGTTCAGGTTCATCCTGTTTCCACTGATCATCCTTGAGATGTTTCTACAGCTTAATTGGAGTCCACCTGTGGTAAATTCAGTTGACTGGACATGAGTTGGAAAGGCACACACCTGTCTATACAGTCATGTGAAAAAATTAGGACACCCTGTATAAGCCTGTGGTGTTTTTTTTAACATATATGGACATATGGATATTGAATATCAATGTTAAAAATACTGAGAGATTCACATAATACAACTAAACAATTAAAAATGAATTAAAGACTTTTTTTCAAATTTTCTGTAAAATATAATTCTAAACAAATAGTGAGGAATAAATTAGGACAGCCCCCATCTTTTTTAGGACACCCCCACATTCATTCCCACTTAAAATGGCTAAAATAAATGTTAACCACTTGCACTCCGGGCAATTTTCCTAAAAATGCCAAAAAATAACGTGCCCAAAGTAAATTGAAAGCTGTTCTTCAACCCTTTGCAGCATCTTCATGGGGTTGGTCTCATTTAAAAGAAAACACTTTGAATTTTTTGGCAAAAAAAACATAATCTCTCTACGTGCTCCGGCCACTGAGTTACAGTCATCTAAACATACTGAACTTGAAGAAAAAAAGTTTGGACACAGTGTTTTTTTGGGATACAAATGCTTGTAAATAACACACAGCTGTCCGATCCGGCTGGAAAATGCAACAGAAATGTAGAACCAAGTGTTATCCAGCTGAGATCCAAATTTGGTAACAATACCACAAAAAATGAATATTTTACACAGCTTTGTTCTCAGGCTGTTCCCAGGCGTTTTGGAACTGTGCCAAATTGTGCCAAATGGCACAGTTTGGAAAAACGTCTGTAACTTTTGAATAATTCAATGTAGAAGCTTCATTTTAGGCTCAAAGGAAAGGTCACACTCAGGGCTGTGTCTGTGTGTGTGTGTGGGGGGGGGGGGGGGGGTCGTCCCCCCCCCCCCGCTATCAAGGACAGAGTTCGGCCCTCGCTACATGACAGATTACACTCGTTGCATGTTTCCACAGCAACGCTGTCACAGCGGCCCCCCCCCCTCGCTACTGTGTGTGTGTGTGTGGGGGGGGGGGGTTGTCCCCCCCCGCTCACTACAGAGGATGGACTTTAGCCATCGCTACACAACGGATTAGCCTTATGTGGTGATGTAGGACAGCAGTGCAGTCACCGCGGCTCCCCCCCCCCTCGCTGCAGAAGAATAGCGGGGGTGGGGGGGCGTTCACAGCCTGTACACTGCAAGCAACCCCTTGTACCGCGGCGCACGAATTTCAGACTTCGTGAACCGCACAGCTGTAATTTACTGATCGGTCAAAAGTCATTTTGGATTACAATTTTCAGGGATAGAGAATAATTTAGCTTATAACACCTTACCTCTTCACAGCGGAGTCTTAGCGAACTTGTCTTCCTCATTGTCAGACGAACGCGACGCTGGTCCGCTCTGGTTCTGGTCTCGCGACTCGATCAAAACATAATTCCATTATTGCGGTTTTGTGCTTCCATGATTGCGGTTTTTGGCGAACGATTTTTCAAAACAAATAACAGTAGCAATTAAAAAAAGACTGGCAAAGGCGTGTGTGTCACTCAGCCTTCGTCGTCAGCCTCCGTCGGTCTATAATGACCATGGAAGAAATCCTAACGTCTACTCTGCTGGAACCAATACAAAATAAGCACCGCCTGGGGCCGAACATGCCGATCCACGAATGGCACTCCCTGTCACACAGGTTGCATTTGTGGATGGTCTCCATGCTGCTGGGTCTGTGGAGCTCTTCCTGTGTCCTTTTTTGATCCGCTCCAGCAGTCAGTCTTCACCCAGCCTTAAAAAAAAACAGCTCACGAACTTCTCTGCTTCAATTGGCTCACTGCATTCAAAGCGTTGGGAGGCGGGTCCTCCTTCCTAGGTTTTCATTCATTGGTTCGTCAAGGTTTCAGAAACCCAATTCAAGGCTCTTATTAGTCGAATGAGAGGTCAATCAGATGAACTAATCTGTTCGCGGCTGTGTTTGCAGATTTTTTTCCCAGTGGTGCTTGGAGGCCAGCACCATCTCCATCTGCACCATCATCAGTATATCATGCGTCATGCGTCTGCACGCGCACTAGTGCGCTCTTGTGCGTCCTCGTGCGTCCTAGGACGCAGAGACTTGCCCGCCCGCGGAACAACGGAGTGCAAGTGGTTAAAAAATGCAAATAAAAAAAACAAGGTTAGACATAGTTATGTGAACATTTTTTAATAAAGAACTTAAAATTTAAAGGGGTGTCCAAATTTTTTCACATGACTGTATAGTTGCACAGTTGTATAGTTGCACAGTTGACAGTGCATGTCAGAGCACAAACTAAGCATGAAGTCAAAGGAATTTTCTGTAGACCTCTGAGACAGGATTGTCTCGAGGCACAAATATGGGGAAGGGTACAGAAGAATTTTTGCTGCTTTGAAGGTCCCAGTGAGCACAGTGGCCTCCATCATCCGTAAATGGAAGAAGTTTGGAACCACCAGGACTCTTCCTAGAGCTGGCCAGCTGTCTAAGCTGAGCGACTGGGGTGAAGGGCCTTAGTCAGGGAGGTGACCAAGAACCCGATGGTCACTCTGTCAGAGCCCCAGCATTCCTTTGTGGGGAGAAGAGAACCTTCCAGAAGGACAACCATCTCTGCAGCAATCCACCAATCAGGCCTGTATGGTAGAGTGGCCAGACAGAAGCTACTCCTTAGTAAAAGGCACATGGCAGCCTACCTAGTGTTTGCCAAAAGGCACCTGAAGGACTCTCAGACCATGAGAAACAATATTCTCTGGTCTGATGAGACAAAGATTGAACTCTTTGGCATGAAAGCCAGGCATCATGTTTGGAGGAAACCGGGCACCACTTCTCACCAGGCTAATACCATCCCTAGAGTGAAGCATGGTGGTGGCAGCATCATGTTGTGGGGATGTTTTTTCAGCGGCAGAAACTGGGAGACTAGTCAGGATAGAGGGAAAGATGAATGCAGCAATGTACAGGACATCCTGGATGAAAACCTGTTCCAGAGCGCTCATGACCTCAGACTGGGGTGGCAGTTCATCTTTCAGCAGGACAACCTCACAGCCAAGATATCAAAGGAGTGGCTTCATGACAAATCTGTGAATGTCCTTGAGTGGCCCAGCCAGAGCCCAGACTTGAATCCAATTGAACATTTCTGGAGAGATCTGAAAATGGCTGTGCACCAACGCGCCAAGCTTGTGGCATCATATTCAAAAAGACTTGAGGCTGTAATTGCTGCCAAAGGTGCATCAGCACAGTATTGAGCAAAGGCTGTGAATACTTATGTACATGTGATTTCTTAGTTTTTTATTTTTAATAAATTTGCAAAAATCTCAAAAAAACTTTTTTCCTGTTGTCATTATGGGGTGTTGTGTGTAGAATTTTGAGGAAAAAATGAATTTAATTCATTTTGGAATAAAGATGTAACATAAAATGTAGAAAAAGTGAAGCGCTGTTAATACTTTCTGGATGCAATGTAAGTGAAAACACCTGCTGAAGAAAATGGGTAGAAGATAAAATCTGCAAGGTCTTGGTCCTCCATGGCACATGATTGGACACCCCTGTGCTAAGGAATTAGGGATGGGTGTATCGATACTTTTGTATCGATATGAAAGTATCGATACGTCGATACCAGCTGGTTGAGATTTTGGAGTCGATGCTTTTTTAAATATCGCAATACCACCGTGTTAATACAAAACGTGCAATTTGTTTTCACTTCTGAGAGTTTTAGGCATTAAATTTATGTGTGAAAACCAGTGAAAAACCAGTCCAGGCATATTTTAGAGGTGGTCTGTCGTGTCACATGATTATGGCGGCCTATCAGATGTCAGTAGCTGTGATCCGGTCGCCCAATAGTGTACTCGGAAGTGGACTGCACAGGGTATTCCGCCATATTAAGTGAGATTCAAAACCGAAGGGAGGAAACAGTCTTCAGTTCAAAGGGAACTGATAACTGAGCAGGGAAGAAGTGAACAACAGCACATCACTTCACCGGAAGTTGACAAGAAGACTACCCATAAGCCACTGCACCTCAAATACAACTAAAACAAACTATTGTTGCTAACCTTATTAACAAGCTAAACTGATGTTGGTTATTATTTCTATCAACTAATAGTAATAAAAATATAGTATTTGTATTAATATTTTATTTAAGAAATATAAATTATCCACCATAGTATCAGTATGTGTTCATGGTTACTGTGGTAATGCACGAAGGAGGGAGCCGACAGTTACAGGGTGTTTCAAATGGAGAAATTTTGTGAAGGGCAATATTCCCTGAGAATGGAGCAGGGAGTACGGAATACAGTTGAAGTACACTGTGGATCAGAACATAGCTAGAGTGCGCAGCCTCAGTCAAGCACTCACTGGCTCCCGCACAGAGTGAGCCCAGCAGCATCGCGGGTGGCAGAAGAAGTATTACTTCTAAAATGTTACACCATTCATCCAAATTCTATGGTGATACCAAGCAGTATAATTTTGAAAAATAAACAAAATAAGCACTATTTAAGTTTGTAAAATAATAGTGTAAAAATACAATAAATAAATAATAAAACTGAAATTTTTAAAAAAATATTGTTTGTGGAAAAAAATTACATACAGTATAAGCTGCTTGGTATTACCATAGAATTTGGATGATGAAGGGCAAATCTTAAGAAGTTTTGAAGATTTGAAAAAACAAGGCCTAATAAATCAAGACCTTTACAGGTTCTTCCAGCTTAGACACCACATAAACAATATACTTAAAAAGGAGGTTTTGGAAAGGGCCCAGTCAGGTGTTCTGAAGGTCTTCTTAATGGCATATAAAGGGATCCCAGGGATCAGATACATTTCTAAAATATACCAAGGTCTTCAAGACTTAAAAAGAGACAACACATCTTATATAAAAGAGAGATGGGAAAAAGAGGGGAATTTCACTTTACAACTGGAAATATGGGAAAAGCTAAATAAACAGCAATGGAAAAGTACCTCATCCCTGCAGTGGAGAGAATTTGGATGGAAAAACTTGGCAAGATTTTTCAGAACACCTGCACAAAACAAATTTACCCATAAGGGATTGAACTGTTGGCGCTTGTGTGGTGAAAAGACTGCAAATCATTTTCATGTGTTTTGGTCATGCCCAGTTATCCACCAATATTGGACCAAGGTACAGACAATATTGGGGAAAATATTCAAAATAACAGTTCCCTTTTCTTTTGTAACTTTGTATTTGGGTTTACTACCGGACTCACTGGAAAGACAAGGAGAAAAATACTTATTCAATGTTTTAATATTGGCAAGCAAAAAAGCTCTAACTAAAAAATGGATGTTGAAGGACTGTCCTACACCTGAAGATTGGACTAACGTGATCCAAGACATTTACTCGATGGAAAAGTTGACATTCGCACTGAGACAGGACATGGATGTGTTCATGAACTTTTGGCAACCCTGGACCGCATATGTGTCTTCCATTAGATCTAATCTTTGACAAATACCATTTCAATAATGGTTCCGCTCTTTGTTCCAATGCTACTCAGATGCTCTTTTATCTTTATTTACTTACTTTTTCTTTTTGTTTGTTTTTTACTGGTTTGTTTTTTTTTTTTTATTTGTTTGGTTTTTTTTCTCTTTAATTTCACTTTTTCTTTCACTTTAAAAAAAAAAAAAAAGAGGGGTGTTGTAAGAATTAATCTTCCAATGTTGTCAGATATCAGAAAATAAGGGAACATGTGATGAAAATGTAAACACTGCATTGCTGTAACGACCTGTATACCCTTTACAAAAACTTAAATAAAAAAAAAAAAAAAGAATTTGGATGATGAAACATTTCAGAAGTAAAAAATACTTGAATCCAGTTGACTTGACTGAGCTTTCCTACAGCATACTTACCCACCTGGATGACTGAGAATCTTCACCAAATAAAGAAATTGAATTAATTTGGCATTCATTTTAAGTCTTAATTATTTTTTATTATAATTGATTTTTTTTTCATTTTATTTTTATTTACTTTGCTCATTGTTCTATTTTATTATCATTTTATGAACATTTGTTTCAAGTATTTATGTTCATGAGTTTTATTCATATTTCATATTGCCCTTGCAATAAAGTTGTTAATGAAACTGCAATCATGTGATTGCAAAAAGTATCAGTATTGAAAAAAGTCCCATAAATTAATAGTATCGTATTGAAAGGAAAAATGCTGGTATCGCCCATCCCTATAAGGGATTAAATCTTGAAGACTGCATTCAACTCCGCACTCCCACTTATGTCACTATTGCCAATGTTTGCTCCTAGCTTGTATCTAGCCGGAGCCAGCTAATGTAAATTTATCTCAAAGACTGAATGAAGTGAAGCATCACTAGTGGGCAGAGGTATGTGGTTGCATTGGTCAATAGGATTTGACCGGTCCCTGGAGTACAGTAAGCACAGAAACATTCACGAGTGAATGGCTAAACTGCTAGCATCAGCTAGCCACCTTTGGTCATGGTTATAGATAATACTCCAAGAAAATAAGCTAAAATAACATCGAAGAATGATGTACTGAATATGGTCAAGTGTAGATAAACAAGGGTTCCAGTGGGAGTGAATCCACCTTATTCCTAGGCCCCATGATGCCTTGAATTATGGGTGCAACTTCCGGTACTAGTTTAGAACGTGTGGTTGTCACTGAAACGGGACACTTTTCCTTGTTAAAAAACAATGACTTTGGCATCAAAAATGCGGGAACACGGCCTTTTGTGCCTCAAAAAGAGTAAGGCTGCGTGTCCACCAAACGCGTTTTTTCCGCTCTGGGTGACTATTTTCTATTCATTCTCTATGTAGTCCAGCATTTGTAGCGCTGAGCGCCCTCGGTGCTGAAATGCTTTGAGCGGTGGTTGTTTTTTGTCAAGGCGCTCAGGGCGCTCAACGTTGAAAAAAGTTCAACTTTCCAGACTGCAGCTGAGCTCATCAGTCAGACCTTTCTAAGCAGCCAATCAGAATAAGGAAGGGTGGGGCATGGGACACCGATACAGTTTCTACTCAGACTCCTGTTTTCTGTATCATCATAGTTTACATCCAGAGCTGCGAGAATATGTTTCCTGTCCATTGTTACTTAGAGACTGCTATTAAAAAAATCAGTAGAAAGTCTGACCACAGGAAAAGTGGAAGTGCTAAGCTGAGAGTGACAAGCTGTTGCTGGGATACAGGGCACAGGCTTTTTTTTTTCCAGAGCGCCGCGCACACACACTGAAAAAAAGACGTTCAGGACAGTCGGGCGATAAAAAACGTGTTTGGTGAACATGCAGCCTAATATAATCATACCACTTCCCATGACTATTGAGGGATGAGAAGATGACCTTAAAAAGTGGTGTGGCAGACAGTAGCTCCATTAGTTAGATCCGCTGCTAAAATGCTAACGCTGCAAACAAATAAAAACTCTGAGATATGGCAATGTTTCCACCACAATAAAGTCGGTTGCATTTTGTTAAAATATGTTGGACATAATCAAATTTACCTTACAGTAGACGTAGAATCTAGTCAGAGCCACAAAGAACCACAACACTGTGCTTGGGTGTGGTTGTGATAATTTAAAAATTAATGCATGCTGAAGCTGCATATCGTTCCTGTGATATCCTACCGTGTAGCAATGATCACACTTGAGTTATTTCTTTGGCTAACTCTGCCGTTTATTCTGCAACACACATAATATGACTGAACATGGATTCTGCGCGGGGTTTTCACACTCTTGTTCTAATGTGTCCCCTTAATAGTAGTGCTGAACAACACAGGTAGTTCCCCCTAGAGGCATGTGCCAGTAATATTTTAAATTAGACTTGCAGTCTACCACATCCCTCCCCTCTAGATTAAACTACTTTTAATTACATTAGCCAATTATGCTAGACATCCTGGAACTCCCATTTAATCCTAAACAATCACAGTTACTTTTAACTTCTTAAACACATGTGCCATACACATAATTTCTTTCTCTTTTCTTTCTTTTTTTTTTTTCACATGTATAACACACATAACAGTCTAACTGGGGAATTGGTTTGACTACCGCATCCCAGTGAGGTTCCAGGACGCATTCTTGTCCTGTGGCTGGGGAACTCACTACTGACTAAGTATAGTCCTTCAAGTAGTCTGGAGCTTTCCTAGCTCGCTGAGATCTTCTCACGGCTGGTGAGCCAACTGCAGGTGAAGACTCAGACTGCTCCACTGTTTCGGCTGCTGCAGTGCTGCCCGTAGAATCTGCAGAGACGGTTACCTCAGGTTTCACCTGAAGTGGTGGTTCATTGATGCTCTCCTCAGAATGGGTGTCAGACAACACCTCTGGTGCCATCGGCAGGGGAATGGAGCTCCTACCACGAACTTGGTCGATGTGTCGCCTCACCACTTGTCCATGACCTAATGTCACCTTGCATGACACAGGGCCTGTCTTCTCTGTTATTTCTCCTGGTACCCACGCTGGTCCTGAGCCAAAGTTGCGGGTGTAGACCACGTCTCCTTCCCTCAGTATTCTCTCTCTAGCATGCATGTCATGATAACCTTTTTGTTTCTCTTGTTTGTCATGCACTTTGTTTCTGAAGTCTGGATGTATTAAGTCAAATGTTGACCTCAACTTCCTTCCCATCCATGGACCTGCGTAGTCAATGTGAATTCTTCTCCATGGTTTATCTGGAACTTCCCAGGGATGTAGTGGGGCTGCTGGAGGACTGTTCCTGTTCTCCTGGCATGCCGCACATGACTTCACAAGCGCCTCCACCTCTGCATCCATGTTGGGCCACCACATGTAACTCCTCGCCAACGCTTTCATGCGAGTGATGCCAGGGTGTGCTTGGTGTAGTTGTTGCAGTAAGGCATTCCTACCAGGTGGTGGAACAACCACGCGTCCTCCCCACAGGATACAACCTTCCTGGGTGCTGAGCTCATCCTGTCGTCTGGCATAGGGAATGAACTCAGGACTGTTCATCTTCGGCCATCCTCGCAAGATGTATTCTCGCACTCTTGCTAGAACAGGGTCTTTGTCTGTCCATTTCTTTATTTGTTGCGCATTCACCAGGGGCACGCCGATATCTTCAAACAATAGCACTCTCTCCTCCTCCTCAGGCGTGCTGTCTCTTCCTCCATCCAAGGGTAGCCTACTCATCGCGTCAGCATTCGTATGGTCCCGTCCGGCTTTGTAAACGATGGTGTACTCATACGCTGCTAATGTAACGGCCCATCTCTGAATTCTCTGAGATGTCATCTGGGGTATGGCTCTCATTTCACTGAACAGTGAAATTAGTGGCTTGTGGTCAGTCACTATAGCGAACTGTCTCCCGTACAGGTATTTGTGGAATTTTTTTACACCAAATACTACTGCAAGGCCCTCCTTGTCTAGCTGGGAGTAGTTTTTCTCAGCTGCACTAAGAGTTCTTGAGACGAACCCTATGGGTCTCTCTGAGCCATCCTCCATACGATGAGAGAGTACAGCACCCACACCGTAGGGTGATGCGTCACACGCCAGGATGAGTGGTTTGTTTGAATCATAGTGCACTAACACACTACAGGACTGAAGTAGCGCTTTGGACTCTTCAAACGCCTTCTGCTGCTTGACCCCCCATGACCATTTTTCTTCCTTCTTAAGTAAGGTATGTAGTGGTGCCAGCAGCGTGGAGAGCTTTGGGAGGAACCTATGGTAATAGTTCAACAAGCCCAGGTAGGCTTTTAACTCAGTAACATTTTGTGGCTCAGGCGCCTCCGCAATGGCTTCCACTTTGTCTGTTAGAGGGTGTAGACCACTGGCGTTGATCTTGTGGCCTAGGAACACCACCTCTTTTCCCATGAACTCACACTTGCTTCTTTTCAACCTCAGACCGCTTTTCTCCAACCGTTGAAGCACTTCCTTCAGCGTTTTCAGATGTTCTTGTTCATTTGGTCCTGTACAAAGGATGTCATCCAAATAAACGGCAACATTCGGAATTCCACCTAGGATGCCCTCCATAGTTCTCTGGAATATAGCAGGACTGGAAGCTACTCCAAATGGTAAGCGTGTGTAGGTATATAAGCCTTTGTGTGTATTGATGGTTACATACTTTCTTGATTCTTCTTCCAGGACTACTTGTTGGTAGGCGTGACTCATGTCTAATTTCGTGAAGTGTCGGCCACCATTCAGCTGTGCGAAGAGGTCCTCCACTTTAGGAATTGGATACTGATCCACCCGTGATGCTCGATTGACAGTGAGTTTGTAATCTCCACATATTCTAATGGAGCCATCCGGCTTTCTCACTGGGACTATGGGCGCCGCCCATTCTGCAACCTGCACTGGCTCAATGATCTTGTCATCCAGCAGCCTCTGTAGCTCGCTTTCAACCAGTGGCTTGACTGCATAGGGCACCGGTCGGGGTTTGCAGAATCGTGGTTGGGCCTCCTTGTCCACATTAATCTTTGCAGTGACACCTTTTAGCTGTCCTAAGCCTTCTTTGAACACCTCAGCGTGTCTTTCGAGGATCTCCTCCAGCTGCAATTTGGGCTGAGATTCCACTTTATTCACCAACTGATCAATCATGGCCAGTTCTTGTAGCCAACTTCGCCCTAGTAGATTTGGTCCTTCGCTCCCAACTACTACTACAGGTAAGTCCTTTTCTTTGTTTTCGTGCTGCACCTTCACTTGTGCCATGCCTAGCACGTCTAGCTTCTCTCCTGTGTATGTTTTTAATTTTAATGAACAGGGATTTAATTCTGCTGTGTCTGTTTTCTTCCACAGTTGTGTATATTGCTGTTTACTTAATATGGTTACTCCACAGCCTGTATCAACTTCAAATGTTACTTTCATTCCATTAACATTCATGGTACGCGTGATGGGCGCTACCTTGGTCAGCTCCTCTGACGTGTTGTAAATTGTGTGAAAACCCATGTCTTCTGTATCACTTTCTCCCTCCCCTCTCAGTTGATTCGCTTGCTGTTCCTTTCCTGGGCCCTTGTTTTCATACTTTTGCCCATTAACTGTCGCTTTCAGCACCTGTGCGCTGTCCACCTTTATTCTACATGCTTTCTTAATGTGCCCTCGCTTGCCACAATTATGACACAGCTCAGTGGCAAATTTGCACTCGGCGGCATTGTGCTGGCCTTTGCAGCGATAACAACTGGGGAATTTGTGCTGAGTTTTGTCAGTCGACACTTTGTGGACACCTACTTGGGTCTTAGGCACACGAACATGCGTTGCTGTGTCCTCTGTTAGCTTCCCTTGCATCTCTCTCACATCTTTAGATGCTGTTTCCATCGCTTGGCATAATTCCAAAGCCTTTGCAAAAGTGAGTTTTGTTTCAGATAAAAGTCGCCGTTGCATTCGGTCATCATTCACTCCACACACAAGTCTGTCTCTTAACATTTCTTCCAATGAGTCTTTGTAATCACAGTGCAGTGTTAATTTCCTCAATTCTGCCACATACTCTGCTATGGACTCAGTGTTCCTCCTTATGCGTGAATTAAATTTGAATCGTTGCACGATTTCACTCGGTTTGGGGCTGAAGTGCTTCTGAAGCTCAGCAGTAAGCTGGTCGTACGTTTTATCTTTCGGTAATGCAGGGCTTATTAAATTTCTCAACAAGCTGTAAGTAGTTGCACCAACTCCACTCAACAGTACAGCCTTCCTTTTGTCTGGCTCCTCAATGTCATTAGCTTGGAAGAAAAAGTCCAACATTTCACCATATTCTTCCCATGACTGAGTCGAGTTATCAAAAGGGGTTACCGTTCCGATTACAGCCGCCATTGCTCGTCGTGGTGGGGAAACCTCGTTTTTCCTCCTCTGAACTTGCACTCGAACTACTGGAGTCACTTGAGTTCGCCACACTTGCAATGTTCTCTGTTTCTCGCCGCTGATTTTTTTTTTTTTTTTTTTAATCCTCGTCGCCAATTGTGTGATATCCTACCGTGTAGCAATGATCACACTTGAGTTATTTCTTTGGCTAACTCTGCCGTTTATTCTGCAACACACATAATATGACTGAACATGGATTCTGCGCGGGGTTTTCACACTCTTGTTCTAATGTGTCCCCTTAATAGTAGTGCTGAACAACACAGGTAGTTCCCCCTAGAGGCATGTGCCAGTAATATTTTAAATTAGACTTGCAGTCTACCACAGTTCCAATGCAGTGCAACAAATGCAAAAAACTCCCCACCTATTTGATATCTTTCTTTAATCGTTAAGCTTAGGAAGCAAACTGTTACTATTTTTTTTATTTATTATTTTACTTCATGCAGCCTTCCATCTGGTGACATACAGAATCTCACAAAAGTGAGTACACCCCTCACATTTTGTAAATATTTTATTATATCTTTTCATGGGACAACACTGAAGATATGAAACTTTGAGACAATGTAGTCAGTGTACAGCTTGTATAACAGTGTAAATTTGCTGTCCCTTCAAAATAACTCAACACACAGCCATTAATGTCTAAACCGCTGGCAAAAAAAAAATGAGTACACCCCAAGTGAAAATGTCCAAATTGTACCCAAAGTCTCATTATTTTGTGTGGCCACCATTATTTTCCAGCACTGCCTTAACTCTCTTGGGCATGGAGTTCACAAGAGCTTCACAGGTTGCCACTGGAATCCTCTTCCACTCTTCCACTCTTCCATGACATCATGGTGTTAGAAACCTTGCGCTCCTCCACCTTCTGTTTGAGGATGCCCCACAGATGCTCAATAGGGTTTAGGTGTGGAGACGTGCTTGGCCAGTCCATCACCTTTACCTTCAGTTTCTTTAGCAAGGCAGTGGTTGTCTTGGAGGTGTGTTTGGGGTCCTTATCATGTTGGAATATTGCCCTGCGGCCCAGTTTCCAATCATGGTCTGCTTCAGTATGTCACAGTATATGTTGGCATTCATGGTCCCATCAATGAACTGTAGCTCCCCAGTGCCGGCAGCACTCATGCAGCCCCAAACCATGAGACTCCCACCACCATGCTTGACTGTAAGCAAGACACACTTGTCTTTGTACTCCTCACCTGGTTGCTGCCACACACACCTGACACCATCTGAATCAGATAAGTTTATCTTGGTTTCATCAGACCACAGGACATGGTTCCAGAATCCATGCCCTTAGTCTGCTTGTCTTCAGCAAACTGTTTATGGGCTTTTTTGTATATCATCTTTAAAAGGGGCTTCCTTCTGGGACGACAGCCATGCAGACCAATTTGATGCAGTGTGCGGTGTATGGTCTGAGCACTGGCAGGCTGACCCCCCCACCCCTTCAACCTCTGCAGCAATGCTGGCAGCACTCATACGTCCATCCATCCATCCATCCATCCATCCATCTTCTACCGCTTAATCCTTTCGGGTCACGAGGGGGATGGAGCCTATCCCAGCATCTTTTGGGCAAGAGGCAGGGTACACCCTGGACAGATCGCCAGTCCATCGCAGGGCCAACACAGAGAGACAGACAACCATTCACTCTCACAGTCATACCTAAGGACAATTTAGAATCCCCAGTTTTGATGCCAATTAACCTAACCTGCATGTTTTTGGCATGTGGGAGGAAACCGGAGTGCCCGGAGTAAACCCACACAGACACAGGGAGAACATGCAAACTCCACACAGAAGGGTCACCGATGGTCTGGGGGTGGGATCGAACCCACGATGGTCAAGGGTGGAATCGATCCCATGACCTTCTTGCTGTGCTGCCACTGTGCTAACCACTGTGCCACTGTGCTGCCCTCATACACTCTATTTTCAAAAGACATCCTCTGGATATGACGCTGAGCACGTGCACTCAACTTCTTTGGTAGACCATGGCAAGGCTTGTTCTGAGTGGAACCTGTCCTGTTAAACTGCTGTATGGTCTTGACAACCGTGCTGCAGCTCAGTTTAAGATATAATAAAATATTTACAAAAATGTGAGGGGTGTACTCATTTTTGTGAGCTACTGTATATAAATGTCAGATCTGTGACATTCATACAAGTGAAAACATACCTGGTGCTCCTGTGTCTGTCCTGTGTCTGTACTACCGATCACACCAATAGTCCTTTTTAGTTTACAGCTCATGATCTATGCATTGCTGTTGAAGCCAGCACAGATTTAGCTGAGGTTTTGGAGTCTCACACCACGAACAGCAGCAGGTACCAGAACTACGCAAAAACATTCAAAAATACAAAAACTACAAGTGCTGAAATTGTCTGCCACTTGACTGCAAAACAGGTATGTGGACTATACATTAAAACAAATATAAAACACTTTTTAAAAGCACTATTTTAAATGCCCCACTACTCCACTCTTGCTGACTGATTTAACACTACTTCAGCCGAAACCGGAAGTTGCACCCATAATCGTTTCTACAGCAGCGCCCTCAGGAATAAGGTGAATAGAATTTATAGAAAATGGTGATCAAAACTGGCCAGCTCAACAGCTAAGCTAATGCTAGGCGGCCTGTCCATCATTTCTTCCCTGCTGATGACGCGAATGGAGACCGCCTAACCAAGCTAATGCTACAGATAAGTGACCCTGGTTACATGGACACAATAAACTGATGACTGGGAATAAACTGATAAGGGCAATAATCAGTTTTCTTGTGTTTGGATGCACTGAATAAACGGATTATTGGAGGGTAAACCACTTGAGTGAATGACCCTGGTTACATGGCCTTAATCGGATTATTCTGTTTACATGCTCACTTAATCAGATAACTGCAGAAATCCAAACATAACCGGTTTATTCGTGTGCATGTAAACATGGTCACTGTAGCATCACAGTGAAAATATAACAAAATAAGCCAGACTGATGTAAGATATATTATCAACTATGAACCAGCTAGAAACAGTGATGTCTATTAGGGTGGCTGAAATCTAAATAAAATAATAATATAAACTGCACTTGGTAAACAAACTTGTTGTAACACTAACCATGTTTACATGGACACAAGTAACCGGATTAAAAGCCTGATGTACTGTTGATCAATTGTTAGGTGTCGTCTTGGTCTCATGATACCAAAATGTGAACAGCATGATGAAGAGGACTGTTTAAATACCATTGCTAATTAAACCTGAAAATTTATTGGTCGATTCATGGATCAAAAACCTGTTGTGTATTTTGCCATTGCGCACCTTGTTAGAGAGCAGCAAGTTATGCAAAAAGTACTGAAACATTGAATAATTGGACATGTGCATTCAAAAGGTTACAGAAGGTCAAATTAAGTTCACCTGTAAAGGTTATAGTGCATTTTAGGGGCATCCTGAAATTTCACCCAAAAGCCAAACATCCCCAACTTTGTGTGTGTGTGTGTGTGTGTGTGTGTGTGTGTGTGTGTGTGTGTGTGTGTGTGTGTACAGCATATAGGGCTTGACATTAACTTTTTTTGCTCACCGGCCACTATGGCTAGTGATTTTCCAAAGTTACTAGCCACTCAGCCTTTTCACTAGCCACAATTTTGTGGTGGGAAAATTGTTTAATATGATCAAATTTGACAATTGCATGCTAAATTTTACTTGAACTAAATTTACGACCTTTTTAAATGTAAATGACCCTTATGCATATAGTACATAAAAAATAGCAAGAGAAACACTGTTTAATTATTAACAGCAGTAAGTACTATAAAACAGTTGAAAAAGATACAGTATCTCACAAAAGTGAGTACACTCCTCACGTTTTTGTAAATATTTTATTACATCTTTTCATGGGACAACACTGAAGATATGACACTTGGATACAATGTAAAGTAGTCATTGTACAGCTTGTTTAACAGTGTAAATTTGCTGTTCCCTCAAAATAACTCATCACACAGCCATTAATGTCTAAACCACTGACAACAAAAGTGAGTACACCCCTAAGTTAAAATGTCCAAATTGTACCCAAAGTCTCAATATTTTGTGTCGCCACCATTATTTTCCAGCACTGTCTTAACTCTCTTGGGCATAGAGTTCACTACGGCTTCACAGGTTGCCACTGGAATCCTCTTCCACTTCTCCATGATGACATCACGGAGCTGGTGGATGTTAGAGACCTTGCGCTCCTCCACCTTCCATTTGAGGATGCCCCACAGATGCTCAATAGGGTTTAGGTCTGGAGACATGCTTGGCCAGTCCATCACCTTTACTCTCAGTTTCTTTAGCAAGACAGTGGTTGTCTTGGAGGTGTGTTTGGGGTCGTTATCATGTTGGAATACTGCCCTGTGGCCCAGTTTCCGTAGGGAGGGGATCATGCTCTGCTTCAGTATGTCATAGTACATGCTAGTATTCATAATGAACTGTAGCTCCCCAGTGCCGGCAGCACTCATGCAGCCCCAAACCATGAGACTCCCACCACCAAGCTTGACTGTAGGCAAGACACACTTGTCTTTGTACTCCTCACCTGGTTACCGCCACACACACTTGACACCATCGGAATCAAATAAGTTTATCTTGGTCTCATCAGACCCTAGGACATGGTTCCAGTAATCCATGCCCTTAGTTTGCTTGTCTTCAGCAAACTGTTTGCGGGCTTTCTTGTGCATCATCTTTAAAGAGGCTTCCTTCTGGGACAACAGCCATGCAGACCAATTTGATGTAGTGTGCGGGGTATGGTCTGAGCACTGGCAGGCTGACCCCCCACCCCTTCAACCCCTGCAGCAATGCTGGCAGCACTCATATGTCTATTTTCAAAAGACATCCTCTGGATATGACGCTGAGCATGTGCACTCAACTTCTTTGGTCAACCATGGCGAGGCCTGTTCTGAATGGAACCTGTCCTGTTAAACCACTGTATGGTCTTGGCCACCGTGCTGCAACTCAGTTTCAGGGTCCTGGCAATCTTCTTATAGCCTAGGCCATCTTTATGTAGAGCAACAATTCTTTTTTTCAGATCCTCAGAGAGTTCTTTGCCATGAAGTGCCATGTTGAACTTCCAGTGACCAGTATGAGAGAGTGTGAGAGCAATAACACCAAATTTAACACACCTGCTCCCCATTCACACCTGAAATCTTGTAATACTAACGAGTCACATGAGACCGGGGAGGGAAAATGGCTAATCGGGTACAATTTGACATTTTCACTTAGAGTTGTACTCACTTTTGTTGCCAGCGCTTTAGACATTAATGGCTGTTTGTTGAGTTATTTTGAGTGGACAACAAATTTACACTGTTATACAAGCTATACACTGACTACTTTACATTGTATCAAAGTGTCATATCTTCAGTGTTGTCCCATGAAAAGATATAATAAAATATTTACACAAATGTGAGGGGTGTACTCACTTTTGTGAGATACTGTATTTGCAATATGAGAGTGAAGTACAGGTAGATTTGGGGTCTGCCACAATTCTCATTTGTACCTCTTCCCCTTTGCCTACCCCACCTGTCATGAATTGCCTCTCGGGGCAGAGAGGAGAGACCCATGCGTAGGCTGCAGTTTGTGAGATTTATTGAAGACTACAAAACACAAAGTCCAAAAACAGTGCTCTAACACAAAATTCAAAAAAGCAAGCAAACTTACGGATTGACGCACCAGAACAAGGGCGGGGTTCTGGTGGAGATGAGGGGACAGAAAAGATTCCGACAACGAGAAATGAAAATAACAGCCCTTAAATAGGATTAGAAACAATTAACACAAAAAGTAATTAGTGTGAATCATATGAGCGAGTTGGGGAGAAAATGATAATCAGCTGTGAGTCATGAGAAGGGGAGACAGAGCTGACAGTCTGACAGGAGCACCGCCCACAACCAGGGGAAAAGCCCTGAAGTGCTCCTGACAACTGCAACTCCAGAGAGAGAAAGAAAAGAGCAGACACAGGCACAGACTCCAAAATACAATATTATACAAATAAGGAAAGACAAAAAGACAAAGAGACAGAGCATGGTGAAATCCCCTGTGCGCAGATCGTGACAGAGCCCCTCCTCAAGGGGTGGAAACCAGACACCCCGGGCAACATCAAAAGAAAAACAAGGGCCCACCCAAACTAAGAACGCACCCACCAAAAGACAAGAAAACAACCCCACCCCGGGTGGGAGGAGGGGGACCCAGGCACGGAGAGACTGAAACAAACCAGAGAAAATAATAAGAACTCCTATGACTCACACCCCAGTAAAACCCAGGCTAGGGGAAAACAAAAAAAAAAACCCCGCTCAGGAGCCACACCAGACAAAATCATGGATCTAGGCCCCCTGGACCAAAGGGTTAGACAGCTCCGGTGGCCGGCCAAAGTCCCAGGACTGGCAGACAGCGAGGTGGTAAGAGTCGGGTGGCCTGTCGGAGAATATGGCCACCCAACCCAACGGCACAGTCTGTCAGGCGGTCGGCCAGAGTTCTTTAACCACCAACACAGAAAAGGTGGTCCAGGGGGCGGCCGCCCAACCGGGACGACCAGAGATGAGGAGGATGGAGAAATAGGGGGATCCTTGACAGCCTCAGGCAGAGGTGGGGGAACAACGACGGCCTTGGACAGAGGAGGGGGAACCCCGTGGCGTCTGGCAGAGGAGGGGGAACCACAACGGTATATGGCAGAGGAGAGGGAACCACGATGCCCTCGGACTGGCATGTAGCACCCGCAGTGGTCCTGGACTGGGGCACAGCAACACCCGCGGTGGTCCCGAACTGGGACATAGCAGCACCTGTGGTAGCTCCGGGCTGAAGCAAAGCAGCACCCACAGTAGCTCTGGGCTGGAGCAAAGCAGCATCCGCGGTTGCTTTGGGCTGGAGCAAAGCAGCACCCGCCGTGGCTCCGGACTGGAGCAAAGCAGCACCTGCCATGGCTCCGGGCTGGAGCAAAGCAGCACCCGGGGTGGACCCGGACCAGGTCAGAGCTGCACCCATGGAGGGCTCGGACTGGGCCAAAGCTGTACTCACGGTGGGCCCGGACTGGGTCAAAGCTTCACCCACGGTGGGCCCGGACTGGGCCAAAGCTGCACCCACAGAGGGCACGGGCTGGGATGGAGCACCCGCAAAGACCTCAACTGATGGGGAAGCAGCACCCTCGGAGGCCCCAGACTGGAACGGAGCACCTGCAAAACCTCAGCTGGAGGGGAAGCAGCACCCACGGAGGTCCCAGGCTGGGACAGAGTACCCGCAAAGACCTCAGCTGGAGGGGGAGCAGCACCCATGAAAGTCCCAGGCTGGGACTGAGCACCAGGGCCGCAGGCTCCTCCATAGCCCGGCGGCTCAGTCCTGGGGCCAGCGAACACTCAAGGGGGAAAGAAGGAGACACGGAGAGAGCAGATGAACAGTCTAAAGCTGCAGCAGGCGGTGAGGACTCAGAGGACTGCTTAGTCTGAGCCTCACCATCAGGAATCAGGCAAGGTAATTCATGTTTAGGTGAATGAGAGTGAAAAAACACTTGCCTGGGTTCCCGGGATGCGACGTCATCTGCTGCAGCTGGTTGGAAATCAGCCCTCTCCATGACTTCAGTGGTTGTAGACCCCTCAGCGGAATGTGGAGGAGCCGCCCCTGCAGACACGGTGATGGACGGAGCCAGGGAGGAAACAGTCAGACTCTCAGCAGCGGGAGGAGACGGGAGTTGCAGCAGAAAAGAAGGATGAGTGGGCTGATGGGACAGCCGGCGAGGTGAAACATGCAGAGAAAACTGCTGTGGGAGTTGTCTGGCTCAACGTGGGAGAAACTGCCGACTCAGAGGTGGAGGCGTTCCTTTGGCGGGATTTCCTTGAGTGACAGCGAGAGACGGGAGGAGGAGATGTTGGCTCCTGGAGAGGTGGAAGAGGTCCCGGTGGAACCTCCTCCAGTTGTTGGGCGAGATCTGGGAAAAGCCATGGCTTATATTCGAGAAGGAGCTCTGTCTCCGCTAATATGGCCCACCTGCGCTCCTCCAGCTCCTTGGCCGATGGTGCGGGCCAGTGTACAGGAGGAGTAGGCGGAGCTGCCACCAGAGAGTGGTGAGAGGCTGGAGGCTTCCGTGTCCGTAGGTGCTTGCTCTTCGTCGGCACAAGCATGGACAACATAGCAGATTCCCCTAGCCCATGACTCGTAAGTTGTAGAATGATAATGGGAAGGAGTAGGTCGGAAAGCTCTGGGTGGTCCCTCAGGCTGGGGCATGCCTCGACTACCTGCGCCGCACCCTCCAGACACTCTCAGGCTGCCTCGGGAGTACAGGAAGCACGAGCCTGTGCAAGAATGTCCTCCAGGATGCTCATACACCAGTGCTCCGCTTTGTTCCGACCCAGGGTTGAAAAATCCAGGGTGACTGGCATGGTAAACCCCGGGTGAAAAAACAAAACTGAGGAGAAAAAGGGGTAACCTGCGAGCCTCCGCTGCCGCTGGAGTAAAACAAAGCAAAATTAACACAAACTGCAGCCACTGGGTCTCAAACTGGCCGGAATCTTCTGTCATGAATTGCCCATCGGGGCAGAGAGGAGAGACCCACACGCAGGCTGCAGTTTGTGAGATTTATTGAAGACTACAAAACACAAAGTCCAAAAACAGTGCTCTAACACAAAATTCAAAAAAGCAAGCAAACTTACAGATTGACGCACCAGAACAAGGGCAGGGTTCTGGTGGAGATGAGGGGAGAGAACTCAAGATTCCGACAATGAGAAATTAAAATAACAGCCCTTAAATAGGATTAGAAACGATTAACACAAAAAGTAATTGGTGTGAATCACATGAGCAGGCTGGGGAGAAAATGATAATCAGCTGTGAGTCATGAGAAGGGGAGACGGAGCTGACAGTTTGACAGGAGCACTGCCCACAACCAGGGGAAAAGCCCAGAAGTGCTCCTGACAACTGCAACTCCAGAGAGAGAAAGAAAAGAGCAGACACTGGCATAGACTCCAAAATACAATATTATACAAATAAGGGAAAAAAAAAAGACAAAGAGACAGAGCACAGAGAAATCCCCCATGCTCAGATTGTGACATCACCCCTTAGCCCTTGAAATCAAAGGCCAATGGGTAGGGGTTAAAAATTATCCCTATGAATTGGGACACCCATTCAGGGCTGCACAACATCATTAGTAATTGCTGATGGACTTAATATAAATGGACACTACCCGTTTTCACCAGAAAAAACTGATGAGAAAAAAGTCCCGTCTTAAGGAGAAAAATGTCTCAAATTTACATGAACAATTCTAATCAGTAGAAAAAGTCAGTAATTTACTAGAGTGTGTCTAGTGTGTCTATATATAGAGTGTGTCTATATATATATATATATATATATATATATATATATACAGTATATATACAGTATATATATATATATATATATATATATATATATATATATATATATATATATATATATATGTGGTATATATGACTCTTATATCCCATATCTACATATGTTAGAGCAAGTGGAAATGTTTTGTGACAGCATATGTAAGGAACTTCACACCTGGAAAGGACAAAGGATCTCCCCCGCCGGGTTAAAGTCAATGGACCTCCCAAGACGCGGCGGCGGAGATGGACTTGACACCTTTACCCCCTAAGGCGAGAGGAGGAGTTCCCATCACCTCCCAAGACAAGGAGAGGAGATAGCAGAACAATGGGGGGGGTTAACATAACGGGGGGATGTCAGCTTTTTCAATGTGTGGCTCTGATGTCAGCTTTTTCAATGTGTGGCTCTATGTGTGCTTGTATTTAACCAGCGAGCGGAGCAGAGATCACTCTCTTGCCTTCTGCCAAGCTCTACACCTGATGAGACTCAATAGAAGAGCTATTCATTAAAAACCCTGTTTTTAATACAAAAATCGCCTCGTTATTTCAGCTCCTCTACACTGGTGACCTTGACGCGAGAATATGGACCGGAGGCGTTCTTCAAGCTGCTCATCCATGGTGACTCGGGCATACGCCAGCGACGACGCAGACGAGGGAACAAGCAGACAGCTTTTCCCCACGGCAGAGGGCACTGAGAGAGCTCAACCGAGCTCCAGCACCGCCGTGAGTGCCGAGGCAAGGCACTCTCACCCGGCGGGCACAACAGTGATGGTGTGCACGAACGCCGTTGCTGTCAACCTGCCAGACTTCTGGCGAGAAGACCCCGCCTCTTGGTTTCAACAAGCTGAAGCCCAGTTTATACTGGCGGGCATCACAGCAGACGATATTAAGTTTTACCATATCGTCTCCAAACTCGACTCCGCCACTTCGAAGTGTGTGCGGAGCTTGGTCCGGCGACCACCAGCCCGGGACAAATATGAGACACTCAAGGCGACCATCGTGGCGAATTATGTCCCGTCAGCGGAGGAAAGAGCCGAGAGGATCCTGGCGGTCTACGGCCACAGAGGGAGCAATCCGAGGACCCTCATGGAGGATTTGCTACAACTCAAGGAGGAGGATAATGATAATTTCCTTTTTCAATTCATTTTCCTCAGCACGCTACCACTGCAGTTGAGAGGGACACTCGCCAGTATGAAGTGCAATAATCATCAGGATTTCCGCACACTGGCCAACGAGGCTTACCGGCTCGTCAACGCCTGCAGAGAACGGACACTCACAGCGGCATCTGCAGATCTGAAAACTGACACCCCGAGCCTTGGAGAGACTCAACCCACGGTGACAGCGGCGCGGCCCAAGCGCAACGAGCAGAACGACGTCTGCTATTATCACCACCGCTTCGCAGAGAAAGCCCGCAAATGCGTTCCCCCCTGCAAGTTTACGATATCGTGGAAACGCCAAAACCGAGGGCCATTAACAGCAGCGGTTCTCGGCGAGAAGAATAAGCTGTTATATGTGACGGATGGATACACAGGCAAGCAGTTCCTCATCGACACGGGAGCTCAGCTGAGTTTCGTCATGCCCTCCCACGCAGATCGAACCATGGGCACCCGGGGCAACGGAGCAGTGGCAGCCAACGGCTCTGACATCGACACGTTCGGGGAAAAGAGCCTGCACCTCCTCATCCACGGACGCAGCTACAGATGGACATTTGTTGTAGCAGCGGTGAGCTTTAACTTGTTAGGCGCAGATTTTCTGTGTGCACACGGGTTATTAGTGGATCTTGCAAATAGGCGCCTGGTTAATGCACTATCTTTTGCTTCTATTCCATGTTCAGCTCGAGTTTCCCCACCACCTGTGCAGGCCAACGTCACCACAGCGGGAGGTAAGTTTGAACAACTCCTCACCCAATTTCCAGCACTCACAACCCCCAAATTCTCAGCCACTGTAGCCAAACACGGGGTTAAACACTTCATTCCGACAACAGGACCTCCTGTTTTTGCCAAAGCTCGCCGCTTAGACGCGGCCAAGCTCAACATAGCAAAGGATGAATTTGCAGCTCTTGAAAAATTGGGCATTGTTAGACGCTCGAAGAGCCCCTGGGCTTCACCACTTCACATGGTTCCGAAATCCGACGGTTCTTGGAGACCGTGCGGAGATTACCGCAGGCTAAACAACGCTACAGCGCATGACCGCTACCCCATTCCTCACATTCAGGATTTCTCACTACATTTAGCGGGTGCGCGCATTTTTTCAAAAATAGACTTAGTCCGCGGTTATCACCAAGTCCCAGTCCGAGCTGAAGATATTCCTAAAACAGCGGTTATAACCCCTTTCGGCCTTTTTGAATTCCTAAGAATGCCGTTCGGCCTCAAAGGCGCTGCTCAAACTTTTCAACGGATGATGGACGCAGTCCTGCGCGACCTACCCTTTGTTTTTGTCTACCTCGATGACATGCTGGTAGCCAGCTCATCCGAGGAAGAACACGAGCAGCACCTCACTACCGTTTTTCAGAGGCTGGAAGAGCACGGACTTATAATCAATTCAGCCAAATGCAAATTCGGCGTATCGCAAATTGATTTTTTGGGACATAGGGTCTCCCCGACAGGGGCATTTCCGCTTCCAGACAAAGTTCGTGCGATAGAAGGTTTTCCACGGCCTCAAACGGTTAAATCGCTACAGGAATTTTTGGGGATGGTTAATTTTTACAACCGTTTCCTCCCCCACGCAGCTCAGCTCATGCAACCCCTATATGACGCGCTCAGAAAAAAGAAAGCTTCCAACGCGGTCGAATGGACCCCGGAGCGCGAACGCGCTTTCGCGGAAGTATAAAACGCCTTTGCTAACGCCACAATGTTAGTCCACCCAGATCCCTCAGCCCGCATTGCTCTGACCACAGATGCTTCTGACCTGGCTATAGGGGCAGTTGTAGAACAACTTGTCAGCGGAGTCTGGCAACCTTTGGCATTCTTTAGCAAATCGCTAAACCCAACGGAACGCAAATACAGCACTTTCGACAGAGAGCTGCTAGCGCTTCATTTGTCCATCCGCCACTTCCAGTTTTGGTTAGAAGGGCGGAGTTTCACGGTCTTTGTGGACCATAAGCCGCTCACTTTTGCTATGGCTAAAATTTCAGAACCATGGTCGGGCAGACAACAAAGACAGCTAGCTGCGATTTCAGAGTTCACCACAGACATTCGACACGTAGCAGGCAAACTTAACGTTGTAGCTGACTGTCTCTCTCGCGCTGTGACACCGCCAGAGCACGAGGAGACAGATTACGCTGCCTCAGCAGCGGAACTCTTCACTAACGCACACACATACGCAGCACCTATCCAGGATGGAATAGATTATGCAGCCATGGCGGAAGAACAAAGCAGTGATGCAGACGTGCGCGCGCTCCTGTCCGGACCAACAGGGTTAAGGCTGGAGAAAAAAGGGTTGCGCGACGGCGTGCCCCCCCTAATATGCGACATTTCAACCGGCCGACCTCGCCCGTTAGTACCAGCTGCTTGGCGCCGCCGTATTTTCGACGCAATTCACTCCCTTGCGCACCCAGGTGTGCTCGCCTCGGTCAAAATGGTTGCTGAAAAGTTTGTGTGGCCAGGCCTGCGCAAAAACGTAAAAGAATGGGCAAAAACTTGCATTCCTTGTCAACACGCCAAAATACACAGACACACAAAAGCCCCTCTGGAGCCTTTTCCAATTCCTGCTAGAAGATTCGACCACATTCACGTCGACCTCGTGGGGCCGCTACCTTCCTCCCAAGGTTTCACACACCTGTTAACAATGATAGACCGCACCACGCGCTGGCCAGAGGCAGTCCCTCTAGCGTCAACCACAGCGGAGGAAGTCGCTCGCGTTTTTCTAGCAAACTGGGTGGCACGTTTCGGCGTTCCATCAGACATCACGTCAAACAGAGGGCCTCAATTTATCTCAGAGCTCTGGTCAGCCATGTCTAAGAGTTTAGGGGCAACAATTCATCGCACCACCGCTTATCACCCTCAGGCTAATGGGTTATGCGAGCATTTTCACAGGTCCCTAAAGGCTGCCCTCAGGGCCTCACTAACGGATACAAATTGGGTAAATAAACTTCCCTGGGTTTTATTGGGGTTGCGTGCAGCACCTAAAGAGGATTTAGACGCTTCTCCTGCAGAATTAGTTTTTGCCCAGCCTATCAGACTCCCAGGAGAATTTTTACCAGAGAACCCAGAACCAGGACACCTTCCAGTCCCAAGGTTTTTAGGCAGCAGTGGACCAGACTCCCTCCACGGTCCAGCTCATCACTCTTTTCCACGAGTTTTTGTTCCTCAAACTTTAAAAAACGCTGAGTTCGTTTTTGTTAAGCATGAAGCCATTAAACCAACGTTACGCCCAGTTTACGATGGCCTGTTCAGAGTGCTGGAAAATGGTGACAAACACTTTGTGCTTGATTATGGGGACAGAAAGGAAGTGGTCAGTGTTGACAGACTCAAACCTGCTTTCTTGCTGAGAGACGAACCTGCACAGTTGGCACGAGCACCTCGGCGTGGTAGACCCCCCAGAGGAAAAGTCTCAGCCCCCAGGCAGGGAACAAATAATCTCTTTCCTTCCCACAATGCAGATTCACCACGAGAAGGTCCCAGCGGGACACCTAAGCCAACCTACAGCAGTTTTGGGAGAAGAATAAAGCCCAGACAGCACAGGGACTGATACCAACCACCCCGCAATTATTCACTAATTGTGCTACAACAGTTTAAGGCTACTTATGATTTCACTATGCTGTTATGTTTACCACTGAACTTTCTTAGGAGCATGGCTGCTAGAAAACTTCTCCTGTGGCAACAGTTGTAACAAGTAGTATTTCATAGTTATTATCTTAGACTGTGATTCTTTCTGTGTCCTTTCCTAGTGTTTGGGGGGCCTGTGGTATATATGACTCTTATATCCCATATCTACATATGTTAGAACAAGTGGAAATGTTTTGTGACAGCATATGTAAGGAACTTCACACCTGGAAAGGACAAAGGATCTCCCCCGCCGGGTTAAAGTCAATGGACCTCCCAAGACGTGGCGGCGGAGATGGACTTGACACCTTTACCCCCTAAGGCGAGAGGAGGAGTTCCCATCACCTCCCAAGACAAGGAGAGGAGATAGCAGAACAATGGGGGGGGGGGTTAAGATAACGGGGGGATGTCAGCTTTTTCAATGTGTGGCTCTGATGTCAGCTTTTTCAATGTGTGGCTCTATGTGTGCTTGTATTTAACCAGCGAGCGGAGCAGAGATCACTCTCTTGCCTTCTGCCAAGCTCTACACCTGATGAGACTCGATAGAAGAGCTATTCATTAAAAACCCTGTTTTTAATACAAAAATCGCCTCGTTATTTCAGCTCCTCTACACATATATATACAGTATATATATATATATACTGTATATATATATATATATATATACACAGTGGGGCAAAAAAGTATTTAGTCAGCCACCAATTGTGCAAGTTCTCCCACTTAAAAGATGAGCAAGGTCTCCAATTTTCATCATAGGTATACCTCAACTATGAGAGACAAAATGAGAAAAAAAAACCCAGAAAATCACACTGTCTGATTTTTAAAGAATTTATTTGCAAATTATGGTGGGAAATAAGTATTTGGTCACCTACAAACAAGCAAGATTTCTGGCTCTCACAGACCTGTAACTTCTTCTTTAAGAGGCTCCTCTGTCCTCCACTCGTTACCTGTATTAATGGCACCTGTTTGAACTCATTATCAATATAAAAGACACCTGTCCACAACCTCAAACAGTCAGACTCCAAACTCCACTATGGCCAAGATCAAAGAGCTGTCAAAGGACACCAGAAACAAAATTGTAGACCTGCACCAGGCTGGGAAGACTGAATCTGCAATAGGTAAGCAGCTTGGTGTGAAGAAATCAACTGTGGGAGCAATTATTATAAAATGGAAGACATACAAGACCACTGATAATCTCCCTCGATATGGGGCTCCACGCAAGATCTCACCCCGTGAGGTCAAAATGATCACGAGAACGGTGAGCAAAAATCCCAGAATCACACGGAGGGACCTAGTGAATGACCTGCAGAGAGCTGGGACCAAAGTAACAAAGGCTACATCAGTAACACACTACGCCGCCAGGAACTCAAATCCTGCAGTGCCAGACGTGTCCCCCTGCTTAAGCCAGTACATGTCCAGGCCTGTCTGAAGTTTGCTAGAGAGCATTTGGATGATCCAGAAGAGGACTGGGAGAATGTCATATGGTCAGATGAAACCAAAATAGAACTTTTTGGTAAAAACTCAACTTGTCGTGTTTGGAGGAGAAAGAACACCATACCTACTGTGAAGCATGGGGGTGAAAACATCATACTTTGGGGCTGTTTTTCTGCAAAGGGACCAGGATGACTGATCCGTGTAAAGGAAAGAATGAATGGGGCCATGTATCATGAGATTTTGAGTGAAAACCTCCTTCCATCAGCAAGGGCATTGAAGATGAAACGTGGCTGGGTCTTTCAGCATGACAATGATCCCAAACACACTGTCCGGGCAACGAAGGAGTGGCTTCGTAAGAAGCATTTCAAGGTCCTGGAGTGGCCTAGCTAGTCTCCAGATCTCAACCCCATAGAAAATCTTTGGAGAGAGTTGAAAGTCCGCGTTGCCCAGCGACAGCCCCAAAACATCACTGCTCTAGAGGAGATCTGCATGGAGGAATGGGCCAAAATACCAGCAACAGTGTGTGAAAACCTTGTGAAGACTTACAGAAAACGTTTGACCTCTGTCATTGCCAACAAAGGGTATATAACAAAGTACTGAGATGAACTTTTGTTATTGACCAAATACTTATTTTACCGAGGAATTTTCCAATTAATTCATTAAAAATCCTTCGATGTGATTTTCTGGATTTTTTTTTTCTCATTTTGTCTGTCATAGTTGAGGTATACCTATGATGAAAATTGGAGACCTCTCTCATCTTTTAAGTGGGAGAACTTGCACAATTGGTGGCTGACTAAATACTTTTTTTCCCCACTGTATATATACTGTATATATATATATGTATATATATAGTAATATGTACATATGTATACTAGCTGCTCTTGTTTTTTTTCTTGCCTTCTGATTGTTGCTCTGAGTGTTGCTATCCCTGTGCTGTTGCAATCCTGGAATTTCCCCATTGTGGGACTAATAAAGGCTTATCTTATCTTATCTTATAAAAAAAGCTGAGAAAACTTGGACCCCCCTGGTGGGCCTTTTTGGCCCGCGGGCCACACGTTTGACATTCCTGGAACAGCACATTAAAAATACATAATTAGAGGTTTCACTTCCATGAAATAACTGCAAATCACAGATACCATAGATAATTACAGATAAACAAAAGTTCACCTCAGAAGAAGCTTTATTTGCCCTTTACAGCAACATAAAGTTTAGTCACTTTTTGTCACCATCATACGAAATCTTAAATTTGCATGACTAACGGGAGCTTCTTGCTCTAAAAATAATCACATTTAACCACAGAGGAAGGAGTTGATGGGGGGGGGGGGGGGGCAAAGGTTATTCTCACAGCTGGGCGGAGGATCAGGGGCAGTGATCCCATGATCTGATCACTTAGAGCAGCTGCTGTCTGTTCATTTCTCCACACTGGCTATAAAATGAACCGAACCACGGAGCAGACCATCCATGCCTTCATCTGTACCCAGCATGCTGAGCATCTTCTCCTGTGTACCGGGGCTGCTGCTGCCGACAGTGGACCAATGGGAATACAGTGTGTGCGCAGATGGTGCTTATGGGAGTTGCAGTTTCGTAGTCTCACACTGATATAGCCTTATTATTTAGATGTGGCTTGAGAAAACTACACTTGCCCAAGTGGCTAGTGGGAGTTGCTGTCTTACCCGCCATCGGTGGAATCCACACGCCAGGTGGCAGGTGTTAATGTCAAGCCCCTCTGTGTGTGTGTGGGGGGGGGGGGTGAAAAAGTGTTTGACCCCTTCCCGATTTCTCATTTTCTTTGTCACACTTAAATGTTTCAGATCGTCAAACAAATTTAAATATTAGACAAAAATAACACAAGTAATCACAAAATGCAGTTTTTAAATGAAGGTGTTTATTATTAAGGGGGGAAAAAATCCAAACCTACATGGCCCTGTGTGAAAAAGTGATTTCCCCCTCCCCCTTTAAAACATAAATTAACTGTGGTTTATCACATCTTTGGAAAGCAGAGTTCAATTTCTCTAGCCACACCCAGGCCTGATTACTGCCACACCTGTTCTCAATCAAGAAATCACTTAAATAGGACCTGCCTGACAAAGTGAAGTAGACCAAAAGATCCTCAAAAGCTAGACATCATGCTGCAATCAAAAGAAATTCAGAAACAAATGAGAAACAAAGTAATTGAGATCTATCAGTCTGGCAAATGCCATAAAGCCATTTCTAAAGCTTTGGGACTCCAGCAAACCACAGTGAGACCCGTTATCCACAAATGGCACAAAACACAGAACAGTGGTGAACCTTCCCGAGTGGCCCGCCGACCAAAATTACTCCGAGAGTGCAGCGACGACTCATCCAAAAGGTCACAAAAGACTCCATAACAACATTCAAAGTACTGCAGGCCTCACTTGCCTCAGTTAAGGTCAGTGTTCATGACTCCACCACTGGGCAAAAATGGCCTGCATGGCAGAGTTCCAAGACGAAAACCACTGCTGAGCAAAAATAACATAAAGGTTCATCTCAGTTTTACCAGAAAACATCTTGATGATCCCCAAAACTTTTGGGGAAAATACTCTGTGGACTGATGAGACAAAAGTTGGAAGGTGTGTGTCCCATTACATCTGGCGTAAAAGTAACAAAGCATTTCAGAAAAGGAACATCATACCAGCAGTAAAATATGGTGGTGGTTATGGCTGTGTAGTTGCGCATGTACATGTTGGACATATGAGAGATATGCTGACAGCACATATGTGATTTAACCTCACGATGAAGGAGACGCAGAGTCTAGGACACCTGCGGAGGACAGCGAGAGAAGACAATGGGTGTGGACAGAAGACTCCCTGACCTCTGAGGCTCGAGCGGAGAGAGGGGGGAGTAATGTAAATAAAGGGATTATGAATGTGAATAAAGGGATTATGGTGGAGATGTGTGACCTCCCCTGCGAGGGAGATTTCTTTATGTTTTATTTAGCGAATGCAAAGTCCTTAAGCCAAGCAGTTGCCTCCTGGTTTGCTGTATGGAGGGTGTGTAATCCTCCTTCCAGTCTTTGGAGCGGGCAAGCCTCTATGATGTGTTCCATAGTTTGCTCCTCTCCACATGCGCACAGTGGACTAGGGTTACTGCCCCATCTGTGAAGGCTGGCCAAGCAGGGGCCATGTCCAGTCCTGAAGCGATTGAGTGTAGACCACTGTCTCCTTGGGAGGTTGGTGCCTGGGACCTGTTGGTTGGGGTTTATCACCAGCTGTTTGTTTGGGACCTCCTTGGTCTCCCATTCCTCTTGCCAAGCTGTCTGGATGGTAAAGTCAGCTGGGGGAGGGTTTTTCCAAATCGGCCGTCTGGATGAAAGTCGGGCAGTGGGTGAGGTGTAGATATCTGCATGGATTGGTAAATGAGGAAAATCTTTAACTTTTTGGAGCATCCTTTGAGTTAATGCTGCTCGCCGGATGTGTGGAGGGACTATGTTTCACAGTACAGAGAGCCAGGGGAGTGGTGTTGAGCGGATTGTTCCAGTTATAGTTCTCATGGTTGAGTTGAGCTGGGTGTCTACATGGTGTGTGTAAGATGACCTGGACCAGACAGGGGCACAATATTCTGCTACAGAGTATGAAAGGGCCAGTGCTGAGGTGCGCAGGGTGGAGACTGCCGCCCCCCATTTTGCACCAGCGAGCTTGCAGAGCAGGTTGTTTCGTACTTTCACCTTAGCAGCCGTCCCCTTTAGATGTTCCTTGAAGGATAAGGTCCTATCAAGGGTCACTCCAAGATAAGTTGGATTTGGGGCATGCTTAAGCTTGAGTCCGCTCAGGTGGATGTTTAGTTCTCTGGCAGCTTTTGCATTGTGGAGATGAAATACACTGGAGACGGTTTTTGCTGGGCTTGGTTTTAGGCGCCAGATTTTGCAGAACTGGTCCAGTTTAGCAAGATCTTCCGTGAGCACCCGTTCCAGTGGTTCAAAGTCTGGTGCTTGGAATGCCAAACAGATGTCGTCTGCATAGATGAATTTGCAGGATTTTGTAGTAGGCAGGTCGTTTATGTAGAGGTTGAACAGAGCTGGAGCTAGAACTGAGCCTTGTGGGAGTCCGTTTTTCTGCATTCTCCATGCACTTGTTTTCTGACTGAGGTGGACTCTGAACCTTCGGTTGGTCAGCAGGGTTTTTATAATTTCTGTTGCCCAAGCAGGGATCGCCTTTATAAGTTTCAGGAGGAGGCCTTTGTGCCAGACCGTATCATAGGCGGCTGTAAGATCGAGAAACACAGCCCCTGTCTTCAGTCTGCTCTCGAAGCCATTTTCGATGAAGGTGGTTAGGGCCAGTACTTGTTCTCCTGTACTGCGGTCCTTGCGGAAACCTGCTTGATCCACACTTAGAATATCCTCTATTTCTGGGGAAATGCGTTGCAGTATTAGGCGCTCCATGATTTTGTAAGGAACGCTGAGTAGGGAGATTGGGCGGTAGCTTGCTGGTAGTTTGTGGTCTTTGCCAGGTTTTGGGATGGCAATGACCTTTGCTGTCCGCCATTTCTTTGGGATCGAGTTTGTTTGTGTGATCCTTGTGTAGAATTGTGTCAACCAGGTTAGGGCTCGGGGGCCAAGATTTTTCATGAATTCTGGGAAGATGTTATCGTATCCTGCTGCCTTTCCACATTTCAGGCCCTGTAGGACTTTATGTGAGAATGTTTAAAGGTGAAGACTTTGGTGTGTTTCCTCCTCTTTGTTCGCTGCTCAAGAATGAGAGCAGACTGTGGGAATGGTTGCTTGAAATAAACTTGAATTAAATGCAATTCAGTTTCATTATTCAAGGCTCCCCACAATTGGTGACCGACGACGTTGAGAATGACCGGAGAAGGTCTCAGGGTCCCGGACTCACAGAGTTCGGTTCTGGCGAGCGCAGTGGCCATCAAGCTGCCTGATTTCTGGCAGGATAACCCACGGTCGTGGTTCCTGCAAGCGGAGTCGCAGTTCGCGCTCGCAGGAGTAACGGTGGATGACACTAAGTTCCACCATGTCATCGCTAAACTGGATAACCGCACAGCTCGGTGCGTGCAGAGCTTGGTGGAGCAGCCACCCGCTACCGGCAGGTACGACAAGCTAAAATCCACCCTCGTTAAGTTTTTCACCCCCTCGGCCGAAGTGAGGGCGAGGAGGATCCTGTCTTTGCTAGACCAAGGAGGACACAGGCCGAGCGCCCTGATGGAGGATATGATACAGCTGAGAGGGTCGGACAACGATGATTTCCTCTTCCAGTTCATCTTCCTCTCCAACCTCCCGACGCATGCGAGAAGCACGCTGGCCGGCAAGAAGTGTCACACCCCGGAGGAGTTCCGGGAGCTGGCCCAGGAAGCAGACGGGATTCTGGATGCCTGCGGCGGGCAGACAACCACAGCGGCGACCCAAGACAGCGGGGAGCCAGAGGCGGCAGACCCAGGCTGGCCGACGATGGCGGCAGCACGGCCGCGACGAGGTGGAGCCAATGGTCCGGTGGCAGAGGCGCGGCCCCGACGCAGCGGAGGAGAGGATCTCTGCTTTTACCATCAGAGGTTCGCTGATAGGGCACGCAGGTGTGTGCCGCCCTGCAACTTCAAGAGTTCGGGAAACGGCAAGACCGAGGGTCGCTAGCAGTTTCGACTCTCGGAGAAGGCAACAAGCTGCTCTACATCACGGATACGAGCTCCGGACGAGAGTTCCTCATAGACACCGGAGCCCAAGTGAGCTTCATCACTCCAACATATGCGGACCGGGTGGCTGGACCCCGCAGTAGCGGAGCTACGGTGGCAAATGGCTCGAGCATCAACAACTATGGGAAAAGGACCTTGCCTTTATGCTTACATGGCCGCACATATGAATGGACTTTTGTAATAGCGGCGGTGAGTTTCAACATGTTGGGCGCGGATTTTTTGTGCTCACACAATCTGTTAGTTGATCTTGCTAATAGATGGCTGGTAAATGCACTATCTTTTTACTCTCTCCCCTGTTCAGCTCGAGTGTCCCCACCACCAGTACAGACCCACGTCGCTACAGCAGGTGGTAAGTTTCACACACTCCTCACCCAATTTCCAGCGCTCACTGTGCCCACTTTTTCGGCGACGGTCGCAAAACATGGGGTGGAGCATTTTATCCCTACATCTGGACCTCCCGTGTTTGCAAAGGCTCGACGCTTGGATGCAGTTAAGCTCGCTATAGCGCGCGAGGAGTTCGCCAGCCTAGAGAGGCTGGGCATCGTTCGTAGGTCAAAAATCCTGTGGGCTTCGCCGCTGCACATGGTCCCGAAAGCCGATGGCTCCTGGAGACCGTGTGGCGATTACCGCAGGCTAAACAATGCTACGGCTCACGATCATTATCCCATCCCGCACATTCAGGACTTTTCGGTGCACCTGGCGGGGGCGTGCATTTTTTCAAAGATTGATCTGGTTCGCGGCTATCACCAAGTCCCAGTCCAACCGGGGGACATTCCTAAAACAGCGGTAATAACCCCGTTCGGACTTTTCGAATTTTTGCACATGCCATTTGGTCTCAAAGGGGCGGCGCAAACGTTTCAGCGGATGATGGATGCCGTGTAACGAGATCTCCCTTTCGTGTTTATGTACCTCGACGACATTTTGGTTGCGAGTACTTCAGAGGACGAACACGAAAAGCACCTCACAGCAGTTTTTAGGAGGCTGGGAGAGCACGGCTTAATAATTAACCCAACCAAGTGCCAGTTCGGCGTCGAGCAGATCGATTTTTTGGGTCACCGTGTCTCCCCAGAGGGAGCGGTCCCGTTACCAGATAAAGTACGCGCGGTAGCGGATTTTCCCCGGCCACAAACGGTCAAATCACTGCAGGAATTCTTGGGGATGGTGAATTTTTATAACCGATTCCGGCCCCACGCAGCTCAAATCATGCAACCGTTATATGCCGCGCTCAAAAAGCAAAAACCAACCCAGGCGGTCGAATGGTCCCCGGAGCGGGAGCGCGCGTTCACAGAGGTAAAAAAAGCCTTGGCTGACGCTGCGCTCCTGGCCAACCCAGACCCGACAGCACGTATCGCGCTGACGACAGACGCTTCAGATTTAGCCATAGGGGCCGTTATTGAGCAACAGGTCGCCGGAGTTTGGCAGCCGTTGGCTTTCTTTAGCAAATCCTTAAGCGCGGCTGAGCGAAAATACAGCACGTTCAACAGAGAACTGTTGGCGCTGCATTTGGCTATTCGTCATTTCCAGTTCTGGCTGGAAGGACGGTGTTTCACCGCTTATGTGAACCACAAGCCGCTCACATACGCCATGGCCAAAATTTCAGACCCGTGGTCAGGCAGGCAGCAGAGGCAGCTGGCCGCGATCTCGGAATTTACCACTGACATTAGGCACGATGCGGGCAAATTCAATGTAGTAGCAGATTGTCTCTCGCGCGCGGTCACGACTCCACCGCGCGCAGAGGCAGAACAGGCCACCGCGACTGCGCCGCAGGAGAGCGGCGCGGTGGCGCGCGCAGCCCCGGTGCACGTGGGTATAGATTACGCAGCCATGGCAGCGGACCAGGGGGCGGACGCAGACGTGCGCGCGCTCCAGTCTGGACCAACAGGGTTAAGGCTGGAGAGCAAGTGTTTACAAACCGGTATGCCCCCCCGATCTGCGATGTGTCGACGGGGCGCCCGCGTCCGGTGGTCCCGGCCGTGTGGCGCCGCCGTGTTTTTGACTCGGTCCACTCACTGGCGCACCCGGGGGTGCGCGCGTCGGTGAAAATGGTAGCGGAAAAGTTTGTTTGGCCGTGCCTGCGCAAGCACGTGAAGGAATGGGCAAAAACCTGCATGTCCTGTCAACGGGCCAAAATTCACAAGCACACAAGAGCCCCGTTAGAACCGTTTCGCATTCCAGCCAGAAGGTTCGACCACGTGCACGTCGACCTCGTGGGCCCCCTACCGGCATCACAGGGGTTCACGCATCTTTTGACAATGGTAGACCGAACCACACGTTGGCCGGAAGTGGTCCCGCTGGCGACGACCACGGCCGCGGAGGTAACTCGCGTTTTTTTAACGGCTTGGGTGGCGCGCTTCGGGGTTCCGTCGAACATTATGTCCGATAGAGGGCCTCAATTCATCTCTGAGCTGTGGTCAGCGATGGCCAACGGCTTGGGAGCCAAAATTCACCGCACTACGGCTTACCACCCTCAGGCTAATGGTTTATGCGAGCGTTTTCATAGGTCCTTGAAGGCAGCACTCAGAGCGTCGCTCACGGATGCAGATTGGGTAAATAAACTACCATGGGTTTTATTAGGGTTGCGTTCTGTGCCCAAAGAGGACTTAGATGCCTCCCCAGCGGAGCTGGTGTTCGCACAACCTCTTAGGCTGCCAGGCGAGTTTTTACCAGAGCACCCGGAGCCCCCACCTCTCCCGGCTCTGGGACCGTTAGTTGGCACAGGAGCAGACACGCTTCCGGGTCCGGTTCATCACGCTTTTCCACGAGTTTTCATCCCCAGAGCTTTGAAAAATGCTGAGTTCGTTTTTGTCAGGCGCGAAGCCCTAAAAGCAACACTCAAACCACCTTACGAAGGGCCATTTCGAGTGCTGGAGGCAGGTGATAAGCAATTTGTGCTAGATTTTGGAGACAGAAAAGAGACAGTCAGTATTGACAGACTAAAACCTGCTTTTGTCATGAAGGACGGGTCTGTACCGGTCGCGAGGGCGCCTCGACGAGGCAGGCCCCCGCAGGGGGCAAATAATCACTCTCTCCCTCAGTCAACAGAGCCGGAGCAAGAAGGCGCCGCAGGCAAGGCGGGGCCAACTCACAGCAGATTCGGCAGACGGCTGAAGCCCAGGCGGCGCACAGACTGAATGCTGATGTTGATTATACAGTAGTCAGTAACATGTTATTGAATTTTAGGGAATAGTCCGTTCTTCATCGTTTGGGGGGGGTTATATGGCTGTGTAGTTGCGCATGTACATGTTGGACATATGAGAGATATGCTGACAGCACATATGTGATTTAACCTCACGATGAAGGAGACGCAGAGTCTAGGACACCTGCGGAGGACAGCGAGAGAAGACAATGGGTGTGGACAGAAGACTCTCTGACCTCTGAGGCTCGAGAGGAGAGAGGGGGGAGTAATGTAAATAAAGGGATTATGAATGTGAATAAAGGGATTATGGTGGAGATGTGTGACCTCCCCTGCGAGGGAGATTTCTTTATGTGAGAATGTTTAAAGGTGAAGACTTTGGTCTGTTTCCTCCTCTTTGTTCGCTGCTCAAGAATGAGAGCAGACTGTGGGAATGGTTGCTTGAAATAAACTTGAATTAAATGCAATTCAGTTTCGTTATTCAAGGCTCCCCACAGTGGTAGTGTGATGGTCAAGACCTGGAAGACTTGCTGTGGTAAATGGAACCATGAATTCTGCTGTCTACCAAAAAATCCTGAAGGAGAATGTCCAGCCATCTGTTCGTGACCTCAAGCTGAAGCTCACTTGGGTTCTGCAGCAGGACTATGATCCAAAACACACCAGCAAGTCCAAATCTGAATGGCTTCAGAAAAACAAAATGAAGACTTTGGAGTAGCCTAGTCAAAGTCCTGACCTGAATCCGACTGAGATGCTGTGGCATGACCTTAAAAAGACGGTTCATGCTCGAAAACCCTCCATTGTGGCTGAATTACAACAATTCTGCAAAGATGAGTGGGCCAAAATTTCTCCACAGCACTGTAAGAAACTCACTGCCAGTTATTGTAAATGCTTGATTGCAGTTGTTGCTGCTAAGGGTGGCCCAACCAGTTATTAGGTTTAGGGGGCAATCACTTTTTCACACAGGGCCATGTAGGTTTGGATTTTTTTAACCCTTAATAATAAACACCTTCATTTAAAAACTGCATTTTGTGTTTACTTGTGTTATCTTTGTCTAATATTTAAATTTGTTCGATAATCTGTAACATTTAAGTGTGACAAACATACAAAAAAATGAGCAATCACGAAGGGGGCAAACACTTTTTCACACCACTGTGTGTACATATATATATATATTATAAAAATGCGGCTGTAGCGCAGGTGTAGTGTGGCCGACTACTGATTATCTACTGATTGAAGGATCAGTGATTTGAGTCATGCTGTCTGTATGATGAAGTGTCCCCCAACACCCCCAGTTGCTCCTGGCAGGTCAGGCCAGCGCCTTGCGTGACAGCTCTGCGGCCATCAGTGTGTGAATGGGTGCGTAGCAGGATCTGTAAAGTACTTTGGTCATCCAAAGATGAGTAAAAAGCGCTATATAAGTGAACACCATTTACCCTTTTAACACACACACACACACACACACACACACTATACACATACTGTATATACATACTGTATAATGCCACATGCAGTATTTGAAAACAGAGAACATACTTCGGTTTTCTCTCCTAACCAGTATACTATTGTGTTTTATTTACGGCTTTCATCTGGCCCACTGTTCCTTACATCTCTGCTGTTGCTCACAGCTGGCGGGCAGAAGGTGACTGTGGCCATCTCTGTTTTACTGGCTCAGACTGTCTTCCTCTTCCTCATTGCTCAGAAGGTCCCTGAGACTTCTCTCTCTGTCCCCCTCATTGGAAAGTGAGTTGTCTCTGCTGACCTCTGCTGGTTTTGTTTTTCTTAAACCCAAAATGTTTCCCCATTTCTTAATTTGCAAAATACCCTTGATTTCTTTCTTGTCTCATATCTTACTCCGACCCACTTTGAGTTGTGGAGGCAGGGTAGAGACTTAAAGAGAGAGGAGGTTTTTTTTTTATAACAGGCCAAAAACAAAATGAGCCAATCTCCATTGGAGCCATGATTTTATAGAGAGGTCAATTAAACACAATGTGTGGCACACCTGCCTCTTCTGTCCTTTGTCTTGTTACAGCCGGCAGCTGTATTTTATGACCTATGACAGATTAGCATAATAGTGTTTAAACTAAAACATATACACTGTATTCTAGATGTGGCATAATGTAACTGTATAAAAATGTAATCACACATGTAAAGATGGAGTTTGACCAGGTAGGTGATAGATAGAAACAAAACAGTTATTACCACAGTCTTCCTCCCACCAGTGTATATATGTCCAAGCAGTTTGCCATGCTGCCTACATCACTAGTGTGCACACCTCCATCAAGACAACTCATTGCCTTCTGAAGATGCACAAAGAAGGAGGTTCTGTTTAAATTAGTAGCACCAGGCAGTACCCTCTCTACAGTGGATATAAAAAGTCTACACAACCTGTTCAAATGCCAGGTGTTTGTGATGTAAAAAAAATGAGACCAAGATAAATCATTTCAAATCTTTTTCCACCATTAATGTGACCTATAACCTGTACAACCTATTTGAAAAACAAAGTGAAATCTTTTAAGGGGAAAAATAAAAACTTACAAAAACCACAAAAACCTGGTTGCATAAATATGCAACCAGATATGTCATCCTCCACGCCCTTGGAAGAGCGGGGATAATGCAAAAAATGAAGGGCAAACGATATAAAGAAATGTATGCGCTGGAGGAGAGTGGGGCTCAACGTCCGAAGGAATGGTAGCAACTTCCAGTACTAGTTTAGAACGTATTGTTGTCACTGAAACGGGACACTTTTCCTTGTTAACAAACAATGACTTCGGCATCAAAAATGAGAGGAACACAGTCGTTTGCACCTCAGAAACAGTAATATAATCATACCACATCCCACGACTATGGAGGGATGAGAAGATGACCTTAAAAAGTGGCCAGTAGCTCCGTGGACAGTGTTATGTCCATAACCAGTACTCCAATAACGAGGCCGGAGGTGCAACAGAACGTGACTTTATTGTATGGCTCACAGCGATACAAGGCGCTCCCATACAGGCAGAGGCGTAAGTCAAAAGAGACCGTGCCTATTCCGATGTGGGTGGTGGCTCCACCTTTCCGGTTCCGCCACCACCCACATCACACAATAATACATCTTATTATTACACCCCCCCTTTAAAAAAGTCCAAAACGCATGCACACTAATTAGACCCTCCCAAATTTAGTACCCGAGGCACACTCTATTGTTGAACAAATAAAGTGGGCCTATCCATGCACACAAACAACTAAAACTAGAGGGGAACAGGTGGACTACTGTCCCACCTCCACATGACTAGACGGATTATTCTGCCGTCTTTGTCAATCTAAAGTCCATGAAATAAAATACTGCTGTGTTCCTATTATAACATAAAATAACCACATAAACATAGATACACAGATCAAAACCTCGATTTAACTGTTAACCAGTCAACATGTATGTACATCCATCCATCCATCCATCTTCTACAGCTTTTCCGGAGGTCCAGGTCGCGGAGGCAGCAGTTCAAGCAGAGAAGCCCAGACTTCCCTCTCCCCAGCCACCTGCTCCAGCTCTTCAGAGAGGACACCAAGGCGTTCCCAGACCAGCTGGGAGACATAGTCTCTCCACCGAGTCCTGGGTCTGCCCCGGGGTCTCCTCCCAGTGGGACGTGCCTGAAACACCTCAAGTGGGAGGCGTCCACTTGTACATTGTACATGTACTGTACATTCAGTCCACATGTACCCTCCCAATAAAACCACCCCATATCCCAGGCAAATCACACAGTAATATGTACCCTGAACATGGTAGCACAAACATTACTTTGTTTTGTTTTTTTAAATACATGGGCAATTTATATAGCAACTCAGCATAAGAAACATGTTGACTACGTAGCCCGGGCAATTTACATCACATATTTAGAGCAACCTATCGCCCCTCTGCTACCGTGCAGTCTCGATGGAGAGGCCACCTCCCAGAGACTTGTCTGGCGGGTCTCGTCCAGAGCTTCTCCGTCTCTTCACTTTTGGAGATGAGCCACATTGGAGCTCCGACACCTCCTTCTCCTCGTTGGTGCACCACAGTTCATTGGGTGTCTCCATGAGTCATCTGACAGCTGAAGGTACCCATCCCCCCGAACAGCTACTACCTTCAGCCGCCCCTGGTCCTCTCATTGTTTCCGTTTTCAATGGACCCCTCTCAGCCAAGCCTCCTCTCTTGGTCAAACCACATCACCGACTCCCAAAGGAGCTCGACTCGGCTTCCGGTGTCCATGATGTCTCAACCGGGCCTCTTCACTGGGTCGTGCCACACCGGCGACCCTCCGCAAAGCCCGACTTGGCCTCCAGTGTTCCTGTGTGGCACGTCTGTTCACCGTGACAGCCGGTCCTGCCCCACTCTCTTTCATTTTGAATGCCAGCGAAGCCGTCGCAACTCCTTGCTTCTCGGTATCTCTAGGCCAAACTCCAGAAGCAGAGGGAGCCGTCCTCACAGCTCCACCCGCCACCACAGGCGTTCCACCATGCCGCCCAGTTCCTTCACCTAGGGTAACTTGGGCCCTGGCACCGGAACCCTCCCACGATGGCCCTGGGTGGTACTGGTCCTGTCCATCTCCAAGAATACTAGCCCATGTATCGTCCCAGACCGCATCGTCCACTACTTGCGGAACCAGTCAGTCCCACAAACCACAACCCGACCACTCCTCTCTGATGCTGCTGGTAATTGAGAAGCCCAGTCCATAAAAAAGGTCGCAGCCCATCACATTCAACCCTCTCACGGTCACCACAAACTGCAGGCTGGACACCACCGCTGACTTGTACCTCGCTGTCAGCTCCAGCGAACCCATGATGGACAGCCTATTACTGCCATACCCACATGATGGTGTCGACAGACCTCTCATACAATGGTAGCAGAGGAAACTCCTCACAGTAGGCCAGTTCAACACAGACCTCACCACGCCCGTGTCCACCAGCAACGGCACTTTTCTCACCGTCCAACGTAACCGTTAAATACGTACGGCCTTCTGTGCTCGGGGAGATGGTGTGGATAACCATAGGAGTCGTGGCGGAGGAATCCACTTCACGTCACCGTTCCACCTCGCTCAAAGTTTTTACAGACCCTGGCAAAATGATGTAGGAGTCCGCACTTGCTGCAGCGTTTGCCTTTTGCCAGACACTCTCTTGCCTTGTACCGGTGCTTGGTAAACCCGCAGCCAAAACATTATGGCAACCCCGGGGCGGACCTTATTTTGATAGCAGTAGCGTATTCTTCTTTGTCTTCCACGCTATCATCGCTATCCAGGTCTACAGCCTGCGCCACTGATTGTGAGCCAGGTTGCCCCAATTCAATTCAATTCAATTCAATTCAACTTTATTTATATAGCGCCATTTCACAATAACAGTCATCTCATAGCACTATCAACTGTGGGGGGGACCCCCACAGTTGCAGAAAGACCCCAGCAATCAGGCGATCCCCTGTGAGCAAGCACTTGGCGATGGTGGAGAGGAAAAACTCCCTTTTAACAGGAAGAAACCTCCAGCAGAACCAGGCTCAGGGAGGGGCAGTCATCTGCTGCGACTGGCTGGGGGGTGAGGGGATAGAGAAGAAGAAAAGAACAGACATGTAGAGAGCAAACAGCACGATGGGGACTCAATCTATGGGAGAGAACAAACAAATGTTAATGACCAGCAAAAAAAAAATGTTTCATAGAGAGAGAGGAAAGGAGTGAGGCCCAGTGCATTACTGGAGGTCCCCCGGCTGACTAAACCTATTAGCAGCATAACTAAGGGAGGGTTCAGAAACACATGGTCCCTCCCTAATTGTAGGCTATATCAAAAAGGTAGGTTTTAGCCCATTCTTAAAAACAGAGATCGAGTCTGACTCCCGAATCCAGATTGGCAGCTGATTCCACAGGAGAGGAGCTTGATAACTGAAGGCTCTGCCTCCCATTGTACTTTTGGAGATTCTAGGTATTACAAGTAATCCTGCATTTTGGGAGCGTAGTGCTCTGTTAGGATAATACGGTAGTATCAGATCTTTTAAATAAAAAGGAGCCTGATTGTTTAGAGCTTTGTAAGTAAGAAGAAGGATTTTAAACTTAATTCTAAATTCTATGGGAAGCCAATGAAGGGAGGCCAGAACCGGAGAGATATGATCGCCCTTTCTAGTACCTGTTAAAACTCTTGCTGCAGCATTTTGGATCAGCTGAAGACTTTTTAAAGATGTTTTAGGACAGCCTGATAATGAAGAATTACAATAATCTAATCTCGAGCTAACAAAAGCGTGGATCAGCTTCTCAGCATCACTCTGAGACAAGATGCTCCTAATCTTGGCAATATTACGCAAATGATAGAAGGCAGTCTTAGAAACAAATTTAATATGTGAATTGAAGGACAAATCCTGATCAAAAATAACTCCAAGGTTCCTCACAGAGCTATTAAGAGAAAGAGTAACTGCATCCAAACTGAAAGTTTGATTTGGAAAGGAATTTCTAAGGTTTTTTGGACCAACAAGAATGACTTCAGTCTTATCTGAATTTAATAGCAGGAAATTACAAGTCATCCAAGCTTTGATTTCCTTAAGACAGGCTTCTAACTTGGCTAATTGATTACTATCATCTGGCTTCATTGACAGGTATAATTGTGTGTCATCTGCATAACAATGAAAATGTATACAGTGCTTTCTAATAATGTTGCCTAATGGAAGCATATATAAACTAAAAAGAGTAGGGCCTAGCACAGAGCCCTGTGGAACTCCATGACTAAGCTTTGAGTTGAAAGAAAACTCATTATTTACATGAACAAACTGGAACCTATCAGATAAATAAGATCTAAACCACTGCAACGAAGTTCCATTAAGTCCAACATAGTGTTCTAATCTATCAAGTAGAATATTATGATCAATAGTATCAAAAGCTGCACTAAGGTCTAAAAGGACAAGTACAGAAATGCAATGAGGAGGTCGTTAGTGACCTTCGCTAAGGCTGTTTCAGTACTATGATGGATTCTAAACCCAAATTGAAACTCTTCAAGTAAACCATTTCCCTGCAGGTGGTCAAATAATTGCGTAGCAACAACTCTTTCTAAGATTTTTGAAATGAAAGGGAGATTAGAGATTGGTCTATAGTTAGCTAAAGCTCCTGGATCTAACGTTGACTTTTTGAGTAAGGGTTTAATTACAGCCGTTTTAAAAGCCTGCGGTACATGGCCTAAAGTTAATGAAGAATTGATTATATGAAGAATAAAGCTACCAATAAGTGGGAAGACTTCTTTAAATAACCTGGTAGGAATAGGGTCTAAAAGACAAGTTGAAGGTTTGGATGAGGAAACTATTTTGTCTAACTCACAAAGGTCGATTGGAGTAAACTCATCAAGACAGACATCAATAGAAGGAGTTGTAGTAGTTACAGTATTTAAGTTAACTGTGGGAAGAATCTGATTGATTTTATCTCTGATGGATGAAATTTTATTATTGAAAAAGTTCATAAAGTCCTGACTAGTAAGCTCTAAGGGAATGCTAGGATTGACAGAGTCCTGACTCTTTGTCAACCTGGCTACAGTACTGAAAAGAAACCTGGGATTATTCTTGTTCTCTTCTATTAATGCAGAGTAATAACTCATTCTAGCTTTTCTAAGAGATTTTTTATAAATTAAAAGATGATTTCTCCAAGCTAAATAGATTTCATCTAAATTAGTAGAGTGCCATTTTCTTTCTAATTGACGAGTCTTCTGTTTTAAGCTACGAGTTTCTGTGTTGAACTAAGGAGTTAGAAATCTCTGATTAGACTTTTTCTTTTTTAAGGGGGCCACCAAGTCTAGAGCCTGATGCAGAAAAGCTGAAACACTATCCACCATGTTATCAATTACAGAAGGAGCAAGCTGTCTATAGCTTATTTCCGTTGTGTTGACACATGGCATACAGGAAACAATCTGCATAAATTTGGAAACAGCATCATCTGAGAGGCATCTACTGTAATAATATTTTTCTTTAGGCGCCAAATAGTCAGAAATAGTAAAATCAAAGGTTAACAGACAATGGTCTGACAGTACAGGGTTATGAGGAGACACTACAAGATTTTCTATTTCTATGCCATATGTCAGAACAAGGTCCAATGTATGGTGGAGGTAATAAGTAGAATTTCCTACTTTCTGAGAAAACCCAATCGAGTCTAATATTGAATTAAAAGCCACATTAATGTAATGACGAGGCGCACACACACCGAGTGTCAGTCAGAACTTTTACTTGTCACTGCAACTTCAACCAACAACTAACCACACAGTGGCTCATGTACAACTCCTTTTATACTCAGGTCATGGCCAGGGTCATACTGCCCTCTTGTGGTGACTCTATAGGAACTTCACATATCAATACATCTCCCTTTTTTTTCAAGTAAAGGTCATGTCCAACTATAAACTTTTTCTCAAATTTCAATAACCCAAATAACTCCATTTCTTTTTACATCTTTGTCAACCTTGTACACTGAATCACAACTTTAACATTTCTCTGTTTACAACTCAACATCAACACATTTTTTTTTTTTTTCATTCATCTCAGTACTCCTTACATTTCCTCAATCAATCTTTTCGGTTTCACAATTTGCCTTTGTGAGCATCTCTTTTGTGTCACCTCAGTCTGTTCGTTAGTGTCTGTCTCTATGTTCTGGTTCTCAGCCATTTCTGGTTGTTCGGTTTGGCTGGGAATTGGCATGTCGCTTGTTTCACTGTCTGTGACTCTCAATTTGGTCTGAGGCACTTTCAGTAAGTGACGTCGGTTTCGCCTCATTGTTTTCCCATGCTCTGTGATGACTTCATATGATCTGGGAGTTGTTTCTTTGACCACTTTTGCCAGCGGTCCCCATTCTCCATCACATCTCACTCGCACAATGTCCTCATGTGCAAGTGGTCTCAGAGGTCGTGCTGTTCGGTTGTACAGTTCAGTTTGCCTCTTATCGCGCCTCACATCTCTCTTTTCCATCACCTGAGATGCTGATGGAAGTCGCGTTCTGAGTTTCCGGTTCATGAGCATTTCTGCTGGGGAAAGTCCATTCTCTAGTGGTGATGCTCGGTAATTCAGGATCGCCAGATGTGGGTCTTCTGCATTGTCTGCAGCCTTTTTCAGTATGCGCTTCACTATTTGCACCCCTTTCTCTGCTAACCCATTCGACTGTGGGTACAGAGGGCTTGAGGTCACGTACTTGAACCCATATGTGTCTGCAAAGTCTTTGAAGCACTGACTCGTGAATTGTGGTCCGTTATCGCTTACAACAGTCATTGGAATTCCATGGCGTGCGAACATTGTCTTTGTATGTGCAATCACTTTTTCTGCTGTTGTGTCACTCAACCCTGCAAACTCTGGGTAGGTGGAATGATAGTCCATGACTAACAGATAGTCCTTGCCCTTAAGCTGAAATAGATCCATGCCCACTTTTCTCCATGGCCCTTGAGGCTTCTCATGGGGCCTCATAGGCTCCTTTGGCTGTTGATACCTGTGGCGCTGGCAAGTCTCACAGCGCTGCACATATGCCTCAATGTCCTTGTGCATGTTGGGCCAATACAAAACATCACGTGCACGTCTTTTGCACTTTTCAATACCCAAGTGCCCCTCATGCACTAATTTAACCATTTCTGATCTCATGGAGGTAGGTATGACTATCCTTGTACCCTTTAACAGAACCCCATCTAACACAGACAGTTCACCTTTAAAGTGTTGGTAAGGCTTGTCAATCATAACCTGTCCTGGTTGATGTATCTGTTCCATTACTCTTTTTAGTTTCTCATCCTTTTGTGTTTCTTTCACTATCTTCGTCCATTTTGCATCTGACACTGGCATGTGTGCCTTAATAGAGTCTACATGTATTTGCACAGCTTCCTCTGTTGTGCTGCTGGTGTTGCTCAAGCTAGCCCTACTCAGCGCATCGGCTACAATTAGTTGCTTGCCTGGTGTAAACTCAAATTTCAAGTCATATTTCTGTAATCTTAACATTAGACGCTGGATGCGCGGTGGTGCGTCACCCAGTGGCTTCTGTGAGATAGCAATCAGTGGTTTGTGGTCTGTTTCTAGTATTACTGACCGTCCATACACATATTCGTGAAACTTCTCACATCCAAACACTGCACCTAGAGTCTCTTTCTCTATTTGTGCGTAATTTTTTTCTGCGCTTGTCATGGTGCGCGATGCGTATGCGACTGGATACCACTCTGTGTCATGTTTTTGCAATAGCACAGCTCCTAGGCCGGCTTTGGACGCATCTGTGGACACTTTTAGCAGTTTGTCCTGATCATAGAATTTTAACACTGGCTCCTGTATTAGACTGCTTTTGAGCCACTCCCATTCTCTGGCATGCTCTGCCATCCACTGCCACATTGTATTGGTCTCTAACAAGCTTCTAAGAGCTATTGTGTTAGCTGATAAATTTGGGATAAATTTCCCCATGTAATTGACTAGCCCTAAGGCTCTTTGCAAGTCAATTTTGTCCTGCGGTACTGGCAGCTCTGCTATGGCCCGCACTTTTTCCGGATCTGGTTGCACGCCTGCCCCAGATAACTTCTCTCCCAGGTATGTAATCTCCTGTACCCCAAATTGGCACTTACTCTTATTCAGTTTCATACCTGACTTTTGCGCCTGTGTGAGAACTCTAGCCAACCTTTCATCGTGCTCCTCTTTTGTTTTTCCCCAGACTACCACATCATCAAGAAAAACTCCCACCCCTTCTATTCCGTCAAACAATTGCTGCACAGTTCTATGGAAAATTTCAGGGGCTGAGCTAATCCCGAACGGCATTCGTAGAAAGCAATGCCTTCCGAATGGCGTATTAAATGTGCACAATTTAGCGCTTTCCTCGTCGAGCACTATTTGGTAAAACCCAGATTTGGCATCTAATTTTGTGAAGTAGCTTGCTCCACTCATTGTGCTGGTTATGTCAGATTTTGTTGGTAGCCTGTAATGCTCCCGCTGTATTACTTTATTTAGATCTTTCGGATCTATGCACAATCTCAAATCTCCATTTGGCTTCTCCACTATAACTAGGGAGTTAACCCATTCAGTTGGTTCTTCTATTTTTTTGACCACTCCGTCTGCTATCAGTGAGTCTAGTGTTTCTCTCAGCCTCTTTTTAAGAGCTATTGGCACTTTTCTTGCTGGATGTATGACTGGCTCTGCATTCTCTTTCAGCCTAATTTTTTGTTTGCCTGGTAGGCGGCCTATTCCTTTGAACACCTCTTTGTATTCTTTCACTCAGTCAGTGTGTTTGTGCCTACTTGTTGTAGCCTCTGTATTTTCTCGTGCTGTCACCTTGTCTGTATCAATGACATTCACTCTCTTGATCAGACCTAGCTGATCGCATGTTTTTAAACCCAAAATTGCTTGTCTATTTCCATCAACAAGTACAAACAATGCATTCACTGTCTTATCTTTGTTTGACAGTGTAACCCTGCACATTCCTTTAGTGGGTATTGGCTTATCGTCATATGTTCTCAGATTAATCTTTTTATCTCTTATTTTCGGTTTGTTTTTCAGTCTTTTAAAATCTTTCATTGGCAGGATGTTTACCTGCGCACCTGTGTCGAGCTTCAGTGACATGTCCGTGCCATTCATCTCCAAGCACACTATCCATTCGTCAGCGCTCGTCTCTCCCTCGATGGCGTCCACGTAAAACTGATCCTCTTCGCTGTCGCTCTTTTTCTCCACGAGTTGCACCCTCTTCTTCGAGAAGCAGGTCTTTGCGAAGTGATTCTTTCCGCCACACTTGCGACATTCCTTCCCGAATGCTGGACACTGCTTCGGCGCATGTTGCATTCCACACCGCTCACAGTTCCCGCGAGCGCTTTGCATCTCTTTTCCTTGCATACAACGTTCCTTTCGGCTTCGCACGCTGCACTGCATCGACCTCAGCAGTCTCTTTTTCCTTGCTGCTAAAAGTCTTTAATTGTGCCTTTGTACTCTCAGACGCTTGGCAAATCTGTATCGCTTTCTCCAGCGTTAAGTTAGTCTCTTTAAGTAATTGCATCCGCAATTTGTTGTCTTGGACCCCAATTACAATTTGGTCCCGTATCATTGACTCACTCAATGTTCCAAAGTTGCATGACTGACATTTCAACCGTAGGTCTGTGACATACAGCTCGATGGACTCTGACTCTTTCTGAAGTCTTTTTCTGAACACATACCTCTCGTATGTTTCATTCTTTCTCGGTGTGCAATAATCGTCGAACTTCTTCATTACGACGTCGAATTTGCCTTTTTCTTCTTCCGTGAAGATGAATGTGTTGAACACATCCAGCGCCGCTCGCCCTGCTACTGTTAGCAGTAATGCTATCTTCCTCTCCTCGTCACGGAGACCGATAGCTAGCGAATAAAGTTCAAAACTTTGTTTGAATGCTTTCCAGTTCTCGTTGACATTACCGGTCAACTTTAACTTGTCCGGCTGTCGAAGAGCGTTCATCTTCGCCGTCGGTTCGTATCTTTTATCCTGGTACCATGTAATGACGAGGCGCACACACACCGAGTGTCAGTCAGAACTTTTACTTGTCACTGCAACTTCAACCAACAACTAACCACACAGTGGCTCATGTACAACTCCTTTTATACTCAGGTCATGGCCAGGGTCATACTGCCCTCTTGTGGTGACTCTATAGGAACTTCACATATCAATACAATTAAGGCAGTCACTATCTACATCCACATGTATATTAAAGTCCCCTACTATAATTATTCTATCAGATTTCAGCACTAAATCAGCTAAGAAATCAGCAAATTCGGATAAAAATTCTGAGTAAGTTGATGGGGGACGATAAACTATGGCAAATAAAACTGGGTTTAACCTAAAATTGCTAAAGTGCCCAATACTGAGGACCAGGCCCTCAAAGGAATTATAACATGTTTTTTGCTTTACATTAACTAGTAATTTGGAATGGTAAATTGTTGCTACTCCTCCTCCACGACCAGAACTTCTGGGATTTTGACAGTTTAAATAACCAGAGGGAGTTGATTCATTTAAACCAACATAATCCTCTTGCCCTAACCAAGTCTCTGTAAGGGAAATTAAATCAATCTGATGATCAATTAACAGATCATGGACTAACAGAGACTTGGGAGTTAGAGACCTAATATTTAATAAACCACATTTAATTTTTAAATTATGAGGAGGAACAGAGGCCAAATCATTCAATTTAGAGGCTCTATGTTTAATTTGAGTTTTACCAATATTTTGCTTTATCACTTTGGGATGCTTATACATTATAATTTTTATTTACTTTGGAGGAAGCAGACAACGATTCTCTGATGGGGATGACAGGGGCTAAGCTGAGGGGTGGCGGATGAAGAGGAGCTGCAGAGAGGCGTGTAAGACTGCAACTCTGCTTCCTGGTCCCAACTCTGAGTAGTCAGGGTTTTGGAAATTTGGATAAAAAAGATGCCAGATTGTTAGATAAATGAGAAGCACCATCCAAAGTGGGATGAATGCTGTCTCGTCTCATAAGACCAGGTTTTCCCCAAAAAGAGCTCCAATTGTCAATGTAGCCCACGTCATTTTTAGGACACCACACAGACAGCCAGCGGTTCAAGGATGACGAGCAGCTAAACATGTCATCACTGGTCAGATTGGGGAGGGGCCCAGAGAATACTACAGTGGCAGACATCGTTTTTGCAAAGTCACACACCGATTCTACATTAAGTTTCGTGACTTCCGACTGCCGGAGACGGATGTCATTAATGCCGGCGTGAAAAACAATTGATGTTCTCTCACCGAGGTCCCGCGACAGTTTATCTGCTGCTTCGAACTGTTGGGCTATCTCCACAGCCTTGGCCAACGTCAGTTCACTGGAATGTGTGGGAAGTCCTGACCGTGCCAATGCACACAGCGTGTGCTCCGCCAACTGATCGCGGACCATTTCCTCTTCTAAGGTCCCAAACTGGCAATTCCCAGCCAGCTGGCGCAGGTCTGTGACATACTGCTGCACCGATTCTCCAGTCCGCTGGCGGCGCTGTCAGAACTGAATCCTCCGGATGATGACATTCTCAGGAGCGTGAAAGCAGCACGCCATTAGCCCAACCACGTCCTCAAAACTGTCGCTCTCACCCAGTGTGCTGAGAATATATTGTCCCTCCATGCCAAGACTAAGGACCAGTATCACTCGTGCACGCAATTTCTCTAGTTCATCAAGGTTCAATGCCACCAGATAATTGTCAAATGCAGCAAACCACCTCTCCCACGGTACCAGCGGCTCACCGGGAAGCTTCAGAAATGGCCAAATGCCTGAAATTCCTCTATCCACATCTTTATCCTTGTCGCCAAATGTCATGTCCATAACCAGTACTCCAATAATGAGGGCGGAGGTGCAATAGAACATGACTTTATCGTATGACTCACAGCGATACAAGGCGCTCCCGTAGAGGCAGAGGCGTAGGTCAAAAGAGACTGTGCCTCTTCTGCATCAGCCCTTTATACTCAGGATGGCGGCAGAACCAGAAAGGTGGAGCCACCACCCACATCACACAATAATACATCTTACTATTACATTACAGACAGTAGCTCCGTTAGTTAGCTCCGCTGCTAACACGCTAACGCTGTAAACAAATAAAAGCTCTGAGATATATCAATGTTTCCTCTGCTATAAAGTCGTCTGCATTTTGTTAAAATATGTTGCACATAATCAAATTTACCTCAGAGCAGATGTAGAGTCTAGTCAGAGCCACAAAGAACCACAACACCATGCTTGGGCGTTTTAAGTTTGGGTAAAACGTCAGATCTGTGACATTCATGCAAGTGAAAACATACCTGGTGCTGCTGTGTCTGTACCACTGATCACACGAACAATCCTTTAGTTTTCAGTGCATGATCTACTCATTGCTGTTGAAGCCACAGATTTAGCTGCGCTTATCTGTGAGGAGCCTCACACCACGAACAGCAGCAAGTACCAGAACTACGCAAAAGTATTCAAAAATACAAAAACTACAAGTGCTGAAATTAGCTGCCACTTGAGTGCAAAACACGTACGTATGTGGACTAGACATTAAAATGAATTTGAAAAACTTTTAAAAACTCTATTTTAAATGCCTCTGCTACTCCACTCTTACTGACTGCTTTAACACTAGGTCAGCCGAAACCAGAAGCTCCGCCCATAATCGTTCCTACAGCGGCACCCCCAGGAATAAGGTGGATAGGCTTTTTATTTTTCCCCTTAAAAGATTTCAGTTTGTTTTTCAGTTGGGTTGTACAAGTTATAGGTCACATTAATGGTGGAAAAAAGTTTTGAAATGATTTATCTCATATTCTTACATCACAAAAACCTGGCATTTGAACAAGGGTGTGTAGACTTTTTATATCCACTGTAGGTCACTATAAACATACTGTACCTCTGAAAATTCAGTGCATTTATTGATTCAGATCATGATTATGATTATCGTCAAAATGTAACAACTTCTAAGTTGAGAGAAGCTGCACCTCCTTCAAAACTTTGACGCAAATCTGTCAGTTAGCTTTTGTGTAATCCTGTTAAGACAAACTAACTCCAGTGATCACATCAGATTTCTTCAGGAACATACAGTTCATTCTAATAACTCCAACTAGTATTACTGGGTAAGAAAACTGTCAGAAAACAATGTGTGTAATGTAAGATATTAAAGATGCATACTAGTCTTGTTGTGCCCTTAGTCATAAAACAAGTCTCCACTTTCCTCAGTCCTCTCTCTTCATGAAACAGAGGACAAGGAAAATGAAGATGCAAAAACTGAATGTTCCAATTTGTTTCTTTCTGCAGGTACCTGATATTTGTCATGTGTGTCACCACTCTCATTGCAACAAACCAAATTGTGGTGCTGAATTTCTCGCTGCGCAGCCCCAGCTCTCATACCATGTCCCATACCATCAAGCATGTAAGTGTGAATCATAAAAAAAAACAGTCAAGGACCTCTTTGTTAGTTTTTGTGGACTCGCTATTCTTCTTCTGCCTCTTGCAGCTGTTCTTAGAACTGGTCCCTCGCTTATTAGGCATGTCCCCACTGGTGGATGACAGTGAGGTGACAACTGCTGAAGAAAATGGCATGAGGGAGCGGCGACGCAGCTCCTTTGGCCTCATGCAGAGAGCAGAGGAATATGTACTCAAACAACCTCGCAGTGAGATGATGTTCGACAAACAAAGAGAGAGGCACGGTCTCACACGATCGATTGGTGAGATATTTATTTTGCAAACCTATAATGAAGCAATTTGTTTTTCACATATTCTACCATAGATATTTGCTTTGATAGTCTAAAAACAAAGATCCCAAAACATATTGTAAATGCTGGCAATATTAAAATTTCATTATGTCTTGGTGCAATGGAGGCATACGGTAACTAGAAAAGCACTCGGAGAGCGCAGACCTCCGCCAAGCGGCACAGTTCCCCCCATACAGTGTTTGTGTGTACGTTTTCAGATTCCCTGAGCATGAAAAGATATGACTAGCAATTGGATTCACAATGATTATTTGTTTATTTGACATGGACAGTGCAATAAACAGACAATTAATGACTGACAATCAATGTGATAGTGATAGGATTAGTGGTTCAGTAGTGTAAAACGGGGCTATAAGGGACGGCGGGTTGATAAGGGACACTTTTCTGGGAAATGTTTTAAATGTAATTGTGCTTTTTTTATTTTGAGCAGGACGCTGAGTTGTGTTTTTATTGTCAAATATCCATGAATCCTTCATCAAATGTAGGCGGAAGCAAAATTAAAAAAGCAGAATTACATTTAGAAAAGTGTCCCATATTACCCCGCCGTCCCTTATAGCCCCGTTTTACGGTTGTAAAAGCATTGCCTCCTTGGCGGAGGTAATAAACTGAAGTGTTGGTGTGTCCATCTCCTCCACTGACGGATGCAGATTGGTTAGACAGGTTGCCGTGGGTTTTATATTATATTGGGGTTGCGCTCGGCGGCAAAACAGAATTTAGAATTTTCCCTGGCAGAGAGGTCGTTTTTAAGCAGCGCCTATAGCTGGGCGGGGAATTTGTGGCAAATAATCGGGCGGCGGACAGGTGGCTGTGTCAGGTTTTGCAGCGTCGCGGAAAAAGCGGGCACGCTGGCGGGCCCAGGCCAGCAGTGTTTTCCGCATGCTTTTGTGCCTAAAACATTGAAGAACGCGGAGTTTGTGTTGGTCAGACACGACAAGCACCGCAATGTGCGCAGCGCCTATGGCTGGCGGGCCCAGGCTACCAGTGTTTTCCGCATGCTTTTGTGGCTAAAACGTTGAAGAAGGCGGAGTTTGTGTTGGTCAGACACGACGCCCAGCGCCGTCCATTGCGCCTGCGCACATGTTGGAAATGGCCATATGTCACAGTGTGGAAAAATGCTTTAAAAAATTCCTGTATGCAGACGGTGATGCGGATCATCCCCAAAATGTAATCAGTTCTTCCTTGTACCATTTCCAACAACGCCTGAAAGTTTCATGGAAATGCGTCCAAGATTTTTTGAGTTATCTTGCTAACCAACAGACAGACAGACAGACAGACAGACAGACAGACAGACAAACAGACAAACCCCGGCAAAAACATAACCTCCTCCTGGCCTTTTCGGCCTGGCGGAGGTAATCACTCAATGTGTCTGTCTGTCTGCCTGTTACCAGTTTTTCAGCTCACCCAGTCAAAATCAAGTGGAACTAAAGGCTTGTATCATTGTATCGCCATATATTCTTGACTTTTAATTTGCTAGAATTTTGAGATAAGCCTTTGTTTTTAAATTAAACACAAATTTAACTCACCATTATACTCTCAATGGAGCCGCAATAAAAGGTATTGTAATAACTAGGCTGGGCCAGTAGAGGTCACACCGAAGCAGCTGCACCTCAGTGCTTTCATTTCACAATTATTCCAGCCAAAATGGCTACAATTAACAATATTATTATGATAATTATTAAAATTTTGTAAATGTCACTAAAATATAATGAATAACTTTACAGTGCATTTGTTGGAAAACTTTTTCTATTGGACTTTAAGTGAACACCCTCTTAAGTGAAAAGTAAAATGAAATATCATAAATACATCAATCATAACAAAAAAGTCCAGCTGGCACTGTGGTATTAAAATAAACTAGTTATTTTGGACCACTTCAAGTTAAAAAAAAAAGCAATTAAAAACTAGAAAAGCACTCGGAGAGCGCAGACCTCCGCCAAGCGCCACAGTTCCCCCCATACAGTGTTTGTGTGTACGTTTTCAGATTCCTTGACCATGAAAACATATGACTAGCAATTGGATTCACAATGATAGGATTAGTGGTTCAGTAGTTATTGACGAAAATGGCATTTTCCGTAATGGCGGTTTTCTTCTGGACGGTGATCGGGATCACCACCAAAATCTAATCATCTGTAGGATACCCCATTTCTGACAATCTGTGAAAATTTCATGAAAATCCGTCCATAACTTTTTGAGTTATCTTGCTAACAAACAAACAGACAGACAGACAGACAAACAAACCAACGCCGATGAAAACATAACCTCCTTGGCAGAGGTAACAATGAGGTGTGTTTCAGTCAGTAAACAACGTAAAACTTGTACATAGTATATAGTGGCTTTCCTTCTTTTCCAAAATCCACGTGAGAGCTGAAGCATGGTATTCTTGACATGACCGACAAGATGTAATACTGTATTGCATTTTAAAACTGTTAATAAAATAAAAAAGCTCTTAATTACACTGTCACACGGTAGAAAAATTGTGTGCTCCTGTGTCTAGAGCAGCTCTCAGTCTGAATCATGGCTGCATGTATTACGTAACTCACCAATTAAAGGAGCACTTCTTAAATCTATTAACATGCACTTTTACACATCTTTTTACTTTACTTTGACTCAAAATTTCCTGTGAATTATTAACTTTTTAACAAATGTGAAATTTTACTGATTTTTTCAGTTAACTTTTACTAATGATTAATGAACTTATATTTTGATTGTAACTTATTTTCATTCTCATGCTATGGCTCTTACATACCTGGCCCCTAATGGTTAAGCAGTATGATTAAGCATTACCAAAAACTAAATATTATGAGCCATCTAACGAAAGCAAAATTAAATTAACTGTAGCACAAATACTAAAGAACATCAGTTAGTTACTAATAAACTAAATGAACTATTTTCAAACTGCTACATCAGTCTTTTCTTCTAATTCTTCATCATGAGGTCCTCCTGAGTCTACACTGCTTCTTGTAGCAAGCAGAGTTTGTGTACTGGTCTCTCCAGGATGCTGGTTTTGGTCTGCAACTTAACTCTTCGTACTGTACCAATGGAATCAGATATGGCTTGGATTATTGATCCCATAATCCATGTGTTTCTTGGGGAATAATTCAGCTATGAGTACAATATTGGCGGTGCGGTGGCGCAGTGGTTAGCACTGCGGCAGCACAGCAGCTCACCCTTGGCTATGGGATCCCTGGTTCAATCCCAGCACATGACCAACAGTGATCTGTGTGGAGTTTGCATGTTCTCCCCGTATCTGCGTGGGTTTACTCCGGAATTTCTCCGGTTTCCTCTCACACGCCAAAAACATGCAGGTTAGGTTAAATGGAGACTCTAAAGTGGCCCTAGGTATGAATGTGTGTGTGAATGGTTAAGGGATAGCGCCGTACCGTGGCTGCTTCATCCATCCAGGTGGATGCCCTCAATTTCCCCTCTGGGGATCAATAAAGTATACAAAATCAAAATCAAAAATATTTCTTGGTTTGAAGTTTCTTTGCAGTTGCAACCACTTCTGACATTCCTGAAGGAGGGGCAAGTATTCACAGGTCCATCTGGTCCAGAACAAGTTTGCAAGGTATTGGACTTGCCTCCACCATCTCCGTGCATACTGATCATCCCTGTTGAAGGTTCCAGGTGGCATACTGGGCTGGGTTTTCATTAGCAGCAAATGATTTAGGGTTAACGGCTCCAAATCACGTGGATTGTCCGATAGGCTTGTGATTGGTCTGTTATTAATTATACTTTCAACCTCACACATGAGAGTGTGAAAACTGTTGTTTGTGAGGGTCTGTTCTTTCACTAGGGCACCAAGGATCCTCTGCACAGTACTTATCTCCCAAACTCCTCCCTGGTGAGACACGAATGGGCTATTGAAAATCCATTTGATTCCCTTCTTCTGCATAGCCTTTTATATGTGTGATTGGTTCAAGGCTTCATATGCCTCTCGCAGCTCCTTCTCCGCACCCACAAAATTGGTACCATTGTAAAAGCGCATGATGGTGACTTGTCCTCTTCTGCTTATGGAGCTGGTGTCAAGACTGTCTGTGACCTCTAAGTGCACTGCCCTAATGGTGAAGCAGGTAAATAGCACACCATACCATTTAACAGTTCTCCGGCCCCGTTTAACATCAAAGGGTCCAAAGACATTAACGCCCACATTGGTAAATGGTGGTTTATCTGGTAAAAGATGATCTTCCGGCAGATTTGCTATTTTCTGTTGTCCAAATTGGCCTCTCAGTCTCCTGCAAACTGTGCAGTTTGTTATCAACTTCCTGATAGCTGAGGATGCTTGAGGAATCCAAAATGTTTGTCTTAACTGTGACAATATAGTTGCGCCCACAGTGTCCAGTTTTTTCATGGATATCCTTTAAGATAAGAATGGCAACTCTGGAGTGTTTTGAGATTATTGCTGGATGCTTTGCAGCTTCTGGCATGGCAGATTTGTCCAGCCATCCTCCTTCTCTTAAAATGCCATCTTGCAAAACGGGGTCAAGCTTATACAATTGACTCTTCTTCTTGACAGACAAGTTACTGTGTAGAGCCTTTACTTCTTCAGGAAACCATTGTTCTTGACTGTGTTGGATGATTTCAATTTCTGCTGTCACCAGCTGTTCAAAGGTAAGTGCTTTCTTTACCAATGTAGACTTGTACTTTTTCATGTGCTGCTGCACAAGTACTCTTTGTCTATCTGGATCCTTTTCTGACTGACTGATGGAAATTTGTAACTCTTTCCTCTTGTCTTTCAGGTGGGTCAGTGTTTCTTTGACTCGCAGAATACATACAACTGCTCTTTTTAGTCTGTCCCAACTAAAATAATAATGAAGCAATCTGTTCAAGGGGTCAGACGTTCCTCAGCTTTGATGATGTTCACTGTGACGCTTTTAACCTCTGGATCATTTTGTAGATTTTGATTTTCATTGTCCAGTCTCTGTGGCCACTCACTTTTTGGTTGTGTTAGAAACTGTGGTCCGTTAAGCCAGCGGTCTCCAACCTTTTTTGTACTAGGGACCAGTTTCATGCATGAAAATTTTCCGCGGACCAGGTAGAGGTGCGGGGTTTCCAATAACAAAAACCTTTGTCAATTCAGAGCATGTAATCTGAAACAATTACACTTTATATTAGGCAATTACAACGATTCTACAGCATCATATCAACTCCCCATAATCAGTGGGAACTCTGGGCTTGTTTCCCTGCAACTAGAATTTTGTTTTTGGCTCATTTTTTCAAGAGTTAGCTTGTGTCACTGATGCGTGAAATGTCGTGCCAGAGTCAAGAGCGGTTGTGAGGCGAGGGCGGAAACAGTTGTTTTTCAAAATAAAATCTCCGCAAGACTAATGGAAAAAAATAGCTTTAATATTAACCACAATTTTTTTTTCTTTGCGGCCCAGTACCAAATGATCCATGGACCAGTACTGGTCCGGGGACCGGGGGTTGGGGACCCCTGCATTAAGCCATGTTTCGCTTTTTATCAGGCGGTTAACTGTCATGCCTCTGGTGACTTGATCAGCAGGATTCTGTGATGTTCTAATGTATCTCCACTGCTCTGGTTTGGTAGCCTCATGTATAAGTGTGATTCTATTTGCTACAAATGTTTTGAAACGAGCTGTCTCACTGTTGATGTACTTGAGAACAGCTGTAGTGTCAGTCCAGAAAACAGACTGCTGCAGTGGGATTTGCATTTCTTCTTGCAGCATCTTGTCCACTTTAACTGCAACAACTGCCGTGGTTAACTCAACTCTTGGAATGGTGACTTGTTTAAGTGGGGCCACTCTAGACTTCCCCATCATAAAAGAACAATGGGTTTTTCCATATTTATTCACCAACACAAGATACGATACTGTGCCGTAAGTGTTTTCGCTTGCATCTAAGAAGTGATGCAATGTTGCTTCCACAGCGTGTCCAAATCCTGCTGGTTTAATGCATCTCTTTACATGGAAATTTGAGAGGTGAGTGAGCTCATCACACCACTGACACCACTGTTTGGCCTTTGTGGTACTGATTTCTTCATCCCATCCCTGCTTTTCCTTGCAGAGGTCTCTTAAAAGAAGCTTGGCGGGGAGCACGACTGGTGTCAGAAACCCAAGAGGATCATAGGTGGAATTTACAATGGAAAGAATGCCTCTTCTGGTCATTGCCTTTTCTGGCAGCTTGGTACTATATTTGAATGCCTCATTGTCAGTGCACCACTGTATGCCAAGAGATCGTTCGATGGGTAGGGCATCATGAGTAAGGTCAAGATCTTTCAACTCAATAGCTCTATGCTCTGCAGGGAAGGACAATAAAACTGTTCTGTTGTTACTTACCCATTTGGTGAGGTTAAAACCTCCTTCCATGCATAAGTCTTGAAGATTTTTCACCAAAGCAACTGCCTTGTCTTCTGTAGATGCACACTGTAAACAGTCATCTACGTAACAGTTGCGGAGGACTGTGGCAACGGCTTCTGGAGTTGCAGTGTCTTTTCTGTCTTCTGCTGTTCTACGTAAAGTATAAGATGCAATGCTAGGAGAAGATCTAGCTCCAAAAAGGTGAACTTGCATCCAGTAATCTTTTATTGGTGTGCTTAAGTTGCCGTCCGGCCACCATAAGAATCTCAGTAGATCACAATCCTCTTCTGGAACTCTCACCTGGTAGAACATAGATTCAATGTCTGCCATCATTGCTACTGGTTCTTCTCTGAACTTCTATAAGACACCAATAAGTGAGTTAGTGAGGTCAGGCCCCTGTAATAACTGACTGTTCAGTGAAACACCCTTGAATGATGCTATCCAATCAAAGACCACATGAATTTTCATTTTCTTTGGATGATACACTCCATGGTGTAGGGCATACCATACCCTGTTGTCATTGCAGTCGAGCTGTTCTCTAGGGACTTCAACAGCATAGCCTTTGTCCAGTAGGCTCATCATGAAAGTTCTGTAGTCTTCTAGAAACACTGTGTTCTTACTGTTTCTGCTTCAGACTTATGGCTCGTTGTTCTGCCATGCAACGGTTGTTTGGCATCTTTGCATGTTCACCTCTGAATGGAAGCCTTATGTAGTAATGTCCATCCACATATCTTGTTGTCTTTTGCACTGACAGCATGGACTGTTTGTCTTCTTGGGACATCTCTTCTTTGTCATCATAATAACGTTCTGGGTAGTCAGTGTTGTATTGCTGAAGCAGTAGCTGTTCTAATTCCACCACTGAGACTCAGTTGACACCGTAATGCGGTATCATATCGGTGGGATTCACATTTTCTCTCTTCACAGGTCCACAAACCAACCAGCCTAAAACAGTCTTCACAGCGTAGGGCCCGTCATCTTGACTGTTCATTACATTCCATGGTTCCATTGTCTTTGCATTGTTAGCCCTAATAAGAAGGCCCACATCGGCATCAATGTGCGGCAAGATTACTTCTCTTAGGTATGGCCACTGTTGGAAATGTTCCTGAGTGGGGATGTTTTCTTTCTGAACAGGGATGTTATTGTGTGTAAAGACCTTTGATAACTTAATGTAGTTTGTGTCTTCCAGGCTACAAACTTCCAAGTCTGAAAACACATAGCTGTTAATCATCTTCTGTCCATGAACGTTGTCTTAGCTCATAGTAGTCAACATTATCTGTGTGGGTTTTCCTTTTATATTCAGCTTCTTTCTGAGTTCCTCTGTAAAGAATGTGCCAGTACTACCTGGATCCATAAAAGCATAACTCTTTACTGACCTTCCATCTGTACGGGATCTCACTTTCATTGGCACAATGGATAACAGACACTCACTTTCTCCGGCCCCAGTGCAGCCAACTATTTCCTGTACAACAAATGTCTGAGAGCCTGAAACCTCCTCAGTTTGAGTGCTGTTGTTTGTCTCCATTGACGTGCTGGATTTGTTCTCCTCATGAAGAATATCTGGGTGTCACTGTGAACACTGTTTACACACCATTCTTTTCTTGCAAGTCCTGCTGAGATGGCCTTGTGTTAAACATCCAAAACACAGTCCTTTGGTTTTCAAAAATTCAACATGTTCTTTGTCTGCCACTTAACACAGGATTCCAAGTTGTGCTTCTTCTGGCAGAAGAGACATGGTGTTTCAAAGGCATTAGCTGCTTTGATTGTGCTAGGCTGCTTTGCCGATGCATCTGGTCTTTTCTTTTCCACCAACACGTTAGTTGCAAAGCTGCTTCTCTTCACTCCACTTATGATAGGTTTCCCTTTTTCTCTACCTTTCACCACTGTAGGTGTGTGGATGTCTTGAAGAGCTCCAAAAAGTAGATCCATAGCTATTTTTGCTTGACAGTCAATGAAAGTAACAAGGTCAGCAAATCTTGCTCTATGTCCCCTACTTTCCTCGATTTCAAATGCTGAACTACACCACCTTTCCATCATTTCGTATGGCAGTTTGGATACCACTATTCTCAGGTTTGTAGGATTATCCATTTCCTCCATAAACTCAAAAACATGCAGGTTAGGTTAATTGGAGACTCTAAAGTGGCCCTAGGTGTGAATGTGTGTGTGAATGGTGAAGGGATAGCGCTGTACCATAGCTGCTTCATCCATCCAGGTGGATGCCCTGAATTTCCCTTCAATAAAGCACACAAAATTTAAAAAAAAATAAATCTTCCATTGTGTTACGACAGCTAGTCAAAAATACAGCATAAGCGTTCAGTGTTTTTCCATCATCCGTCTTGATTTGTGGCCATTTAATGCTTTGTCAATGTAAGCACTAGTGATCAGCAGCTCACTTCCATAGTGTTTCTGAAGGAGTCGTTTTGCTTTCCTGAATCCCCTGTCAGGTGGCATGTGTTCACAGCTGTGGACAAGTTCACATGGTTCTCCTGAAATGTACTGTTGCAAATAGTATAGCTTATCTGGATCACTATCAGCTTTGCTTTCTATGGCTTGTTCGAATGCTCTCATGAAGGATTTGTAGTTAAGAGGTTCTCCCTTGAACATTGGAACATCTTTATCTGGTAACTGAATCTGTTTCTGTTGGTTAACCAACATCTCAGTAATCATGTTTTGCTTCTGCATTACTTGAATAATGCCATCACTGTCTCTAGGCTGTCTGCCAGTAGGGTATGTAGATGGAACTGCCATAGATGAAATTGCACTCCATGATACATGAATAGTAGTGGGTGAATTATGTCTCCCTTTCTCTTTCTTGCTTTTAACATGCGAGTGGGCATAACTGTTCTGTCATGAATCACCCCTCAGGGCAGAGAAGAGAGACCCACGCACTGGACTGCAGTTTGTGAGATTTATTGACAACAACAAAACACAAAATCCAAAAGAGTGCTCCAACTCAAAATTCAAACAAACAAGCAAACTTACAGGAAAAGCACACCAGAACAAGGGCTGCATTCTGGTGGTGACGAGGAAAGAAAAACTCAAGACTCCGGCAGGAAGAAATGAAAATAACCACCCTTAAATAGGGTCAGAAACAAATCACACAAGAAATGACAGGTGTGGGTCACATGAGCGGGCAGAAGGTAACAAAGATTACTAATTTGGACCAGCTGGGAGCAATGAGAGGGGAGAGGGGAGAGACCAGAGCTAACAGCTGACAGGGGCAACGCCTACATGGAGCAAAAACCCAGAAGCACCACTGACAGCTGTCCACCCAGAGAGAGAACACAACAGTAAAGGATATAAAGAATAAAATATCAACAAATACAGACTGGGAAATAAATACAACCTAATACAAAAAAAGAGAGTAACAAAACTATGATATAAACAGGAAAATAAGAAACAGTACAAGAAATACAAAAACCAAAAGGCAAAAAATACAACACATATAAAAATATAGAGAAAAGCCATGAGACTGAGCATGGCGGAAACCTCCAGTGCTCAGCTCATGACATGTTCATGCCATCTTCTGATCTCTCATACTCTTTCAGTATTCTTACTTGAGCTCTATTTTTTGCAATAGCTGCTTTTAAGTTCAGTCTTTCCAACTTGGCTTCAATACATGCTTCTTCCACTTGAAGCTCCTGCTTTGCCTGTAAGGCTGCAGCTTGTTCAACTAAACCAGCGAGCTTTGCTTCTTCACTAGCACAAGCTGATGATCTAGCAGATAGGACTGATGAGCATCCTGTTGTGTGGGGATTTGACTCTTGGGGCTTGCTGTAGCCTGGCTGGGGGGGGGGGGGGGGGTTGAGGGTGATGACGTCAGGCGGGCTATGGCTAGAGAATATATTGAGTTGTTTCTATAATAAAGTCAGTTCAGTGCTCAGTTGAATGCGGTTCCGGTCTCATGTTATTCCCACATAACATTTGATGACGAGGATAAACCATGGGAGCGTGTATTAGACAACCACCTCCATGTTTACAGTCTTCAGGCATGTCAGCTATACCATGGGGCCGCTGGCGGGAGACATTCAAAGTGTATGTGGCCACAGCCGGTCTGAGCGGTGCCGATGAAGAGAGACGGAGAAGCCTACTCATTCACTGCCTCGGTGAGGAGGGCCAACGGATATTTTTTGGGTTGTGTGGTCGTGGCTCACTGAAGGAAGGTTTGGACTTAATGGACAATGTCTTCAGAGACCATTCCAACATCACGGCATGAAGATATGACTTTTTTTACCACCGACAGCGAGCTGGTGAGTCCACCCAATCCTTCATCCGTAGCTTAGCAAGAGAGTGCACCTTCGGACCCATCGAGGAGGAGCTAGTCTGAGACAAGCTAGCCCACAGTACGAACAACGGGTGGCTGAAGAGCAAGCTGAAGCTGACTAAGGGTGTTCTCACACTAAAGAAGGTGGTTGAACTGGTTAGGCAAATTGAGTCCATCGTCCAGCTGGGTCTGCCAGTATTGGCAAAAGACAGCGTAGCTACTCAAGTTTTCCCACCAAGCCTGGCCATTAGCAACGTAGCTAACTCTTCGGGGCAGACCCCCAAAAGGCGGCGCACTGTGGCGCGGGACAGGGCCTGCACTATCACTACTAAACCATCAGCGGCGGAGCCCGAGGGCATGACATGGGTGTGTGTAGCGGGCGCAAAGAACGGACCGTTAAAGTGGTACGTCCTACAGCTCGATGGAGTTGATGTGTTGCTTATGGTGGACTGGTGTTGCTTATGGTGAGAGCCGGTAAGTCCATATTAAATATGGATACTTTGAAAAGACTTTTCCTGGGAAAAACCATCAGTGCTGGGGTGGTGAAAATGTTTGGGTACGGTCACGCCGAAATTGAAATGGCAGGCACAGTCAGCTTGTCAGTGAAATGTGGGTTAAAGATTGTTTTCGCATTCACCTTTCAGGTTTCGCACCAGGGGGTTGATTTGCTGGGGACTGATCTGCTGGGTGAACTGGGATTCTCCATCACGGACCCAGAGGGCTCAACAGTACTGACAGTGTTCCCCGAATGGCATGTCTGCTGGCCGGCGTTGTTCAGGGGCCTTGGATGCATCAAGGCATTCTACCACTGCCCGCTCATCGATCCAAGCGTGACACCAAAAATTCAAGCATTATGGCAGCTTCCCCTCGCTCTGCGGGATGATATCACAGTGGGACTGAACAGACTGCTTGAAGCTGGCATCATTGAGAGGGTGGACGCTTCACCCTCGATATCGAACATCATGGCGGCCAGGGAAAAGACGGGTGGCATCTGGCCGTGTATCGACCTTAGGATGGTGAATGAGGCGATTGTTCCGGACAAGTAGATGCTTCCCACGACGGAGGAACTCACCGCAACGTTCAGCAGCTCAAAGGTGTTCACGAAGCTGGATCTTCGCCAGGGTTGCCTGCAGGTGCTCCTCCACCCAGCCAGCAGGAACCTGACAGCGTTCATGACTCACATGGGCATTTTCAGGTACATTCGCATGCCTTTTGGTCTAAGCTCAGCACCCAGCTGTTTTCAAAAGATCATGTCCATGATTCTGGCCAGCCTCAGGGGTGTGGTGGCATACCTGGATGACATTGTGGTGCACGGCACATCGCGGGAGGAACACGATGGTCGTTTGGGCCGGGTGATGAAGGTGTTACAGGAGCACGGAGTCACTTTGAACGGGGAAAAATACATCTTCGTGGCAGACTCCATCGAGTTTGTGGGATTCCGGCTGGCGGCAGGGGGTATGAGGCCCCTACATTCGAATGTGGAGGTGGTCCTGCACCTTCCAGATCCAACGACACCCACACAGATTTCCTCGTTCTTGGGCATGGCAAACTTTTACGGACATTTTATTCCCCGTTACTCTACAATTGAACCACTCCGGGCCCTTCTGAAACAGGATGCATCGTGGCAGTAGACCCCAGTCTGTTCACTGGCGGTCCCTAAGCTGAAGTCTCAACTCCCCTCCCCTCCAGTGTTGGCCCCCTTTGATCCAAAATGGCCGACTTTTGTGATCTGTGACACATTTGATTCGGCAGTGGGGGCGGTTATGTCTCAGGTACAAGATGGTACCGAGCGCCCAGTGGCGTCTGCACTGAGGTCTCTTTCAGCGGCTGAACAGAAATATGCCATAGGTGAGAGGGAGGTGCTCACCTGTGTCTGGGCGTGTGAACGGTGGCACGTCTATCTCTACGGGCGCCATTTCACCCTGCGGACAGACCACCGGGCACTGACAACACTACTGGAGATGTCGGGCTTGGGACACAGATCCCTACGGATCCACAGGTGGATGGAGCGGATGAGGGCCTACAACTTTACTACTCAGTTCACCCCTGGAAAAGAGAACATAGTGGCAGACCTCCTGTCCTGTGCCACGATCAACACCACGCAACCAGACAAGGACTTTGACGATCCCATGGAGGCGGATCTGGTCAACATGCTGCATGGACCCCTCCAGGATATGGTATCCCTCCAAGAGCTCCGCACAGAATTGGAACGGAACTCCACGTTGTCACAACTGTGCTCGGTCATCAGGGAGGGTTGGCCCGCAAAAGTACATGGCGAGATGGCACCTTTTCACCAGTTTAGAGATGAACTGAGCTGTTGGAATGGTGTGTGTGTGTGTGTGTGTGTGTGTGTGTGTGGCGAGGGGACACTGCACGTTAATCCTGGTGTCTCTGAGATCACGAGTTCTGGTGATGCTCTACGAGGGTTACCTGGGTGTGGTCAGGGTGAAGCAGCGTTGTAGGGACTCAGTTAGGTGGCCTGGTATTGATAAGGACATTGAAACTATGGTAAAGAACTTTTTTTTCAATGAAGATAACTTTAAACTAATCAGAAATACACTCTATACATTGCTAATGTGGTAAATGACTATTCTAGCTGCAAATGTCTGGTTTTTGGTGCAATATCTACATAGGTGTATAGAGGCCCATTCCCAGCAACTATCATTCCAGTGTTCTAATGGTACAATGTGTTTGCTTATTGCGTCAGAAGGCTAATGGATGATTAGAAAACCCTTGTGCAATCACGTTAGGTCTGCAATGCTGTAATTGCTGCAAATGGAGGATTCTTTGACAAAAGCAAAGTTTGAAGGAAAAAATTATTATTTCAAATACAAATCATTATGTCTAACCTTGTCAATGTCTTGACTATATTTTCCATTCATTTTACAACTCATGGTGGTAAATAAAAGTGTGACTTTTCATGGAAAACACAAAATTGTCTGAGGTGACCCCAAACTTTTGAACGGTAGTGTACATATGTACATATAGATATATAAATATATATACACAGTGCGGAGCATTGTAGCTAGATGGACTAAACAGCATAACCGTCTATTTAGTTACCCTTCACGGTAACTATGGACTATAACTATATTAACTATATTGTCAGCCTCCATAGCAACTGATATTGTTCTAGTTGTATACTGGAGGGGACCATTTGTGTAAGTCTGTTGCGTCTTTTGCATTCAATACTATTAGGTTGTCACGTTTTTGTTTTTTTTTTGCCATCTCTGCGAGCAGCCCTGCTTAGGTTATACAGTCTGACAGCCGTAGGTAGGAAGGACCTGCGAAACCTCTCGGTCGTGCACCTAGGATGATGTAGTCTACTGCTAAATGAGCTCCTCAGTGCGTTCAGTATGTCCTGCATGGGGTGGGACTCGGACTCCAGCAGAGATGACAGTTTAGCCACCATCCTTCTCTCCCCTATCTCCTCCACTGGGTCAAGGCGTTGCCCCAGGACAGAGCTAGCTTTCTTGATTAGTTTGTTCCTATCGGCTGCTGTAATGCTGTTGCCCCAGCAGACCACTCCAAAAGTGATGGATGATGCCACCACCGTGTCGTAGAATGTCTTCAAAAGCACCCCTTGTACACCAAAAGACCTGAGCCTCCTCAGTAGGAACAGCCTCCGTTGTCCCTTCTTGTAGAGTGCGTCGGTATTGTGTGACCAGTCTAGTTTATTGTTTAAATGAACACCCAGGTACTTGTAGGATGTTACCATCTCAATGTCTGTTCCCTGGATGTTTACTGGTGCTGTGAGGGGTTGTCCTTGCCTGCGGCAGTCCACCACCAGCTCCTTAGTTTTCCTTGCGTTGATCTGGAGGCAGTTCTGATGGCACCAGTCCACGAAGTCCTGGATAAGTCCTCTGTACTCAGCTTCATCTCCGTTGGAGATGAGGCCGACGATCGCAGAGTCGTCAGAGAACTTCTGTAGATGGCAGTGTGTTGTGTTGTGTGAGAAGTCCGCAGTATAAAGGGTGAACAGGAAGGGAGCCAAAACCGTTCCCTGGGGGGCCCCGTGCTGCCCATGATCGTGTCGGATACACAATCCCGGGTTCTCACAAACTGTGGCTGGTTAGTGAGGTAGTCCAGGATCCTTGATGACAGGTGCTGGTCCACCCCTACGCACAGCAGCTTATCCTTCAGGATCATTGGTTGGATGGTGTTGAAAGCACTGGAGAAGTCAAAGAACATGATCCTCACCTCGTTCCCGGGCTTCTCCAGGTGGGACAGGGAATGGTGAAGGAGGAAGATCACTGCATCCTCCACCCCAATGCCATGCCGGTAGGCGAACTGGAGTGGATCCATTGCTGGTCCCACCAGGGGGCGGAGGTGAGCAAGGAGCAGTCTCTCCAGGGTCTTCATCATGTGAGACATCAGGACCACTGGCCTGTAGCTGTTCAGGTCTTTGGGGTGGGAAGTCTTTGGTACAGGTACCACACAAGATGTTTTCCACAACTGTGGTACCCTCCCCAGCTTCAGGCTCAGGTTGAAGATGTGCTCCACAATCCCACACAGCTGGTCTGCGCAGGACTTGAGGAGCTTTGCGCTGATGCCGTCCGGTCCCGAGGCCTTCCTCGCCTTGATCTTCCTCAGCTCCGTCCTCACCTGGGTCTTAGTGAGGGTCAGGTTGGGGGGCTGTGTGCTGGGAGTGGGGGGGTGTTGGTGGAGTGGGGTGTGGACAGCAGGTCTCGATGACTTTAGAGGCAGTAGTGGTTGGTGTGCAGGCGGGGGGGAGGGCGGTTGGTCAAACCTATTAAAAAACAGGTTCAGATTGTTCGCCCACTCCCTGCCCCCCGTGGCCTGGGAGGAGGTATTCTGGAGCCCAGAGATGGTTTTGAGGTTTCTCCAGACCCAACTGATGTCGCTCTGTTGCAGCTTGTCCTCCATCTTCTTCCTGAAGCTGTCCTTGCCTTCTCTGATCTTCCTCCTCAGCTCCCTCTGTACGGACTTCAGCATCTCCCTGTTCCCCGACCTGAAGATCCTCTTCTTCTCTCTCAGAAGTGTTTTTATCTCAGGATTGATCCAGGGTTTGTTGTTCGAGCAACACCATATGGTCTTGGTGGGTACAGTGTTGTCCACACAGAAGTTGTAGTCCGTGATGGTGTGAGTGAGGCCATCGATGTCCTCACCATGTGGATCGCAGAGCTGCTCCCAGGCAGTGGTTTCAAAACAGTCCTTTAAAGCATCCATTGCCTCCTCAGACCATATCTTCACCATGCATATGACCGGAGGTTGTCTGTGTACTAGGGGTTTGTACACAGGCAGGAGATGAACCAAGTTGTGATCCGATCTCCCGAGTGGGGGGAGTGATGATGAGGTGTATGCCTCCTTAGTGTTTGCATAGAATAAGTCCAGTGTTTTATTGTCTCTAGTGTGGCATGTGACATACTGGGTGATTATGGGCAGAATGGGGAACAGTGAAATATGGTTGAAATCACCTGAGATGAGGAGAAGAGCATCTGGGTGTTCTGTCAGCAGCCTGCCAGTTACTGAGTGAATGACGTCACGCGCTGTCCCAGTGTTCGCCGTCGGATTTGCATAAATAACACTGCAGATCACATGTGAGTATTCCCTCGGGAGATAGGCAGGCCGCATGCTAACAGCTAGCAACTCAATGTCTTTGCTGCAGTGATGTTGTTTAACCGTGATGTGTTCCAGTCTGCACCAGCTGTTACTGACATACACTACCATTCAAAAGTTTGAGGTCACTTAGAAATGTCCTTATTTTTGAAAGAAAAGCACTTTTTTCAATGAAGATAACTTTAAACTAATCAGAAATACACTCTATACATTGCTAATGTGGTAAATGACTATTCTAGCTGCAAATGTCTGGTTTTTGGTGCAATATCTACATAGGTGTATAGAGGCCCATTTCCAGCAACTATCATTCCAGCGTTCTAATGGTACAATGTGTTTGCTTATTGCGTCAGAAGGCTAATGGATGATTAGAAAATCCTTGTGCAATCATGTTAGGTCTGCAATGCTGTAATTGCTGCAAATGGAGGATTCTTTGACAAAATCAAAGTTTGAAGGAAAAAAATATTATTTCAAATACAAATCATTATTTCTAACCTTGTCAATGTCTTGACTATATTTTCCATTCATTTTACAACTCATGGTGGTAAATAAAAGTGTGACTTTTCATGGGCTGCACGGTGGCGCAGTGGTTTAGCACTGTGGCAGCACAGTTTTACCCTCGGCCGGGGGATCGCGGGGATCATGAGATCGTGGGTTCGATCCCAGCCCCCGACCAACAGTGAGCTGTGTGGAGTTTGCATGTTCTCCCCGTGTTGCGCGGGTTTACTCCGGGATTTCTCCGGTTTCCTCCCGCACACCAAAAACATGTAGGTTTAGGGCGCTCGCGCACGCAGCGACCAGCAGCCGGTGGCTTGTCACCAGACTGCAAACCAAGTCTACCTACGGGTACAAATAAGTAACAAAAAAAAAAAACAAAAAAAATGTCTTGACTATATTTTCCATTCATTTTACAACTCATGGTGGTAAATAAAAGTGTGACTTTTCATGGAAAACACAAAATTGTCTGAGGTGACCCCAAACTTTTGAACGGTAGTGTACATTATCACTCCTCCACCCCTTGCCTTCCCACTGTCTGGTGTCCGGTCTGCCCGTATTGCATGGAAACCCTCCAGTTCGATGTAAGCATCTGTTGCTAGTTCTGTTAGCCACGTCTCAGTAAACAACATCAAGCTAATCTCTCTGAAGACGCTCTCGTATCGAGCCATAGCCGCTAGCTCATCTGTCTTATTGAGTAGCGATCAAACGTTCCCCATAATAACGGATGGAAGGACGGGTCTGTACCTTATATTTCTCGCCTGCCGTCTTGCTCCAGCACGGCATCCACGTCGTTTCTGTCGTGTTGTGCTGATTGGCTGATTTCGCGTGAACTGACGCAATCGCAACATTGCGAAATCCTGGAGGGACTGCTTTTAGTTTCCATTTCTGCAGCGTTAAACACTCCCTCATTTTCAGCCATCATATCAGCAAAAGCAATGCGTAAATTGTATGCAGATGTTCATAAAGTATTTCCACTTTTCTCTTCAGACATGTGCATCTCAACTTCTGAAACACACAGAGACTTATTTGGCCTTTCAATAAGGCAAGCTGTCCTTTGTACATGCAGAGGAAACAAGTAGCTAAGTCAGTCTTCAGTTTGTAGCATATAGCATGCTAGCTTGACAGATTCAAGTCCTTTAAAACTGTTCGTTCTTTCTTTACCTTTTCCCAAGGCTTTTCTTTAAATAACTGGGTTTCCACAGGATTATAGTGCAGACTTCTTAGAAGCGATGCATTGGAATTCCCCTCTGAATCCACCTGAGGCCTTCTGTATGGTAGCATCCAATTAGCCTTCGTGTCCGAGCAGTTTTTCTACTTATATAGTGGCTTTCCTTCTTTTCCAAAAACCACGTAAGAGCTGAAGCACAGCATTCTTGACACGAGTGACAAGACATAATCTTGAATTTTAAAACTTTTAATAAGACAAAAAAGCTCTTAATTACACTGTCACATAGTAGAAAAAATGTGTGCTCCTGTGTCTAGCGCAGCTCTCTGTCTGAATCATGGCTGCATGTATTACATAACTCACCAATTAAAGGAGGACTTCTTAAACCTATTAACATGCACTTTTACACATCTTTTTACTTTACTTCTGACTCAAAATTTCCTATGAATTATTAACTTATTAACAAATGTGAAAATTTTTCTGATTTTTTTCAGTTAACTTTTACTAATGATTAATGAACTTATATTTTGACTGTAACTTATTTTCATTCTCATGCTATGGCTCTTACATAGTAAATGATAGGACTGCCCCTCCGGGGCATGGAAGAGAACCCAAACGTGAGGCGAATTACATACACCATTATTTATTGTGAAAAACAGAAAGTAACACAGCTCGTGGGCTGAAACAAAAAGAAAAATATGGCTAGGCAGGATACAAGGCAGAACAAGGTTACATACAGGGCTAAGGTCTTGGACAGGATAAGGCAGAAGTGTGTGGGATATGCAAACACTGACAAGGACACCACAACTGACAATGACTAAGACAGACATGTATAACATCATGGGTAATCAACAAACATGAGACAGGTGGGAACAATCAAGGGCAACCGGAGACAGCAGGGAAGTGGCTACAGATACAGGAGGCATGAGGGACTGAGACAAAAGGGTAAACAGGAACAGAGGTTGTACAAGATACATGAACACAGGACCAGGGTGTACATAACCATGACAAATAATGATAATAATCACAACTCAGAACTGGCAAATCCTACGGAACATAACAAGACACATGATAATGGAAATAAACACAATGACCAAACTTAAGCTGAGACAGGGAACATAATAATACAAACCATGGCTGAAAGAAAACACAGAGAAACATAATAAATAAACTCAAAACGTGAGCATGGTCCCCCAGACCATGCCCAGATCCTAACAGTAAATACCCACAAGGAGTATTAATAAAATGCCTAATCATATGGATGCCCCTTGCAGGGCATCAATGAGACGGCAGAGACCAACCAGTGAGTGTGCTTGTTTATTAACAAAAGACTAGAATGACAAAATAAACAGCCACGTGGGCAAAAACACAAACATAAACTAAGACACAAGATAATAGATTCAGAAGATTAACTATGAACAGCAGCAAGGTCGGAGCCTGCGCTGAACAATAAAACACTTACGGGAGGACGAACGAAGATGAATTACAAAGGAGACTGGAGTCAGTGAAAGGGACTCCAGTTGCATACACGGCAGTGCACGGAGTTGTAGGTCGCAGCAAGGAGTGAGCCTCAGCTGCTCCCTTAACCCCTTGACGCCTGAATTTATTTCCAATTATGAAAAAAAAAAATTCACTCGTGTTTTTGCTTTCAAGTAGATGCTAAATTAAGTTGAGAAAGTTAGTTTGATGCGAATTCGCGACAATCGACGTCAAGCGGTTAAGTGTAGAACACACACCAATCACAGAAGGGGAATGTAATTAATGAAATGACATACAGCTGTCACAGCGCCGACTCGGCTTTGACAGCCAGAAGTCCTGCCGCGATGCTGTCACAATAAAAGCCCTGGAAGAGGCCAGTCCCAAAATAAAATGGGAGAACAGGGAAAATACTGAACAACCCGAGCGCAGATGGAATCAGCGCTCAGGCCATCACATTGTGGACTAAATATAAAGGATTATTTCTGTTTGATCATTATGGTGTGAACATTACAATAGATATGTTTTATTTTGTTTATGCTTTTTTGTGTATTAAAGACTTACCGGTTATTAATGTCCTTTTTTTGTCTTATCACTTACTACATTTACATGGTGCTAGAAAATACCAGTTTATTGCTTTAGTCCAACTAAAACTGGACTTTTGAGCATGTTTAAAACTTGACTTAATCCATATTAAATCAAATTTTTCAAGTTGTACTAACACACCCACAGCAGATAATGCAGTTGGGAGCCAAATTCTTCCAGAATGTACACAGTTCAACTGGACCCAAACTTGTATAACAGCGGAAAAAGTGATAACAGGAGCGGCCACACATTTTTGGGCCAATGAGGAGCCACAGTTCATGCTGTGTTTATGTACAGTATATTCATGTACAGAGCTGTAAAGATCTCTCCAGCTGGCCTCTAGCTAACTTCTTTGGCAGCTGCTTGGTGTGTCATCTAAAAGGCTCAATACTAACAAGCTGAAAGAGAGGTATAATGACACCTATCATTGCACATTCATACATAGTGTGGTCAATAAATCAATTTCCCTCCTGTGTTTGTATACTGGGACAGTGGTTCTGTTAACTGGCCCAGCGGTGCTATAACTGCAGCTAGACGAGCATGGTGACTGTCAAATGTGCCTCCATCTACCTCAGGCAATGCTGCAAACTATGATCTAACTGTCAGTCTCTTCCTCCCCCTAGTGGAAAATATAGATGTCAGCAGCACAGCAAACCTCTATAAGAGTCTGGCCCAAGCAGCTCCTGAGATAAAGCAGTGTGTAGATGCCTGCAACTTCATTGCTGAGAGTACTAGACAACAAAATGATACTGGATCTGTAAGTACTACTTAAAACCATGTGTACAAAATTTCAGTTATGTTTAGGATTATTATTCTGTGATATATTTTTGCTATCTTTCTTTATATACACTCACTGGCCACTTTAATAGGTGCGCTATGCTCTTACTGGGTTGGAACCTTATTGCCTTAAGAACTGCCTTAATTCTTTGTGGCATAGATTCGACAAGGTGCTAGAAACATTCCTTGGAGAGACTGGTCCATACTGATTTGCTAGTACAGCCCATGCAGACTTGTTGGCTCCATGATGCTCCATGCATGCATCCATTCTTTCATGTTATTTATGCCATATTCTAACGCTACCACCCACATGTTGCAGCAGAGCAATTTTGGTGAGCCTGTTTAAATTGGAGCATCAGTTTCCTGTTCTTACCTGACAGGAGTGGCACCAGTTGAGATCTTCTGCTGCTGCAGACCATCTGCTTCAAGGATCAACGTGCTGTATCTTCAGAGATGCTCTTCTGTATACCTGGGTTGTAATGAGTGGTTATCCAAGTTGCAGTTTACTTTCTATCAGCTCAAGCCAGTCTGGCTATTCTCCTCTGACCTCTGGTATCAACAAGGCATTTGGACTCAGAGAATTGCTCCTCATTGAGTATTTTCTCTTTTTCATACCGTTCTCTATAAACTCCAGAGATGGTTGTGTGTGAAAATTCCAGTAGATCATCAATTTCTGAAATATTCAGACCGGCTTGTTTGGCACCAACAATCATGTCATGCTCAGATTCATCTTCCTTCTCCATTCCTGATGCTTCTGAACTTCAGCAACTTAACTTCACCATGTCTATATGTCTTAATGCATTGAGCTGCTGCAGCGTAATTGATTACATATTTCAGTTAACACGGAGCTGAACAGGTGTACCTATTAAAGTGGCCGATGAATGTATATTTTAGGCTAAATACCATTTTAGCACTTAAAACTGTGTCCACTTCCTTGCCACATACAGGAAATTGAGCGCTGGGTACTGATTGGGAAAATGATTGACAAGGTGTGTTTCTGGGCTGCCATACTCCTCTTCATCATCGGCACTGTGGGGATCTTCCTAACAGGACACTTCAACCAGGTCCCAGAGTTCCCATTTCCTGGGGAAAATAAACGATATGTCACCAGTAAGACTGCGAGTTAATTTTAAAAAAAAACAACAACTAATTCCTGACTCTCTCTGTCAGTCAGTTCAGGGTTTTCATTGAAACTTAGTCCTAACTGTGAGATTTTAGGATGTCTATGCGATATCAGTTGAATAGGTCCTCTTAAGACAGTGATGTTTCAAATCATTATTGCATTCATCATTATCATTATCATCATGAAAATGTATAATGTAAAATTGTTTTCTTCTCCTGGTATTTGAGCCTTAACTGTTTGAGTATATTTAAAAAATAGTATAGTTCCAACTACTATAGATTGTTGATGTGGGGCCACAGGCATGGTATCTGACATAAAAGCCTGTTTATCAGTTGGGATACAAGTCTCTGCATGTACTGCATGTCTTATAGAAGAACCTGTGCACTCAGCATGCGCCAAATCTGGAATTAGCCCTCTTTCTTCTTACTTAGTGGGGCATCTAATTTGTGATAGAAGTCTGAGTTGGGCACAGTCTAGATTTAATTTTTATATCAATAGTTTGTTCTTTTTCCATCACTTTTTTTAAACCACCTCATTAAATGCTTGTTTTATGACATTTAAAACGTTGTCTTTGTTTATATATTTAAGTAATATTTCATGAAAGGGAGTATGGTATCAGTGAATATATTGTTGCTTTGATTCAGTTGTAGGCCTGACACAAAGTGGAGGGCCAAAGGCATCACTGCACAGCCACGAGTGTAATATAGTTTTACAACAGTTCCACAAGCACAGTTTATTAAATGTCAGCAATACAGGACAAAATTTTATGACTTTTGTTTGTTTAACCAGTTATTTTGCTCCACTGAGAAAAACAGTCCGTTCCGAATGTACCCAGTTAACTGTTGCCAAGCACCTCAGTGAGCATAATATAGAAAAGAATAGCACTATTGCCATTTCACACACACATGTAACCAAATTAAATGTTGCCTGGTGTAGAAGTTGGTGTTTCTCATACATACCTTCACCTGTTGAGTACGGTTTGTGGATCATGTCACTCACGTCAGCAGCTAGTTAACAGTTTAACTTCGGTGCATTTCCATGTTAGTTTCCATGCACTTCACTGGCTTTTTTTTTTGTTTGTTTGTTATTTTCAGATGGCATAACGAGTCCATCCCCACAAATGTATTATGGTTTGCTAGTCGAAACAATAAATCCAGCTTTGTCTATTTTGCTGTAAACAGTCATGAAATATCTAGCCAGATAATATCAAGGGTGGGACTTCCAGGTCACAGAGGTCTGAATTTTTAGGACAGTCTCTTTCCAAACAGCACTTCACTATGGAAACTATGATATCCAACACGGCATTACAATTCTCACATATTATAAGAAGCCACAGATATTAACTGTAATTTAAAGATTATTAGAACACAGCTGAAGTGGAGTGGCATATATTCTGTGAAGCATCCAAGTGTGATTATCGGGGAATACAGTCACTCCTGGAATCCTTATTGTCAAATCAGACTGCTTGGTCAGAACTAACTGTTGTATAAATGTATATATATGTAGTAGTTCACTTCTGTATGCAAATATTAAATTATTTGGAAATACATTTGTTAGATTGGCATTTGTTTTCAAATTAGTACTTGGATTTTCATTTTTTCCCCTCTTTCAGCTGCTCCCTGTTGGGGTGGCCACAGTGTATCAATCTGATGTTATGATGATCCATGTTGATCTGGCAAGGATTTTTACGCCAGATACACTTCCTGATGCAACCCTCCGTATTTATCCGGGCTTGGGACCAGCACAGGGAGTACACTGGCTTGTGTCCATTCTATTATGCTGAGCACCGAGCTTTTATATGGTCTTTGGTATGACCCGGCCGGGGCTTGAACCAATGACCTCCCAGTCATTGGGGCAGATGCTGTACCACTAGACAGCCATTCCAGTTCAAATTAGTACTTGGATATTTGTCTTTTTTCCTAAGTGCTTGATGTTATGTAACAGATGTCAGAAGTGGTCTGTCCATTAATTATTTCATTTTTAATTGTGCTGTAAATTTTGGAAAGATAAGTGCACCCAGTGGTCTTCGTTGTGGTGTATAACCTGCAGATACGAAGATAACCAGTGACATTGGATTTGACAATAAAAATAAAATCAAAAATAGATGATGTAATGGGGCAATTACCTTTTCACACAGGGCCAGGTAGGTTTGGATAGCTTCTTTTCCCTGAATAAAAGACAATCAGCATTTTAAAACTGCATCTTGTATTTACTCGGCTTATCTTTGTCTAATATTAAAATCTGTGCAAAAATATAAGAAATCTGGAAGGGGGGAATACTTTTTCACAGCACTGTACACACTGTGATACTTGAATCTAAAAGGTTCTTAAAAAGAAATACAAGTGTGGTTAAATTACTGTTGGCTATTTTAAAACTTGATTCTCTAGTCAGAAATCAGAGGAAAAATACAAGAACAATAAGTTATAATGAATGACTTTTCACGTTGGTTGTCTCTTCTCTTAAAGCCAGGCTGTGTTCAACACTATATGTATATAGTGTTCAATATAGTGTTCAACACTATATATATAGACATAGATATACATAGAGATGGATAAATAGATCACGGAGTATCTTCAAAAACACATTGTGAGTAATACATTGTGCAGTGCGTTTTGTGGGGGAAGTTGGAATTTGTAATCTGGCTGCTGGTTTATTTTTATCATTTAAAAAATGGTCTAAAATGTATTAAATTCTGTCTAATAAACATTAACATGTGTCAACATTAAATGACTGATTGGATTTCCTATTTTTAAAACAATTTTTCCAATTATATTTAATTTTAAAAAATACAATGATATAAGTAGCAGGTGTAAAATCACATAAAAATTCCCCTTGATCAAACGGAAAATAATTTGTCCGGTCATAAAAGTTTGGGATGATCTCATGATTTTCTAGGTTCATGTTAAGATGTTTAAGGGATTAGCACATTTAGGGCAATAAATATGAAAATTAGACCTCCTTTACATCACTCTGGATTTGATATTATTTGTACAGCCAGACTGAGTTTTAGCTTGAATGCTTTAGCGCCTCCATGTGGTGCAAAGCTGCACTCACAGCAGAGCAAACGTGGCTGTTTCCCTGGTAACAGCCCCATTCCAGAGCTGTGTTCACAGTTTGGTCAAATACAAATTTTCTGGGGGCTTCAATGAAGCACATTTTGGTTTTCATATGTAAGCAGAATTATAACAGATACTCAGAATAGATACTGATCAGTCATTTACTTCATTGGACAAGTTATGATGATGTACATTGGATTTATGGACCTGAAGAACTTTGTGTTTCCACTGCCAGGCTGTGGCGTGGCTCCCAATACCTTAAATTTTTCTAAAGCCACAGTTAGAATTTCAAGCATTCCGACAACCAGTTAAGCAGGCACAAAGGGGTGTGGTTGGAAATGTTTGAAAGGTTGGTCAGATGCACATCGCTTGTATCCAGATTTAGTGTAGTTCATCATTATCCTGCCTCTGACAGATCACTCCCTGACGACATACAGTCATAGTACCAGGAATAGATCAAGGCCAGGGACAACTTACCATGGACCCCTACCTACATGAACAGATAGTTGGAACAGAATCGGGATAGATGGATTTTGTGGATTCTCCATCCATCCATCCATCCAGCCACCCATCTTCTTCCGCTTAATCCTTTTCGGGTCGCGGGGGGGCTGGAGCCTATCCCAGCATCTTTGGGCGAGAAGCAGGGTACACCCTGGACAGATCGCCAGTCCATCGCAGGGCCAACACAGAGAGACAGACAACCATTCACTCTCACAGTCATACCCAAGGACAATTTAGAATCCCCAGTTGATGCCAATTAACCTAACTTGCATGTTTTTGGGATGTGGGAGGAAACCGGAGAAATCCCGGAGTACTCTCATTTCCATCTAAAAATCCTGGTGTGAAACAAACTATTTTAACCAAAGACCATCTATTAATTGTTATTTTTCCTTATGAATTTGAAACTTTTTCTGGCAAACTTGAGTATAAGTGTGTATTTTTAATTATTTTGGACCTTTTCTGCTATATATATTTTTTAGCAAACTATTGTTGCATGAATTTGTGTTTTTCCTCTTAAATATGCATGTCGTAAGTATGAACTTTATTCATAATTACACACACACACACCTCTTGGCTGCTCCTGATTGGGCGTCGCCACAGTGGATCATGGGTCTGCATATTTGATTTGGCAAGAGTTTTATGCCTGATGCCCTTCCTGATACAACCCTCCCCATTTACCTGGGCTTGGGATTGGCAAAAGGCAGGGGTGTCCAATCATGTGCCATAGAGAGCCAAGACCCTGCAGGTTTTCTCTTCTACCCAGTCTCTTCAGCAGGTGTTTTCACTTATCAGCAATAATTGGGAAAAAATTCAGTGGAATCTGCTGTTGAAGACACTGGTTGGAGGTAAAGCCTGCAGGGTCTTGGCCCTCCATGGCACATGATTGGTCACCCCTGGCATAAGGAGTACACTGTTTGTTTGTTTATTTGTGTTTCCCCCTGCGGCTGAGTAACCAACATTAATTCCTCATTGTATTTATGCTGAGCACCAAGCTAGAAGGTGGAAAGAGCCTTTTTATGATCTTTATTACTCAGCTAGGGCTTGAACCCACATTTTTGCAGTTGTGGGGTGGGTGCTCTACCACTAGTTAATTTCTGACTAAACCTTTTATTCATAAATTTCTATTTCTTCTTGCTTATTAATCTTTTTTTTAATTAAAGGCTTTTTCTTATACATTTGCAAGAAATTTACATACATTTTGAAACTTCCTCTTGCAATTTTTCAACTTTTTATTTATTTACAGTATTTATGGAACACCCCCATCCCCCATTGGTGGCTTGCAAACTCTTGGGCAAAAGGAACTATTCCTGCTGTATTAGTACATTTATCGCCACTTTATCGTGGTGGAGGGGTCTGCATGCCTTAGTGATCCCAGGAGCTATGATGTCAGGGAGAACTTGCCCCTTTTTACTTGTAGGGTCTCTCAAGACAAATTGATCCTGGGCAAAGGAACAGATCGGTCAAGTAGATTCCTATAAAAAAGTTACATCAAGGACCCAGTGTACCCAAAGAAGCCACATGGATCTACTCTTCAGGGAGCTCACCATCCACAGGAGGGATCATGGAACCCTGGACAAGCGGTAAAAGATGGATGGATTAGTACATATAGTTACAGATACAAACGAAATAACTTTAGTACACATTATGCATGTTTATTAGTGAGAACATGTGCAAACATTGACGAAGTGTGTATTCGCTCACTGGCCAGTTTGATAGGTAAATCTGTTCAATGCCTTTAAACATCGAATCAGCCATCATATAGTAGTAACTCAATGTATTTAGTAGGGCTGGGAACGATCCCTAATTTCCAGAATCGATTCGATTCCGATTCTTGAGATTCTGAATCGATTCGATTCGATTCTGATTCAATCCCGATTCGACCTGGGGAATTACCATTTTAATAGCCATTTTACTTCCCATGAAACAAAAATCTTCGAGACCTAATGCTGCAAATTGTACCAAGAATCTTCTAACTTTGTTAATACATAAATTATCACATATAGAACTGACCCAAAATCAGTTACAATAATGCACTTTTTATTATTTAACTTATCATTTCATAAAGTGCTCACAGGTGCTTTCTTTAGTGCAAAGGGTGTGTCGTGTCAAGTTCAGCACCCAGAGTAAGTAAACAAATTCAATGCATGAACCATGCATACATCATCTCACTGTATTTCAGTCCCTCCAGGATTTTGTCAGCTGTTTTTGTGATTGTTGTGGCCCAAAAAGCCTGGATTTGTGGGAGCTTTTCCAAAAAGTTATGGCACTTTTAGAGTTTTTTTGCACTCAAAGTTGTGTGAGGAAGTACAAATTTTAAAGCAGCTGCTTTTTCCATAGTTTACAGTGATGCTATTCTATGTAACACCACAAGAAAAGCACAGGATTGCCAAAGATTTCTTGTTAAACAGTGATTTATTTAGAATTAAATGCTCAGTAAAACTGTAAAAAAAAAAAAAGACCAATATTGTGTTCTTGCTGAGAACTTTAACAAAGAAATAAAAGAATTTGTCATTACAACAACTAAATTGCACTGAATGCATGTTAGTGTGGAGAAAATGATGGCAGCACCTCCTTGAATCTTGAACTTGAAGGTCTTCTTCTGTGCTGAAATCCACATGAAACAAGGATGCTCCTCCACTGACGACCTCTGACCTTCACAAGGTCTCAGTGAGGATGAAGCTTCCAGTCTTCACACATCTGAAGGCAGATAAAAAGAACAGATTTCACAGTAAAATTAACATTCACTTCCGGTTATGGCTGCCACGTAGGACGGACGTGTCTCGCTCTGCTCTGCTCCTGGAGAAAAAAATCGGCAAATAACTCTCTCATTTGGGACAGAACGTATCCCAGCATTTGGGCGAGGATATGTCGGCGAAGCCTAAGGCTGGAAAACCAGGAAAAGGAAAAAGCGAGCCGCCGAAACAGTCCAAATTAACGGACTTTCAGGTCTGTGACGCAGCAAACAAAACTCCATATATGGCGGAGGAGGCTGGCAACGGTGCGATTTCTGCGGGGAATGGCGCAGATGCGCTGATGGCTGCCATGAGTTCAATGAGAGCGGACTTTTCCTCTAGATTTGATGGGATTATGACAGCGTTGGAAGGAATAAGAAAGGAATTGGGTGACTGTGTAGAACGAACGGCGCAGATGGAGCTCCGTCTCGCTAGTGCTGAAGATGACGTCACCCGTCTTCAATTAAAGGTGCGCACTTTGGAAAAAAAAAATAAATCTCTGGAAGATAATATTTTGGATTTGGAATCTCGGTCGAGACAGAATAATTTGAGGCTGGTGGGTCTTCCAGAGGAATCAGAAGGTCGGGACGTATGTTCCTTTCTGGAAAAGTGGATTCCGGAGGTGCTGGGCAGCGAGGAGTTGCAATCAGCAGTGGTTCTGGAAAAAGCACATCGTATTGGCCCACGGAGAGATAAGGGACCGCCGAGGACCTTAATTATGAAGTTTCTTAGCAACAGAGACAGGATGAAGATCTTCAACGCTGCACGTGCTAAAGGAGAGATTAAACACCAGGACCAGCAGGTGCGGTTCTACCCAGATTTGGCCACAGGAATCCAGCAATTGAGGAAGCAGTTTGATCCCGTACGTAAGGAGCTGCGCAACCTTGGGATTCGTCATGGTGTAATCTATCCTGCGAGACTGCTGACCACGTATGAGGGCAGAACCCACATCTTCAAGACCCCAGAGGAGGCGCAGGAGTTCATCAAGTAGATCAAAGAAGAAGAAGAGACTGGTGGGAGCTAAGCATGAACAAAATATAAGGTAGAATAATTAAGCATTTGCACAGGCATCTGACTGACTTGAAGTAAATAGTAAGTTTACAAAATATAGATTGTATTATATATTAAAAAAACAAAACAAAAACAAAACAAACAAAAAAAAAAAAACTATGATGTACAAAGTTGTTAAAAATTTTGGAGTTAAGTTGGAAAACTACAGAGGAGAGTTAATGTTACGTCATTAAAAGCAGTAGAGTTAGGGTGATTGGGAGGATGAAGAAGGAGTGGCTTAGGCTGTTCCCCGTGGGTGTGGAACGGTCGATGGCTATATCGGGAGACAGAATTTTTCTTTTGATTTTGGGGGGTTTGCCACAAGTGTGGGAAGGGGAAATTTGTTTGTGTGTAGTTTGTAGGATGAATGTTCAACCACTCATGTTTTTGCTTCTCTGTATGAGCATGTTTACACTGCAAGGTAATCCCAAACTCTCTATTGATCATGGACCAAAGTGTTAATCTTAATTTAACTTCATGGAATTGCAGAGGTCTACAAAATTTAAAAAAACTTAAACAAGTTATGAATAAAATAAAGGACATGGGTTCAAGAATTGTGTTTTTACAAGAAACTCATCTGATAGAGGAGGATGTTAAAAGAATTAGGAGTAGATGGCAGGGAAGTGTATTCACCTCTTCATTTTCATCCCGAGCCAGGGGAGTTATGACTCTCATACATAAATCAGTTCCTTTTCAAGTGAAAAATGTAATTGGAGACAAATTTGGAAGATATGTAATCATTCAAGGTTCTTTGCTATTAGAAAATATAAATCTTGTGAACTTATATGGTCCCAATATAGATGATCAGAAGTTCTTTGCTAATTTATTTCTCATCTTATCATCACTTACAGGGCAACATATAATAGCAGGGGATTTTAATTGTACATTGAATCCAGGTGTGGATAGATCAACAGGACTGGATTGTACGCACATTGGATGTAGGATGACTATTAATCATTTTATGAAAGAATTGAGATTGTTAGATATATGGAGAGAAATGAAACCACAAGTTAAAGCCTATTCTTGTTATTCCAGTACCTACAAGACATTCTCACATATTGATTATTTTTTGATTTCCACAGAATTAAGGTCCAAGATTCAAAACTGCTTTTATGATAACATCGTGATCTCTGATCATGCACCCTGTTGTCTAATATATGTAGATAAAAAATTGACAAAGGAATCAGGTAGATGGCAATTTCAGCATAAATGGCTTCAGGATGAGGAATTTGTCAAGTATATAGAAAAACAGATAGACGAGTTTTTTGACATCAATACTACACAAACATCAGCATGTGTAAAGTGGGAGGCTTTCAAAGCTTTTATTAGGGGACATATTATTAGTTATACAGGATCAAAATCTAAGAAGACTCGAGAGGAGAGAGCTAAATTGGAACATAAAATAAAAAATCTTCAGGAAAAAGTGTATGCAGGAAGTGATCCAAGGTTGGAGAATGAATTACTGATTTTGAGAGCTGAATACGACAAAAAATCAGCGAATAGAGCTGCCTCGAGTCTTCTAAGATTGAAACAATCTTTTTATGAACAAGGTGAAAAATCAGGAAAATTATTAGCATGGCAGATTAAACAATTGGAAATTAAAACACCAATTACCAGTATTATAAGTAACGGACAGGTAGTTATAGATCCTTTAGAAATTAATAGAGCCTTTAGAGATTACTATGAAAAATTATATGATACCAAAAATGAACCTGATTTAACAAAACTAAATGGGTTTTTGAACGAACTATCTATACCGTGTATTCCAAATGAAAACAGGGAGATATTGGAGTCTAAAATTAGTCAAGAAGAAGTTGGGCTAGCCATTGATAATATGAAATCAGGAAAAAGTGCAGGACCAGATGGTCTTCCAGTTGACCTTTATAAAAAATTTAAGAATAAATTAATAAAACCTTTTTTGGAAATGGTTTTAGAAGCATTTCAAAATAATAATTTACCATCATACATAAATAATGCCTTAATTATACTGCTGCCAAAACCAGGTAAGCCCTCTAATAAATGTGAAAATATGAGACCAATAAGCCTATTAAACGCCGACCTTAAGATAATCTGTAAAATTTTAGCAAGACGAATACAAGAAATTTTACCAAATATTATTAATCGAGATCAGAATGGCTTTATAAAGGGTAGACAAGGCTTCCATAATGTAAGAAGACTATTTAATATTATTTATTTTAATAAAGAAGCACCGGATACAGCTCTCCTATCATTGGACGCCGAAAAGGCCTTTGATAGAGTTGAATGGCCCTTTCTTTTTGAAGTCCTACAAAGGTTTGGACTTGGAAATAATTTCATAAAATGGGTTCAAATAATATACAATAATGCTACAGCAGAAATCCTAACAAATAACAATATTTCAAAACCAATAAAAATCAATAGAGGATGTCGACAAGGCTGTCCACTTTCACCTTTACTGTTTACTATGGCAATTGAACCTTTAGCGATAGCGATACGTTTACATTCACAAATATATGGAATTAAAGTTGGACCAACAGAACATAAAATCTCCCTGTACGCCGATGATATAATTTTGTTTATGTCGAATCTAAAAAAATCAATTCCAACCTTGTTGAATTTAATAAAGAATTTTGGGGAAATATCAGGATATAAAATAAATAAAACTAAATCTTCAATATTAATGCTAAATGAGACCCAGAGAAATTACCCAGCCCCTGAGGTAAATCAATTCAATGTTGTAAATCAGTTTAAATATTTAGGAATCCAAATTGTGCCTAAGCTAGAATCAGTCGCCAGTGTCAACTATGAAGCCTTAATGTCAGATATCAGTGAGTTAACTCAGAGATGGATGTCACTACCAATGTCGATGATCGGGAGAATCAATATACTTAAAAGTAATATTTTACCTAAAATACTTTATTTCAATACATTCCCTTATCACCACCTTTAGATCTATTCTCAAGAATAAAAAAAAGTTAGTGGAATTTATATGGAACAACAGGAGGGCTAGATTACGTTTGTCTTTATTATATTTACCATTTGATCGTGGAGGTCTGAAATGTCCAAATTTTATGTTGTATTATTGGTCGGCACAACTGAGGTCTATGACATATTATTTTTCATCAAATGATCTCCCTCACTGGACTGAAATGGAATCATACAATTTACCTTTACCTCTTCCCATATTCATATACTCAGATTCGGCAAAAAAATTACAAAAACAAGTTAAAAATCCATTTGTAAAGCATATGATCAAAATATGGTGTGAAGCTAAAAACTATTTAAAAGAACCACAGTTATTGTCACAATTTAGTCCAATATGGGGTAATCAATATTTTAAACCAGGGAGAGCGGACGCTGTATTTAAAGTATGGAATTTAAAAGGGATACAAAAGATTCAGGATTTATATTTGCCATGTGCAGACAACATAATGTCTTTTGAAGAGCTGAGGATCAAATTTAATCTCAATAGAACACATTTTTTTAAATATCTTCAACTTAGAAACTTTATTCGATCAAATCAAAATAAAGCTCTCACTCGACCTATTTATTCATCCTTGGAAAAAATGATGATGAAAGATAGTAAAAGAAAGGGTATTATTTCAGAGTTTTATAACTCATTGACACTATCTTCAAGTGAAAATTCACTGAAAAGATTAAACTACTGGAAAGAAGATCTGCAAACTGAAATTTCAGAGGAACAATGGGAATTGGCTTGTACAGAAGCTCAAACCAAATCAATAAATGCACGCCTTAAATTGATACATTTCAAATGGTTAATGCGGATGTATGTTACACCGGAGGAGTTAAATAGATATAACAAAAATATACCAGATACATGCACAAAATGCATGGAAAGTAAAGGAACCCTATTTCATTGTTTATGGGAATGTAGATTAATAAGAATGTTTTGGGAAGAGGTGAGGGTAACAATTGAAAAAATAATCTCAAAACAAATCATATTGAATCCTAAACTGTTTTTGTTGGGTCTGTACCCAGAAAAGCATAATTTTAATAAAAGTGAAAGAACATTCATAGACCTCAGTTTGCTTAATGCCAAAAAATGTATTGCACTATTATGGAAAAAGACTCATAGACCAGATGTGACTCAGTGGTTAAGACAGATGTTAACAAACCTTCCATTAGAAAGAATAACATATATACTAAAATCAAAGGAAATTGTGTTTGAGAATATATGGAGACCTTTTATTGATTATGTAAAAAATTTAAACATAACTCTTGAAGAAGAAGGTGAATGATGTGTGTGGACCTTGTAAATTCCAAACTGGTGAACATAATATGTATACTTATGTATTGGATTGTCTAGACTAAACAGAGGAGCATTGTTGAAGACTTGATTTTGTTGGTGGTTGTTGGTGTTTTTAGTGCATTTTTTTTTTTTGTAGTACTTTAGTGTTAGTGTTTGATTGTTTGTATCATGTTTGTTAAAAAAAAAAAAAAGGTTCAATAAAGATATTGTGGAAAAAAAAAATTAACATTCATATTTTTAGATCGCCACACCACAGTAGGGTTTAATAATTTAGGTTTTTTTTTTTATATTTTAACTACAAATTAACTTTCAATGTTGGAAAAGGGTTTCAGTTCATTTCCTGAGAAGGTTTGTTCATTTCAATTTAGTTCTACTGAGTAAAAATAGCTTGTTGTACTGCAGCCTTTATTAATTTTATTGTGATTTATTCTCTTCACATCGCTTAAGTGGCAGAAGTCCATAATCTCATAAAATATACCTTAATTCTGCATTTATTCACAGCGCTTAACCAACAGTTCTCTCTGTGTCCATAGTTTGTAAAAGAAACCAACATCATGCCAGATAAATTATTAATTGACGACACAAATGTTAAAACAAACAAATATTATACTTACAGTCTCAGCAGCTCCAAGTCTCTGCTTCACGGGTTTCAGCCTCCGCGCATTTTCCGTTTATCAGTCGTCAACTTGATGTTCCAACACAGCGCTGCACGGAGTAAAAGTCCGTTTATCCCCGCTTTATGAAAAATATTCAGAAGCTGTTGAGGACAGTCAGACGGACAGACGGTGACTTTTGCTGCTAAATTAAGAGACGCACATTATTAACTCCGCGTCATGTAAACACAAAAGACGTGTGCACGCGCCGCAGGGAACACAGAAGTTTTATTTATGAAAAATATTCAGAAGCTGTTGAGGACAATCTTTACGGTGACTTTTGTTGCTAAATTAAGAGACGCACGTTATTATCTCCGCTCGTGTAAACACGAAAGAGCACACGCGGCAGGAAACTCTTGCTGGATGAGAACCGTTTTAACACCACAGAAGAAGAACTAGCATATCCGTTAGCTTGCTAGCTCCGTTAGCGCGTCGGCTGTTTATGCTTCTCGGCCATTGTTACTGGCTCACTGACCCGGTTTCAACCCGATTATACTCAGCAGACGTTCACAAACGTAAAAATATTATATTAAAACATATTAATATTAAAAGATCGATCCGCGGATTTTGTGGATCGATATCGGCTCAGTCAAACATGTATCGATCCATATCGATATATTGATCTTTTGAACCCACCCCTAGTATTTAGGCATGTAGACATGGTCAAGACGAGCTGCTGAAATTCAAAGGAAATCAGAATGGGGAAGAAAGCTGATTTCAGTGACTTTGAATGTGGCATGGTTGTTGGTGCCAGATGGACTGTATGTCAGAAATTGCTGATCTACTGGGATTTTCACGTACAACCATCTCTATGGGTTTACAGAGAATGGTCTGAAAAAGAGAAAATATCCAGTGAGCAGAAGTTCTCTGGGCCCAAATGCCTTGTTGATGCCAGAAGTCAGAAGAGGATGGTCAGCCTGGCTCGAGTTGACAGAAAAGCACCAGTAACTTTAACCACAACTGAGGTATACAGAAGAGCATCGCCCAAGACACAAGATATTGGGCCTCATGCAAGCACTGTCAGTACAAAGAGATTTGTACCTGGCTCGAGTAAATGTGACATACGATAAATTTACATGAACTAACATTTTACTGTGAAAACAACCAAAAGTAAACTTTGTACTACTTTTTACGTATACACGTTTTAAGCCCAAATTGTTGAAATGTGACTTCAATGCGCACGTGGGCAACGACAGTGAAACCTGGAGGGGGGTGATTGGGAGGAACGGCCTGCCCGATCTGAACCCGAGTGGTGTTCAGTTATTGGACTTCTGTGCTAACCACAGTCTGTCTATAACGAACACCATGTTCAAGCATAAGGGTGTCCATATGTGCACCTGGCACCAGGACACCCTAGGCCGCAGGTCGATGATCGATTTTGTTATCGTATCATCAGACCTGCGACCGTATGTCTTGGACACCCGAGTAAAGAGAGGTGCAGAGCTGTCAACTGATCACCACCTGGTGGTGAGTTGGATCCGATGGCAGGGGAGGAAGCCATTCAGACCTGGTAGACCCAAACGTATAGTGAGGGTGTGCTGGGAGCGTCTGGCTGAGGCCCCTGTCCGGGAGGTCTTCAACTCCCACCTCCGGAAGAACTTCAACCACATTCCGAGGGAGTCTGGAGACATGGAGTCTGAATGGGCCATGTTCTCCACCTCTGTTGTTGAAGCGGCAGCCCAGAGCTGCGGCCGCAAGGTGGTCGGTGCATCTCGTGGTGGCAACCCCCGAACCAAGTGGTGGACACCAGTGGTGAGGGGGGCCATTAAGCTGAAGAAGGAGTCCTATCAAGCTTGGTTGGCTTGTGGGACTCCCGAAGCAGCTGAGGTGTACCGGCAGGCCAAGCGGAGTGCAGCTCGGGTGGTTGCTGAAGCAAAAACCCGGGTATGGGAGGAGTTCGGTGAGGCCATGGAACAAGACTTTCGGTCGGCTTCAAAGAGATTCTGGCAAACTGTTCGGCGGCTCAGGAGGGGAAAGCAGCTCCCCGTCCACACTGTGTATGGTGCGGATGGGACACTGTTGACTTCAACTGGGGATATCGTCGGGCGGTGGAAGGAATACTTCGAGGATCTCCTCAATCCCACTGATACGCCTTCCACAGAGGAAGCAGGGTTTGGGGACGAGGGGGATGACTCGCCTATCACAGGGGCTGAGGTCGCCAAGGTGGTTAAAAATCTCCTTGGTGGCCGGGCCCCGGGGGTGGACGAGATTCGCCCCGAGTACCTCAAGGCCCTGGATGTTGTTGGGTTGTCATGGTTGACACGCCTCTGCAACATTGCGTGGAGGTCGGGGGCAGTGCCTTTGGCATGGCAAACCGGGGTGGTGGTTCCTCTCTTCAAAAAAGGGGACCGGAGGGTGTGCTCCAACTTTAGAGGGATCACACTCCTCAGCCTCCCTGGGAAGGTCTATGCCAAGGTACTGGAGAGGAGAGTCCGGCCGTTGGTCGAACCTCGGATTCAGGAGGAGCAATGTGGTTTTCGTCCTGGCCGTGGCACATCGGACCAGCTCTTTACCCTCTCGAGAATTCTTGAGGGTTCGTGGGAGTTTGCCCAACCAGTTTACATGTGTTTTGTGGACTTGGAGAAGGCATTTGACCGCGTCCCTCGTGGATTTTTGTGGGGGGTGCTTCGGGAGTATGGGGTATCGGGCTTGTTGTTACGAGCTATTCGGTCTCTGTACGACCGTTGTGAGAGTTTAGTTCGCATTGCCAACACTCGGTCGGAGTCATTCCCAGTGAGAGTTGGACTCCGCCAGGGCTGCCCTTTGTCACCGGTCCTGTTCATAATTTTTATGGACAGGATTTCTAGGCGCAGCCAGGGAATGGAGGGCGTCATGCTTGGTGACCACAGGATCTCATCTCTGTTGTTTGCAGATGATGTTGTCCTGTTGGCTTCATCCAGCAATGACCTACAGCTCTTGCTGGGACGGTTTGCCGCTGAGTGTGAAGCGGCTGGGATGAGAATCAGCACCTCCAAGTCCGAGTCCATGGTCCTCAGCCGGAAAAAGGTGGATTGTCCTCTCCGGGTTGGGGACAGGCTCCTGCCCCAAGTGGAGGAGTTTAAGTATCTTGGGGTCTTGTTCACGAGTGAGGGGAAAATGGAGCGAGAGGTCGACAGACGGATTGGAGCAGCATCTGCAGTGATGCGGACGTTGTACCGGTCTGTTGTGGTGAAGAGGGAGCTTAGTTCTAAGGCAAAGCTGTCGATTTACCAGTCAATCTACGTTCCTACTCTCACCTATGGTCACGAGCTTTGGGTAATGACCGAAAGAACGAGATCGCGGATACAAGCGGCTGAAATGAGCTTTCTCCGTAGGATTGCTGGACTCACCCTCAGAGATAGGGTGAGGAGCTCAGTCATTCGGGAGAGGCTCAGAGTAGAACCGCTGCTCCTCCACATTGAAAGGAGTCAGTTGAGGTGGTATGGGCATCTGATTAGGATGCCTCCTGGACGCCTCCCACTTGAGGTGTTTCAGGCACGTCCCACTGGGAGGAGACCCCGGGGCAGACCCAGGACTCGGTGGAGAGACTATGTCTCCCAGCTAGTCTGGGAACGCCTTGGTATCCCCTCTGAAGAGCTGGAGCAGGTGGCTGGGGAGAGGGAAGTCTGGGCTTCTCTGCTTGAACTGCTGCCTCCGCGACCCGGACCTCCGGAAAAGCGGTAGAAGATGGATGGATGGATGGATGGATGGATGTTGAAATGTGTCATACTAAGCAGTCAGCACAGTGGGACAGTTTCAGTACAGTGTGCATTGGTGGCACAAATGATCAAAGTGTGCTGCCTCAACCGTGTCTTCATGTTGGTTGCTTTTAAGAGGAACGTCTGTAGCAAACACACACTGAAATACAGCATCTCCTATAGTCTGATAGGTTCTTTAATTTTTGCCGGTCCTTTGATTCCACTGCAGACGCTACTTTAAATTATTATACCTCCGTCAAGGACATAGGTGTAAATTGGGGGATGGGGAGGGGGTAATGTACCTCCCAACCTGGATAAAACAGAACTGTCCCCCCTCCAGTTCATCATAAAACCTTTTTTTTAATCATGTTACATAATATAATAAAATCTGTCTGAAGCACCAATTTTAAATCTGCAACTCATTTCTTGTAGATTTGCTTTTCCTTCTTGTAAATCTGCAATTTTTTCCTCATAAATTTCCAACTTTTTTCTTTAATTCTGCAACTTTTCTCTTGTAAATTTGCAATCTTTTGTCCCATAACTTAAAACTTTTTTTTCTCATAAATTTGCAGTGTGTTGTAAATTTGCAACTTTTTTCTCATACATTTAAAAAAAATTTCATAAATTTGCAGTGTTTTTATTGTAAATTTGCAACTTTATCTGGTAAATTTGCAACTTTTTTCTTTTAAATCTGCAACTTTTTTCTTGTAAATTTGCAACATTTTTTGTTAGTGTATTCCTGCTAACAAACAAACCACACCGATCACATTACCTCCTTGGTGGACGTAATTAATGCAGTTCTGAAGGCAACAGGGATCCAAACTACAAATAGCAAGGTGTATCTATGGCTGGTGAGTTTATATCAAAGCTAGCCCAGTCAAGGTGTGTGCCACAGAATGATGGCATGTAAATCTCAAAACGTCATTTACAAAAAAATGCATGAAAAGTTTTTAATTTTTCATTCTATAAAAATATCAAAATTCCCATGAAAACTTTTTCTTGTAAATTTGCAACATTTTTTCCTTATGAATTTGCTATTTTTTCTTCATAAATTCACTACTTTTTGTCATAAATCTGCAACTTTTTTCTTGTTAATTACCTCCGCCAAGGGAGGAGGTAATGTTTTTACCAGCGTTGGTTGGTTTGTTGGTTTGTCTGTTAGCAACATTCCTCAAAAAGTTCTGAACAGATTTTGATGACATTTTCACAAAAGGTGTGTAATGGCACAGGGAACAGATGATTAGATTTTGGTGGTGATCCAGATCCCGATGTGGATCCACAATTTTTTGGGGGAGAAAATAATAATAATAATAATAATATTAATAATGAGCTTCCCCTTTAAGACGTGTCCACCCCTTTAGGACTTGTCCAGAGTTACGTTCACATCCGCACCCATACACATAGTATGTGATGGTTGACATTATTTCATCTGAAGACACCAAGAAAAAACAAACAAACTGCAATTTATGAACAGATTTTGATGACATTTTCAGGAAAGGTGTGTAATGGCACAAGGAACAAAGTACCAGCAGACAAGCTAAGGATGTCTTGTGAGGTACGTTACCCACACGGTATGTAAACGCACATTATCTCCGCCAAGAAGTGGAGGTAATGTTTTTGCCGGTGTTGTGCCAAAAAGTGATTGAGGGTGGTGCGATTGGCTGCCAAAAAGTGGCGCTCCTGGCTGCAGGAGCAGGGAGCGCCCCTTTTTTTTAAAGGTGTACTGCCTGGTCTCAGTCCACCTACAATGTGTCTGTAAATGTTTTGAGGTTTTATTGCATCTGAAAAAAAAAAATTATAGTGTTTTTTTTTTTTGTTACTTATTTGTACCCGTAGGTAGATTTGGTTTGCAGTCTGGTGACAAGCCACCGGCTGCTGGTCGCTGCGTGCGCGAGCGCCCTAAACCTACATGTTTTTGGTATGCGGGAGGAAACCGGAGAAATCCCGGAGTAAACCCACGCAACACGGGGAGAACATGCAAACTCCACACAGCTCACTGTTGGTCGGGGGCTGGGATCGAACTCACGATCTCGTGATCCCCGTGATCCCCCAGCCGAGGGTAAACTGTGCTGCCACAGTGCTAAACCACTGCGCCACCGTGCAGCCGTGTTGGCCAAAGTAGTGTTGGCCAAAGTGTTTGCAGTTTGGATCATAACGTATAGCATTTATGAGATTGCAATTGACTCCAATATTTATGTGCAAAAACCACATTGTTGTTTAGAAGCTACACTGTAATTGTCTATTGTTGATGCATTGAATATGCATTTATACAGTATTTATATGTATATATCCAGTAAATCTATGTATTTTTCCATGTAACCTTGTGACTGCATTATTTTAATTGCTTTTAATCCTACATCAAGTTTGTTTCCGGTTCAAAACGCATCATAAGCGTTAAATATATCTTATTGTACCTAACTCAGTACTGTTTACCTGTTGAAATATATATTTTACAGCTAATATAACCCATAACTACAATATGGCATCTGGTGACCACCGGCGAAGATCAACGAGCAGACGGAGACTCAGCGGTGGAGACCTGAATGGACTTCCTGACCCCCCAGGGTCAGGTGGAGGAGATAGAGGACAATAGAAGGAGATAACGCGGATGTGTGATGTCGGCTTTTGTTATGCGATGTCTTTTGTTATGTGATGTATAAGTACGAAGGTCTGACTGCGCTCAGCCTCTTTTCTGCTTCTGCATTGAGATGAGACATGTTAGGGACTGGAAGCCGACAATAAACCTGATTTATAAAATCACTTCGCTTCCTTATTTCAAGCTCCCTACATTGGTGACCAGACGTGAGAATGGACGAAAGACGTTCTCCCGCTACAGGCTCGTCAGAGGCGACCCAAACAAGCACCGTCGCCAACCCTGACATGGGAACAGATGGAAGACGTTCCCCCACAGCAGACTCGTCGGAGACGGCCCAAGCAAGCGCCGTCCCCAACCCTGTCGTGAGAACGGAGGAAAGGCGTTCTCGCGCTGCAGACTCGTCAGAGGCGGCCCAAGCAAGCGCCGTCGCCGTCAAACTCCCAGAGTTCTGACAAAATGACCCGAACTCGTGGTTCCAGCAGGCTGAGGCTCAGTTTGCACTCGCGTGGGTGACGGCTGACGAGACCAAATTTTACCACATCGTCGGCAGACTCGATGCCGCCACAGCACGATGCGCGCGGAGCGTTATACAACAGCCGCCCGCCAACGACAAATACAAGGAACTGAAGGCGACCCTCATCGAGAGTTTCGTCCCCTCGGCCGAGGAAAGGGCCGGGAGGATACTGGCGATTTACGGCCACGGGGGGCGCAAACCGATGGCCCTCATGGAAGACATGCTGCAACTGAGGGAGGCAGACAACGACAACTTCCTCTTTCAACACATCTTCCTCAGCACTCTGCCGACGCACATGAGAGGGATCCTGGCCAACATGCGGTGTAAGACCCAGCAGGACTTCCGCGCGCTTGCCCGAGAAGCGCAGCGGCTCATCAACTCCTGCGGCGAGCAGATGGCCACAGCAGCATTGGCAGATCTCAGTGTGGAAGCCCAGAGCATCGGAGAATCACAGGCGACGGAGCAGAACCCGCCCACCATGGCAGCGACGCGACCAAGGCGCAGCAAACGGGATGACCTCTGCTACTACCATCGACGTTTCGCCGAGAGGGCATACAAATGCGTGCCCCCCCTGCAGTTTCAAGAGCTCGGGAAACTTCAAAGCCGGGAACCGTTAGCAGCTACGGCTCTCGGCGAGACAAACAAGCTGCTCTACGTGGCTGACGGACGCTCCGGGAGACAGTTCCTCATCGACACCGGAGCTCAGGTGAGCTTCATCACCCCGTCCTACGCAGACCGGGCAACAGGACCCCGTGGAAACGGAGCGATGGCAGCTAACGGCTCGATCATCGACACTTTTGGTGAAAGAAACCTGCCTCTGTCCATTCACGGCCGCAACTATAGGTGGACCTTTATTATAGCGGCGGTGAGTTTTAACTTGTTGGACGCTGATTTCTTATGTGCACATGGGTTGTTAGTCGACCTTGCAAACAGACGCTTATTTAATGCACTGTCATTTTCTTCTATCCCCTGTTCAGCTCGAGTGTCCCCACCACCCGTACAGACCAGCGTCGCCACAGCAGGAGGTAAGTTTGACCAACTCCTCACCCAATTTCCAGCACTCACAGTTCCCAAATTTTCGGCAACAGTAGCGAAACACGGGGTGGAACACTTCATTCCCACAACGGGCCCACCTGTTTTCGCTAAAGCTCGGCGCTTAGACGCGACCAAGCTCGCCATAGCACGCGACGAGTTTGCCAGCCTGGAAAAACTGGGCATTATTCGGCACTTGAAAAGCCCTTGGGCATCGCCACTGCATATGGTCCCGAAAACCGACGGTTCCTGGAGACCTTGCGATGATTATCGCAGATTAAACAATGCGACAGCACATGACCGCTACCCAATCCCTCACATTCAGGATTTTTCACTACATCTGGCGGGTGCGCGCATTTTTTCTAAAATAGACCTGGTCCGCGGCTACCACCAAGTTCTGGTTCGACCTGAAGACGTCCCTAAAACGGCTGTAATAACCCCTTTTGGTCTTTTTGAATTTTTGCGAATGCCGTTTGGCCTCAAAGGCGCTGCTCAAACTTTTCAGCGTATGATGGACGCAGTATTACGCGACCTCCCCTTCGTGTTCGTCTACCTCGACGATATTCTGGTAGCCAGCACGTCGGAGGAAGAACACGAACAACATCTCACTACGGTTTTTCAGAGGCTAGAAGAGCACGGGTTAATAATTAACCCGGCCAAATGCCGATTCGGCGTGTCACAAATTGATTTTTTGGGACACAGAGTTTCACCAGAAGGGCCAGTTCCATTGCCGGACAAAGTGCGCGCGGTAGCAAATTTCCCCCGACCACAAACAGTCAGATCGCTACAGGAATTTTTAGGAATGGTAAATTTTTACAACCGTTTCCTCCCTCGCGCAGCTCAACTCATGCAGCCCCTATAAGCCGCGCTCAGAAAACAAAAGCCTTCCAACGCGGTCGAATGGACCCCGGAGCGGGAACGCGCCTTCGCGGAAGTACAAAGAGCACTAGCGGATGCCGCATTGTTAGTCCACCCCGATCCCTCGGCCCGCATAGCGCTGACCACAGACGCTTCAGACCTGGCCATAGGGGCGGTTGTGGAGCAACATGTCGGCGGAACCTGGCAACCGCTAGCATTTTTTAGCAAATCCTTAAACCAAACCGAGCGCAAATACAGCACTTTTGACAGAGAGCTGCTAGCGCTTCATTTATCCATCCGCCATTTCCAGTTCTGGCTGGAAGGGCGGCATTTCACGGCTTTTGTAGACCACAAACCACTCACTTTTGCGATGGCTAAAATTTCAGAACCGTGGTCGGGCAGGCAACAAAGACAGCTGGCGGCAATTTCAGAGTTTACCACAGATATTCGACACGTGGCAGGCAAACTTAATGTGGTGGCAGATTGCCTCTCCCGCGCCGTGACATCGTCAGGGCACGAGGAAGCAGATTATACTACCGCAGCTGCAGAGCTCATGGCCAACGCGGACGCGTACGCGGCCCCAATTCACGTAGGGATAGATTACGCGGCCATGGCAGCGGAACAAAGCAGTGACGCGGACGTGCGCACGCTCCAGTCTGGACCAACAGGGTTAAGGCTGGAGGAAAGGGGTTTGCGTGACGGTGTGCCCCCCCTAATCTGCGACGTGTCAACCGGTCGACCTCGCCCGGTAGTCCCAGCCGCGTGGCGCCGCCGCGTTTTTGACTCGGTGCACTCACTCGCCTCAGTGAAAATGGTCGCGGAGAAGTTTGTTTGGCCAGGCCTGCATAAAAATGTAAAGGAGTGGGCGAGGACTTGCATGTCTTGCCAACGCGCCAAAATTCACAAACACACGAAAGCTCCTCTGGAACCCTTCCGAATCCCGGCCAGGAGGTTTGACCACGTACACGTCGACCTCGTGGGCCCACTGCCGTCGTCTCAGGGGTTCACACACCTTTTAACAATGGTAGACCGGACCACACGCTGGCCAGAAGCGGTCCCGCTGGCGTCAACCACGGCCGCGGAAGTCGCTCGCGTTTTTTTAACAACCTGGGTGGCGCGTTTCGGCGTCCCATCAGACATCACGTCTGATAGGGGGCCTCAATTTGTCTCAGAGCTATGGTCAGCCATGGCCAGCAGCTTAGGGGCGACAATTCATTGCACCACCGCGTATCACCCTCAGGCTAACGAGTTATGCGAGCGTTTTCATAGGTCTTTAAAGGCCAAATGTCACGTAACAGGGTACTTTAAATATCTTGAAACTAGATATAAAAGGGAACCGATCCGTTTGGGTCTTGGTGCATATGCTTCAGTAACAACGGAATATTCGTTAATTTAAAACTGCCGCGCTTGGCCTGACACGGCCCCTGGAATCGCCTGGGGAAGAAGGCGGAAGTGACAAAATCGATTGCACCCTAGTTTGATGCTCGGGGTATTTCAATTGATTGTTTATATGGAGACTGGAAGGTTGAAGTGAGCAACAAGAAAGAAAAAATTGGATATTTCACCCATACCTTAAAACGGGACTATCAGGGACAGCTGGGTAATAAGGGACACTTCTCTGGGAAATGTTTTCATACCTGTCAAGTGAGACGTTTTCGCCGTGCTTCAACACCGTAAAAAGCGGCTATAAGAAACGGCCGAGCAACAAGGCACACCTCTCTAGGATCTGTCTGTTCCGCAACCGCTGCACAGCTCAACGTGTTAAACCACTGTCCTAATTACTTCTCATGGTAGTGAGAATAGCTGACGCTAAGCGATCAGCCCGCCCAGACAATTTAACTAATGAGTGACTCCACACTTCGAACAGTAGTGAGAAGAGCTCCCGCTGAGCGATCAGCCCGCCCCAGCTGTGAGTGATCACACACAGGAGTGCTCCTCAAGACACTCAGTTTTTTTTCCAGTATATTTTTTCTTTTGGGCGTACAGAAATGGCAATACACCCGTTTTTGCTAAAATTGCATTTTCCCCGTATTTTCCTTAAAATATTTGACAATAACAACACGAACTACATTTAAAACATTTCCCAGAAAAGTGTCCCAAACCACTCTGCCGTCTCCCACAGCCGCGCTTGGCACCAAAATACGGCGAAAACGTCTCCCTTGACAGGTATGCGCCTCCATTTTCATATTGATCTGGTCAATTTCTTGACAGCAGCGGCTCTCCTCCACTGTAATAATAATGGCTTCCGAAAAATCAATATTTATGGGGCGCCCTCGACAGACCCCCTCCGGCTTTGCAATTCTGGAGGCGATTAATGTCCAGTTCAATGACATTTTCCACTGGTTCTGCTCTCTGGTCATCGTTGGAACTGTTGTCATCAGACAAAGCATCTGATTCCGTCTCGGACGGCTCGAACCGGTAAGGTTCAGTGCCTCTGTCACTGTCTGAACCACTGACAAAAAAAAAAGACAAAAAAAAAAGACAAAACTAAACTAATTTGTTCACAATCGCTGTCACTTTCCGTCATGATTGTCCAATGTTGATAAGTGTGAATGTGGATAGGCAGGGCAGCCAGGGTACAACTGGTGATGTCAAAAACATGGGCGTGGTCTGGACTGGCTGTCACAAGCCAGCAAGCAAGGTGGGGCCTTCACCTGGTGTATTTTGTGCAATTATGTAAATACAGGTGGGTGATATGGTCTCCGGTATGAATATTTGGTTTAAGCTATGTGTATTTTATCTAAATTCGTTGTCATTTAGAAAAAAAAATTACGTGACATTTGGCCTTTAAAGGCCACCCTCAGGGCCTCACTGATGGATACAGATTGGGTAAATAAACTTCCCTGGGTTTTATTAGGGTTGCGTTCTGCGCCTAAGGAGGATCTAGACGCCTCCCCGGCAGAATTAGTTTTCGCACAACCTCTCAGGCTCCCGGGTGAGTTCTTACCAGAACATCCAGAGCCCGGGCGCCTCCCAGCCCTGAGGCCCCTAAGCAGCACAAGACCGGACACGCTCCCCGGACCCGTACATCACTCTTTTCCGAGGGTTTTTGTTCCCCAAGCTTTGAAAAACGCTGAGTTTGTTTTTGTTAGGCACGAAGCTTTAAAACCAACCCTCCGCCCACCATATGATGGACTATATAGAGTGCTGGAACCTGGTGATAAGCATTTTGTGCTTGATTTAGGGGACAGAAAAGAAACAGTCAGTATTGACAGACTTAAGCCTGCTTTCATGTTGAGCAACGAACCTGCATGGGTGGCGAGAGCGCCTCAACGGGGTAGACCCCCCAAGAGACACACCTCAACCCCCCCGCAGGGACCAAATAACCACTCTCCTCCCCAAGCTGCAGATTCCTTTCAGGACGGCCCCGCCAGGACGCCAAAGCGGGCCTACAGCAGATTTGGGAGAAGATTGAAACCCAGACGACACATAGACTGATGTAAAATTGACAAGGGGTTGTAAGCTATGCTGTCGAATTTTGCCGTTGCAGAGTTAGGGCTGACATATGACATAGACTATACTGTTGTTGTTACCACTGAATTTTTAACATGAACATGCTGTATAGCTTGAAGGTTAGCATGGCTGCTGAGGATATGTTTCCCTTTTTCCTGTTGACGTGAATAACGGTAATATGTCATGGATGTTACCTTAAGCTGTGAACTTAATTTTATTGTCCTTTTCTTAGATGTTTGGGGGGGGGGGGCTGTGGCTTATATTATTCATATATCCATACCTACATATGTATAGACACAAGAGGAATGTTTAGAGATTGCATATGTGGAATGACCTCACCTCTCAGAGCAGGACAATAGGTCTCGACCACTGGCGAAGATCAACGAGCAGACGGAGACTCAGCGGTGGAGACCTGAATGGACTTCCTGACCCCCCAGGGTCAGGTGGAGGAGAGAGAGGACAATAGAAGGAGATAACGTGGATGTGTGATGTCAGCTTTTGTTATGTTTTGTTTTGTTATGCGATGTCTTTTGTTATGTGATGTATAAGTACGAAGGTCTGACTGCGCTCAGCCTCTTTTCTGCTTCTGCATTGAGATGAGACATGTTAGGGACTGGAAGCCGACAATAAACCTGATTTATAAAATCACTTCGCTTCCTTATTTCAAGCTCCCTACAGTTCAACAGAATTATTTTAAAAAACAAACTCATGAAACAGGCCTGGACAAAAATGATGGTACCTTTAACTTAATATTTTGTTGCACAACTTTTTGAGGCAATCACTGCAATCAAACGATTTCTGTAACTGTCAGTGAGACTTCTGCACCTCTCAGCAGGTATTTTGGCCCACTCCTCATGAGCAAACTGCTTCAGTTGTCTCAGGTTTGAAGGGTGCCTTCTCCAGACGGCATGTTTCAGCTCCTTCCACAGATGTTCAATAGGATTTAGATCAAGGCTCATAGAAGGCCACTTTAGAGTAGTCCAATGATTCGCTCTTAGCCATTCTTGGGTGTTTTTAGCTGTGTGTTTTGGGTCATTATCCTGTTGCAAGACCCATGACCTGTGACTGAGACCAAGCTGTCTGACACTGGGCAGCACATTTCTCTCTAGAATACCTTGATAGTCTTGAGACTTCATTGTACCCTGCACAGATTCAAGACACCCTGTGCCAGATGCAGCAAAGCAGCCCCAGAACATAACAGAACTTCCTCCATGTTTCACAGTAGGGACAGTGTTCTTTTCTTGGTATGCTTCATTTTTGCATCTGTGAACATAGAGCTGATGTGCCTTGCCAAAAAGTTCCAGTTTTGTCTCGTCTGTCCATAGGACATTCCCCCAGAAGCTTTGTGGCTTGACAACATGCAGTTTGGCAAATTCCAGTCTGGCTTTTTTATGATTTGTTTTAAACAGTGGTGTCCTCCTTGGTTGTCTCCCATGAAGTCCACTTTGGCTCAAACAACGACGGATGGTGCGATCTGACACTGATGTACCTTGACCTTGGAGTTCACCGTGAATGTGTTTAGAGGTTGTTCTTGGCTCTTTTGTTACCATTCGTATTATCTGTCTCCTCCTGCGGCCACGTCCAGGGAGGTTGGCTACAGTCCCGTGGATCTTAAATTTCTGAATAATATGTGCAACTGTAGTCACAGGAACATCAAGCTACTTTGGAGATGGTCTCATAGCCTTTACCTTTAACATGCTTGTCTATAATTTTATTTCTAATCTCCCGAGACATCTCTCTCCTTTGCTTCCTCTGGTCCATGTTTAGTGTGGTAAACACCATGTCACCAAACAGCACAGTGACTACTTGTCACCCTTTAAATAGGCCGACTGACTGATTACAAGTTTGTAGACACCTGTGATGTTAATTAGAGGACACATCTTGGTTGGACATGTCCCTATGGTCACATTATTTTCAATCTTTTCTAGGGGTACCATCATTTTTGTCCAGGCCCGTTTCATGAGTTTGTTTTTTAAAGTAATTCTGTTGAACCACAATTCAAAAGCATTGTCTGATTTTCACTGGTTAATTTTCATAGAATTTTTATTTATTACCACTTTTATCAAATTCAAGTTATTTCTGTGACCATTGTGGGTTTTTCTTTCATTAACAGAGGGGTACCAACAATTTTGTCCACGGCTGTATGAAGGTTTGTTGAATTTGGGGTGGCTTGCTCATACCAACACGGCTTACTAACAAAGTACATGTAAGTTACACATGCTAATATTAACATGTTCTTGCATGAGGCCCATTGATCCTTGATGGGCTACAGCAGCAGAAGACCTCAACTGGTGCCACTCCTGTAAGCTAAGAACAGGAAACTGAGACTACAATTCACACAGGCCCAGAGAGCATCATGGATGCATGGTGTAGTGGTGCCCACTTCCGTTTCCACCACTACACCATGCCTATAAATAGCAGCAGGCAGGGAAGGCGGGTCTCTTTGCCAACACCCCTGCCTGGCGCTTGTAGTGTGGAGTTTGGGACTACAATAAAGCTAAGTTCAGTCGTGCACCTGGCCTCATTATTCACAGTCTATTTACAGACATAACACAGCACCTTGTTGAATCTATGCCATGAGGAACTACAGGGCACTTACCCAGGATTTACACTGACTCCAGATGCAGTCCGTTGCAGATGCAGTACGACGGCCCCTTGCGTTCATCCCTACCAGCTCCTTTTGTGTTTTGCAGCAGCACGGATGAGAACAGAGTTTGAAATATAAGCTCACATGAGAATTATACAAAATAACGTGAGGTGTCGAGAAAGACCCGAGAGTGACTGAGATGAAATGATCACAATCACGTGATAACAACAAGGAAGTGTGATGTAGTGGCTCCCCACCTGGATTTTTGGGCTGTAAATAAAATGTAAGTTGCCTGCTAATTTTAATTCTATGAAGTGTTTGTATGTTAAGATAAGCCTTTATTAGTCCCACAATGGGGAAATTACAGGATTGCAGCAGCAAAGGGATAGCAGCACTCAGAGCAATAGTAAATATGATAAGAAGATATGAACTGGTTAGCCAAAGCAGTAAATAAATATACATATGTACACAGTTATATACACAGTACAGGAGCATTGCAGCTAGATGGTATCAACAGCATTACAGTTAGTTAAATTACCCAGCAAAATATGGTTTACTCCGGGAGTTCTCCGGTTTCCTCCCACAAGCCAAAAACATGCAGGTTAGGTTAATTGGAGACTCTAAAAGTGGCCCTAGTGTGAATGTGTGTGCGAATGGTAAAGGGATAGCGCCGTACCGTGGCTGCTTCATCCATCCAGGTGGATGCCCTCAATTTCTCCTCTGGGGGTCAATAAAGTATACAAAATAAAAAATAAAAAAAAAAATATATATATATATAAATATCGACCCAGACAGTATAATTCACATTGAATGAACAGTGTTGTTGCCACCCTCGATAATAATTGTAATTGTCTTAGTTGTGTATTGGAGAGAACGTTCTCTATTGTGCAGAGTTCTGACTTTTAATACGGCCTCTATGAGTAGTATTTAGATTATAAGGTCTGACAACTGTAGGTAGAAAGGATCTGCGGAATCGCTCCCTGAAGCACTTAGAACTTTAGTCAGGTTTTTACCTTCTCTGACACAGTGGTGGAGGAGTAGACCTCAGAAAATAACGGACGATCCTTAAAACATTTTTAATGATCAAACGGCTATTAAATACTGCAAGATATCACGGGATTTCCTTGCAGATTGTATCCGGAATCTGTCAAAAATAGACTCATTGCATTTCATTAGCAAACTGAATCTGATGAGCCGGATTCGTTCCCCAGTGGTCCGGACCAGGTGGGGATTAGAAAATTGACGAGAATGGGAACTATTTGCTGCGGAGGCCGGATTGCAGCCGTAACAGACTGCATCCGGAGTCAGTGTAAATCCTGGGTAAAAACAGGGTTAGAGAGTGCATACCTCAGTCAAGGCTTAATCTATCTGTCGCTCTGTCCCTCCCTCTCTCTGTGCATCCGTCCATCCGTCTGCAGAGGTATGCGCTCCCCAATCACCTCCAAAATCTAATGGGTGAAAATTTCATAAAAATCCATTCAGTAGTTTTTCCGTATTCCTACTAACAGACAAACCACACCAATCACGTTACCTTGGTGGAGGTAATTAATGCCGTTCTGAAGGCAACAGGGATCCAAACTACAAATATCAAGGTGTAGCTATGTCTGGTGAGTTTATATCAAAGCTAGCCCAGAGCGCTGTCTACGCTTACGTCACTGATCTCATGAACGCGCACTAATGTCATGTTGAGGTATCAACAGACAATTTCAATGCATTTCTATGGCAATGCTAGCTAAATTTAAAGAAAGAAAATGTCAAAATGTTGTGCATCTGGCTCATGTAGCCATCCTCATCTTATGAAAGATGGTGATGACAATCAGAATATAAATTTTTTTAGATTCACATCAGCCAGCAGAGATTACCGAAGGAGGATATTGTGGGCTGCTGATAGAAAAATTCCATATTATCCACATTATTATTGTTATTAATAATGTATTATTATACTTGAGAAGTATCATGCCTTTCCTATGCTATGTTTAATGTTTATATGTGCATTCCAGGTAGAATAAGTTCATATATCTGAACAAACTGATCAAGAAAGCTAGCTCTGTCCTGGGGCAGTGCCTTGATCCGGTGGAGGAGATAGGAGAGAGAAGGACGGTGGCTAAACTGTCATCTCTGCTGGAGTCCGAGTTCCACCCTATGCAGGACATACTGAATGCACTGAGGAGCTCATTTAGCAGCAGACTACATCATCCCAGGTGCACAACCGAGAGGTTTCGCAGGTCCTTCCTACCAACGGCTGTCAGACTGTACAACCTAAGCAGGGCTGCTCGCAGAGATAGCAAAAAGACGTAACAAACTAATAGTTTTTTGAATGCAAAAGATGCAATAGACTTACACAATGGTCCCCTCCGGCATACAACTAGGAAAATACCGGTCGCTATGGAGAGTGAGAATATGTATGGGCACATAATCATACCATGTAGGATAACTAAGTAGACGGTTGTGCTGTTTCATCCCATCTAGCAACAATGCTCTGCACTGTGTGTGTTTATATATTTACATATTTATTCCATCTAGCTACAATGCTCCGCACTGGGTGTGTTTATGTTTATATATCTATATATTTATTCCATCTAGCTACAATGCTCCGCACTGTGTGTTTATATATCTACATATTATTCCATCTAGCTACATTGCTCCGCACTGTGTGTTTACATATTCATACATTTATTCCATCCAGCTACAATGCTCTGCACTGTGTGTCTGTGTGTGTGTATATATATATTTTATAGTAATATGTACATATGTATATTAGCTGCTCTTGCTTGCTTGTTTTTTTTTCTTGCCTTCTGATTGTTGCTCTGAGTGTTGCTATCCCTGTGCTGTTGCAATCCTGGAATTTCCCCATTGTGGGACTAATAAAGGCTTATCTTATCTTATCTTATCTTATATTCTAGGCATGCTTCTGTGAGCAATTATTGGCCTTCAGAGAATTCAGACTGAGGGTCAGTACAAGTGTAAAGGATGATCTAAGCTACACTGATAATCTCTTTGACATGCCCATCTTACTTTTTTTTTTTTTAATTTGATTTGATTTTGTATACTTTATTGATCCCCAGAGGGGAAATTGAGGGCATCCACCTGGATGGATGAAGCAGCCACGGTACGGCGCTATCCCTTAACCATTCACACACACATTCACACCTAGGGCCACTTTAGAATCTCCAATTAACCTAACCTGCATGTTTTTGGCCTGTGGGAGGAAACCGGAGAAATCCCAGAGTAAACCCACACAGATACGGGGAGAACATGCAAACTCCACACAGATCACTGTTGGTCAGGGGCTGGGATCAAACCAGGGGTCCCATGGCCAAGGGTGAGTTGCTGTGCTGGCGCAGTGCTAACCACTGCACCACCACACCGCACCGCACCGCCCAGTTCCAGGAATGCACAGGAACTCCTAGCTTGTGTAGATTAGGTTTATGGACATCCTGTCTCCAAAATGTCTGTGACGTTTGTTCATTTGCTCATCACCCAGGATAAGCTCTCATATATCATGCTGACCTGCTTATCAGGACTGTCTTTCCCTCTCCCTTCCTCCTCTTACCCCTCTCCTCCCCCTCCTTTCTTTTACCCATAAATACCGAAACCTAAAGAATGTACCTTCAGAGATTCGGTGTGTGCTGAAGGCCATGCTTTGTAATCTCTCCCTCAAAAACGGCCATTTGAGGTTAAATCTGAACTGTAACTTTTCTTTTATTTATTCTAATTATTTTTATAATAAATATACCTAAATCCAATATTCCGCCTGATCTTTGACTTTGAATAATTTAAGCTCAGAATTATTCTAACAGCTGCTTTTTCCATATGAGTTGGCTGAGGGATTATATGACCCACGTCTCCATCTGGCCACAAATGGAGCTTGCTCTTGCTGTAGGTATGTCTGTTTACTAGGGATGGGCATTCGGTGAAATTTTCTTCACCGATCGTCGGGAGAATTAATGATTAATAATCGGTTAATCATTAACATTTTTAGGTACGTAACAAGGCAGGTAGACTACATTAGAACATCAGGAATCAGCACGGAGAGCCCTCTCTCTCTCAAATCCCTCTCTCTCTGTTCTCGTGTTGGCTCGGCTCGGGAATCTCGCAAGCTGATTGGCCGAGACGTTTCACCCCGCAAGCTGATTGGCCGAGACGCTTTACCCAGCTCTGTCCCTGCCGAGCGGCCACCCAACAAACGAAGACCGCATTCATTGCTCTATCGCTCGTGTTACTTAGTCTAGCCGCGCAGAACTTTTTGCTGTTCTCTTGTGCCATTTTGTGCGAAATAGTCTTCCCGTCGAGCCACTACGCCACCTCCTGCAGCTTCCCTCGACGTGTGTACACCGAATCTTCATGACCTTCTCAATAAAGTTTCTGAAAAAAAAAAAAAGAATCTTCACGACCGCCATTACTCAGCGCGCAACCACTGTTGGCGGTTTCTTCGCGTAATAAGGGTGTTCCATGGACCCTGTCGATGAGGTATATTTGTATGCTGCATTGCAGTGATTGCAGTACACCTGGTCATTTTTTAAACTGAAATGGTCCCACGCAACACTTCGCCGTAACCGCTTCATGATTTGGCGATTGCCCTACGGAAGCCCGCATGTATCAACTGAGGCACGCCAGGGTACGGCGATGGTGTAATGTTGCCCCCTGGTGCCCAAATTTTGCCATCGCATTGTTTGAGGACGGCCGTGCACTAGGCCTAATAACCTCGGATTGTTTAAAAAAAAAAAACGGTTTGTCGACGAAAATGAACTTCCTCGGTGAAATTCTTAATGATCAATTATCGGTTAATCGGTAAATTATGCCCATCCCTACTGTTTACCAAACTATGATTCTTATTTATCATTAAAAGTAACTTGCTTACATTTAAAGTTAATGCAAACATGCGGAAAAAACACGAATTTGCATCAGAGGGAGTTAATAGCTAGAATAGCATTAGCATAGAAACGTATCGGCTCAGTGTTGTGTGGGGATTTGGCCCTTGGGGCTTGCCGTAGCTGACCCCAGGCAGTTGACATGGTGACGTCATGCGGCCTATGGCCAGTGTGTATATTGAGGCAAACTCTCAATAAAGTTGAGTTCATTGCTCGGCACAACATGGCTCACGTCTCGCTTTGTTAAGATATAACATTTGGCAACGTCGGATTAAACCATGGGGGCGTGCGCAACATCACCTCCTCCGATCTTGGAGTCACTGGGTGTGCCAGCTACACCGCAGCACCGCTGGTTGGAGGCGTTTAATGACTACATCGTTGCGGCTGGCTTGGGCGGCACTGACAAGAAGAGACAGAAGAGCATGCTAATCCACTGCCTCAGTTAAAAAAAAGGTCAATGTGTGTTTCGCGCGCTGGGTAGCACGGGCTCTTTGGACGAGTGCTTGGGTAAGATGAACAAATTTTTTGTTGAACAGTGTAACATCACACCATGAAGATACAGATCCTTCAACCGCTGTCAGCAAGCGGGTGAGTCCACTCAGCACTTTCTTATGGAGTTCTGTAACCTGGCGAGCACGTGCGCCTTCAGGTCTGTTGAAGAAGAGCTAATCCGTGATAATCAAGCACAAAGCACGAGCAACGAGTGGCTAAAGGAGAAGCTATTGCTAACTAAGGATGACTTCACATTGAGCCAAGTAATGCAGATGACTAGCCAAATCGAGTCCGCTACCCAGCTAGGTTTGCAAGTACTGGCTAAGGAAAATCTAGCCATCCAAGCTCCCTCTCCAAGTCAGGCCACTAGTAACTAAGCTAACTCCTTGGGGCGGACCCCCAAAAAGCGGCAGACTGTGGCACAGGCAGGAGCGGGAACTCGGGAACTGTGTGGCGACTGTGGCTCCCCTCGCCACCGGGCAGGCTTGTCCACTTGCCCCGCTAAAGGGAAAAAGTGCTACAACTGCGGTCGTGCTAATCACCTGGCTAGGGTTTGCACCAACACCAGCGAGCCGATGGACTCAGGACTTGTGGGCATTGCTTCAGTGTATGTAGCAGGTGCCAAGAATTGGCCGCTAAAGTGGTATGTTTTACAGCTCGACGGCATCGATGTGCTGCTCATGGTGGATTCAGGCGCTGGTAAATCCATACTAAGCATGTCCACGGTAAGAAAACTTTTCCCAAAGAAACCTATTAAGGCGGGTGCTGTGAAAATATTTGGTTGCGGGCACGCTAAGATTGGCATGGTGGGCACGGTCAGTTTCTCGGTAGTTTGTGGGTCAAAGACTATTCCCGCATTTACCTTCCAGGTTTTGCGCCATGGGGCTGACTTGTTGGTTATTGATTTATTGGGAGAGTTAGGATTCTCCATCACGGACCCAGCAGGCTCAAAAGTGTTGGCTGTTTTTCTCGGGTGGCATGTTCGCTGGCCAGCATTGTTTGCGGGCCTGGGTTGTGTGAAGGCTTTCAACCACCGCCCGCTCATCGACCTGGGTGTGACGCCCAAAATCCAACTGCTGCCGTGGCTTCCCCTTGCCCTGCGGGACGACGTTACAGTGGAACTAAATAAGTTGCTCAAAGCCGGCATTATTGAGAAAGTGGATGCCTCGCCATGGATCTCAAACATCGTGGTGGCCAAGAGGAAGACGGGCAGCATCCAACCGTGCATCAACCTCAGGATGGTTAATAAAGCAATCATCCCTGACAAATCTCCACTGTCCACGATGGAGGAACTCACGGTGATGTTCTGCGGCTCCACAGTGTTCTCGAAACTGGACCTCCGCCAAGGGTATCTACAAGTGCCCCTCCACCCAGCCAGCTGCGTCCTGACGGCGTTTGTGACCCACATGGGTATTTTCAGGTACACCCGCATGCCTTTTGGCTTGAGTTCGGCACCAAGCTGCTTTCAAAAAAATCATGTCTACAATCCTCGCCAGCCTCAGGGGTGTGGTGGTGAACCTGGATGACATTGTGGTCCACGGCGCATCATGGGTGGCACATGATGAACGTTTGGAACGAGTAATGGAGGTGCTGCTGGAAAACGGGGTTACACTGAACGGGAAAAAGTGTATCTTTGCAGCGGAATCCATTGAGTTTGTTGGGTTCCGGCTATCGGCTGAGGGCCTGAGCCCCCTGCACTCGAACTTGGAGGCTGTCCTGCGTCTTCCCGACCCCACAACACCTGCGCAAATTTCCTAATTTCTGGGCATGGTGAACTTCTACAGGCGTTTCATTACCCGTTATTCAGAGACTACTGAACCTCTCCGAGCGCTCCTGAAGCAGGATGCTCTGTGAAAATGGACCCCGGCCTGCTCGGCAATGGTCACTAAACTGAAATCTCAGCACACCTCCCCACCGGTGTTGGCGCATTTTAACCCCAAGTGGCCCACTTTTGTGACTTGTGACACATCTGGTTCAGCAGTGGGGGCAGTTATGTCTCAAATGCAAAATGGTATGGAACGCCCAGTGGCGTTCGCGTCGAGGTCCTTCACATCAGCTGAACAGAAGTACGCCATGGGTGAGAGGGAGGCGCTCGCATGTGTTTGGCCATGCAAACGGTGACACATCTACCTCTACAGATGCCATTTTACAATACGTACGAACCACCGAGCGCTAATGATGCTGCTGGAGACGATTGGTTTGGGACACAGGCCCCTGTGGATCCACAGGTGGACGGAGTGGCTGCGGGCCTACAACTTCACTATCCAGTTTACTCCTGGCAAAAAGAACGTAGTGGCAGACCTCCTGTCCCGTGCCACAACCAACACCGCACAACTGGACAACAACAATTCTTTGGAGGCAGATCTGATCAATACGCTGCACAAGCCCCTCCGGAACATGGTGTCACTCCAGGAACTCCAAGCGGAGTCGGATGGGGCCCCGTGCTGTCGCAACTTCTCTCTTTCATCGGGGGGGGGGGGGGGGGATTGGCCCACAAAAATGCAGGGTGACCTGGCACCTTTTCACAGGTTCAGGGACGAACTGAGTTGCTGGAATGACGTGTGTGTGGCGAGAGGACACTGCACGTTGATTCCGGTGTCGCTGAAATCCCACGTTTTGGCTATGCTTCATGGGGGCCATCTGGGGGTGGTCAGTGTGAAACAGCATTCCAGAGATTTGGTTTGGTGGCTCAGCATTGACGGGGACATTGAGATTATGGTTAAGAACTGTGTACCGTGCTTAGAAAGCGGGAAGACCGGCGTGCCACCTCCTCCACCTCTGCGCCCGTTACAATACCCGGAGGGCCCTTGGAAGCACATTCAATTGGACATCTGTGGTGAACTGCACACAGCCCCCCCGAACAGCCATTTTTTACTGGTAGCTTACGATCTGTTTTCAAAATGGCCGGAAGTGTTGCCCTCTGGTTCGGTCACGACGGACATGGTCACTGGCTTCATCGCTGTTCACCAGGTGGGGGGTTCTGGAGGCCATCGCAACAGATAACGGGCCCCAATTCACCTCTGGGGGGTTCGAGGAGTTTTGGGAAAAAAGGGGCATAGAGTACATTAGGACCACATTCTATCATCCGCAGGCTAATGGGGATGTGGAACGCTTCAATAAGACACTGAAAAATGGTCTGCAGGCCCATCTGGCGGATGGCTTCACGTTCTCTGACGCCCTTCAGAACATGCTTCTCCACTACAGGGCAACAGCCCACGCCATGACGGGGTGCTCTCCGGCGAAGCACATGCTGGGACGCAAACTACATCTGCCCCTGGATCGACTGCGGTCCCCCATGACCTCTCCTCCGGTGGACACGGAACCATCACGAGACCGGGTCATTGCTAAACAGCGAATAATGAAACAACGTTTCGACAAAAAGCACAGGGAGAGGGCTCATGGACTCGATGTGTCGGACTGGGTCAGGATCAAGCACCCCAACCGTACACATAAGCTGCAACCTTTCTGGATGGGACCACTGCAGATCGTGAAGCGGCTGGGCCCGGACACGTTCTGGCTCTCAGACGGGTCACGGTGGCATTCCAGCCGCCTCAGGAAGTCGTTGCCGGCCCAGGGCCCGGGAGCTGCAGCGGATGTGACTGATGAAGGTTGAGACTTGACTGGTGGGGCTTTGGGGGACACTCAGGTCCTGCCATTGGAGCCTGAAGCAGGTCCTGTGAGGCGCTTGGCTACGACGTGTCAGAGGCCCAGACATCTTGAGGACTTTGTTGTAGGCTTAGCCTTAGCTGACGTGTGTTGGTCATGGGTGGCAGAATAATCCACCCCAACAGTGGGGGCACTCTGGTAGTCTACCCAGGTGCCCAGTTAGTCCACTAGGTTTGTCAGTTTGTGTGTGGTTTATAAAATGTTTTATGTTGAAATGGGGTTCTTTTGCTAAATTTGGAGGGGGGGTGTTTTGATTTACGTTCTCACACTTTGTAAAGGGGGGGGAGGAATGTTGTGTGGGGATTTGGCCCTTGGGGCTTGCCGTAGCCGACGCCAGGCAGTCGACGTGGTGACGTCAGGCGGGCTACGGCCAGTGTGTATACTGAGGCAAATTCTCAATAAAGTTCAGTTCGTTGCTTGGCACAACATGGCTCACGTCTTGTTTTGTTAAGACATAACAATCGGTAGGAATATTAATTCCAATTTGAGCTGCTTATCAGCCTCAGAGTAAATGCATCAACACTGCAATTAAAGTAGTTTAAAAATAAGACTGACACTCACCTGCTGACAAATGGACCGAAGCTCTGTAGGGCGTCAGGATTAACGAGGGTGAACAAGGGTGAGGGTGAACAAGTGTAAATAAACAGGTTGTTTTTCCTGTGAGCTCCGGTGGATAAAGTTTGCAAACCTAAACATGACGGCTTTTTGTGGATTTCCACAGCAGGTACAATTTATTTTCTATTATTTGAGAGTTCCGCTAATGCACAGCCAAGCTGGCACATCTATTCATTGTTACAAATTTCAATAAATACTGTTTCTGGCCACCGTGTTGGATCATTCTTCCACATACTGGCTGGTAGACAGTAGGGACACTTTTTGAGATCACAAATTTAAAGTTTTTGATCATATCTGATCCGATCTTGCGGTGAAAGCTTGTCATAATATTGACATGCCATATTGTTTCAATGGTAAACTGCTGGTTTCTCTTACCTCCGCGCTTTCCCGGGTTTGCGGGTTCCCGTGGAAGTACCCAGATGTGTAGACAACCCTAGTGGCTCTCAAGGTGTGGGCTACAGAATTTTAAAAAAATATTTTTTTATTCTTTAAAAAAAATCAAAATTCCCATGAAAACCTTAATAATAAGGCATTTGATTTTGAAAATAACAACTAGCAAAATAAAACTCGCGGTTACAAGCTAAATTTTATGCCGTTTTAGCTCTAGAATCTTTCTTTCTTACCACTGGCATGGTTCCTTGACACAGGTGTGCAGTGTGCCTGGGCATTATGAACTTTATGAATGGCAGACATTAAATGTGGATCAAATTAATGTCTGCTCATGGACTTGTTAAGAAAAAAAAGTTTAACCCATGTCAGATGTAAAAAAAAATAAAATATGAAAAGTAAATGAATGCTTATCTTGTGTGAACACGTTAGTCTTGTGCACACAAGATAAAAGAATCGCGTAGATGCAGTATTTATTTATTTTTTTTGTTGCCATTGAAAAACCGGAAGTTTCCACGAGACGTACCGCCCGCGCGTTGTCATTTGTCCTCATTCCTGCCCGTCTAATATGCGTGTTTTCCTCACTTCTTCCAGTCGGGACATGTCTTGTCCAAGTCCAGGTTTGGCTCGTCTTTCAGCAGCCTAACCCCGGTACGACACGAGCAAAAGTACACCAGACCACGTATGAGCCCAGACACGTGACAAGCCCGAGAGTTAGCTAACTGGCTTTTTATCCTCTTGATTGTGTAAATAGTTCTCAGTGACAAAAGAAGAAAGTGTTTAAGAAGGATAAATCATTTTGGCAGAGGTGTACATACCGGACAACCGGTGGGAGGGACTAAAGTGTTCACCATCATCCGGAGACACATGAACTCTTCTGTGGTCACCGCGCTGCAGCCGGATGGAACATTAGCTTACTTCTGGTCCCCATAATGACCTGTTTTTGCCTCCTGTGTGAAAGAGCTTTCTGATCCTCGGCGGCATCCCCACCGACTGTAAGTATTTTTATTTTTAGGCCCCGATATGTGGGAGGCTCATTTTTCTCCTCTGTGCTGTCGCGGTGTTTTGTCGAGTGGTAATTTTCCAGCAGCAGATGTCCCAGCTTCAGACAGATTCTGTGCAGCGCTTCATTTTCTCCAGTTTTGGGGAAGTTTCCTGAACTACACCGAGCCTCCTCATGGAATGGCGGTGTTGGGTGGAGACGGAAAAGCTTTCACTGTGTTTTCCTCCAGCCTGCACCGATACGCTGTTATCCAAAGTGTGGCTTTGCTTTTTACTGCCGTGGGACGCTGTTATTTTGAGTGGTTCATGGTGTTCAGAGGAGCTCAACGCAGGGGTGTGTTGGAGACGCATTCAGGGAGCCTCACACGTACGAGACAAGACTGAAAGATTGAAGATGCTGCTTGAATGTGAAAAGTTTCAAAGGAGAAATGTCAAAAACTTAGGCCATGGTCATAAAGTTGTAATTGGCAGGGAAAAAAGTTGCAAATTTGGCTTATATGGAAAAAAAACAGCAAATTTATGAGAAAAAAAAGTTGCACATTTAGGCTATGGGGAAAAAGTTGCAAAATTACAAGAAAAAGTTTGCAAGCTTATGAGAAAAAAGTTCCAAGTTTATGCTATGAGGGGGGAAAAAGTGACATAAGAAAAATGGCTTCAAATTTATGAGAAAAAAGTTGCAGCTTACTGAGATAAAGTTTCAACTACATTTCAAATAAGTGGAAATTTAGGTGATGAGGAAAAAAGTTGTGACGTTACGAGAAAAAAAAAAGGCTACAAATTTATGAGAAAAAAGTTGCTTACAAGAAAAAGGCTGCAATTTTATGAGAGAAAAAGTTTCAAAATTACAAGGAAGTTGCACATTTATGAGGGGAAAAAAGTTGCAATTTACTGAGATAAAATTTCAAATATATTTCAACTGTGTCGAAATTTAGGCTATGAAGGAAAAGAAGTTGTGAAATTATAAGAAAAAGGCTGTAAATTTATAAGAAAAAAGTTGCAGCTTACTGAGATAAAGTTTCAACTACATTTCAAATAAGTGGAAATTTAGGTGATGAGGAAAAAAGTTGTGACATTACGAGAAAAAAGGCTACAAATTTATGAGAAAAAAGTTGCAAAATTATAAGAAAAAGGCTGCAATTTTATGAGGAAAAAAAAGTTTCAAGTTTAGGCTGTAGCCTGTAGTAAAAAAGTTAGAAATTACAAGAAAAAGGCTGCAAATTTATGAGGAAAAAAAGCTGGAAATTTACAAGGAAAAAAATGGGCAAAATTACAAGGAAGTTGCAAACTTATGAGGGGAAAAAAGTTGCAACTTACTGAGATAAAATTTCAAATATATTTCAACTCTGTCGGAATTTAGGTTATGAAGGAAAAGAAGTTGTGAAATTATAAGATAAGAAGTGAGAGTTGGACTCCGCCAGGGCTGCCCTTTGTCACCGATCCTGTTCATAATTTTTATGGACAGGATTTCTAGGCGCAGCCAGGGAATGGAGGGTGTCATGCTTGGTGACCACAGGATCTCATCTCTGTTGTTTGCAGATGATGTTGTCCTGTTGGCTTCATCCAGCAATGACCTACAGCTCTTGCTGGGACGGTTTGCCGCTGAGTGTGAAGCAGCTGGGATGAGAATCAGCACCTCCAGGTCCGAGTCCATGGTCCTCAGCCGGAAAAAGGTGGATTGTCCTCTCTGGGTTGGGGACAGGCTCCTGCCCCAAGTGGAGGAGTTTAAGCATCTTGGGGTCTTGTTCACGAGTGAGGGGAAAATGGAGCGAGAGATCGACAGATGGATTGGAGCAGCATCTGCAGTGATGCGGACGTTGTACCGGTCTGTTGTGGTGAAGAGGGAGCTTAGTTCTAAGGCAAAGCTGTCGATTTACCAGTCAATCTACGTTCCTACTCTCACCTATGGTCACGAGCTTTGGGTAATGACCGAAAGAAAGAGATCGCGGATACAAGCGGCTGAAATGAGCTTTCTCTGTAGGATTGCTGGACTCACCCTCAGAGATAGGGTGAGGAGCTCAGTCATCCGGGAGAGTCTCAGAGTAGAACCAAAAGGAGTCAATTGAGGTGGTATGGGCATCTGATTAGGATGCCTCCTGGACGCCTCCCACTTGAGGTGTTTCGGGCATGTCCCACTGGGAGGAGACCCCGGGGCAGACCCAGGACTCGATGGAGAGACTATGTCTCCCAACTGGTCTGGGAACGCCTTGGTATCCTCTCTGAAGAGCTGGAGCAGGTGACGGGGGAGAGGGAAGTCTGGGCTTCTCTGCTTGAACTGCTGTCTCCGCGATCCAGACTTCCGGAAAAGCAGTAGAAGATGGATGGATGGATGGAAAAGAAGTTGTGAAATTATAAGAAAAAGGCTGTAAATTTATGAGAAAAAAGTTGCACATGTAGGCTATGAGGGAAAAGTTGCAAAATTACAAGAAAAAGTTTGCAAGTTTATGAGAAGAGTTCCAAGTTTATGCTATGAGGGGAAAAAAGTGAAATTACAAGAAAAAGGCAAAAAATGTTTGAGAAAAAAGTTGCAACCTACTGAGATAAAGTTTCAACTACATTTCAAATAAGTGGAAATTTAGGTGATGAGGAAAAAAAGTTGTGACATTACAAGAAAAAAGGCTACACATTTATGAGAAAAATGTTTCAAGTTTAGGCTACAAGGAAAAAAGTTAGAAATTTAGGCAATGAGAAAAAGTTATGAAATTGCAAGAAAAAGGCTACAAATTTATTTATTTATTTATTTTTTAGATTTAGTATACTTTATTGATCCCCAGAGGGGAAATTGAGGGTCATCCACCACCTGGATGGATGAAGCAGCCACGGTACGGCGCGATCCCTTAACCATTCACACACACATTCACACCTAGGGCCACTTTAGAGTCTCCAATTAACCTAACCTGCATGTTTTTGGCATGTGGGAGGAAACCGGAGAAATCCCGGAGTAAACCCACGCAAATTTATGACAAAAAGTTGGAAATTTACAAGGAAAAAATGGGTAAAATTACAAGGAAGAAGTTACAAATTTATGAGGAAAAAAGTCACAACTGAGATAAAGTTTCAAATATATTTCAAATATGTCGAAATTTAGGTGATGAAGAAAAAAGTTGTGAAATTATATGAAAAAGGCTGCAAATTAATGAGAAAAAGGTTGCACATTTAGGCTATGGGGAAAAGTTGCAAAATTACAAGAAAAAGTTTGCAAGTTTGAGGAAAAAAGTTCCAAGTTTATGCTATGAGGGGAAAAAAATGCAAAATTACAAGAAAAAGACTACAAATTTATGAGAAAAAAGTTGAAATTTTAGGCTATGACAAAAAAGTTGCAAAATTACAAGAAAAAGCCTGCAAACTTTTGAGAAAAATGTTACAACTTACTGAGATAAAGCTTCAGCTATATTTTATGTAAGTGGAAATTTACGTCATGAAAAAAGTTGACATTACAAGAAAAAAGGCTACAAATTTGTGAGGAAAAAAGTTGCAAAATTACAAAAAAGGCTGCAAATTTATGAGAATAAAGTTGCACATTTAGGCTGTTTGAAAAAAATTGCAAAATTACAAGAAAAAGGTTGAAAATTTATGAGAAAAAAGTTTCAAGTTTAGGCTTTGAGGAAAAGTTAGAAATTTAGGCTATGAGGAAAAAAAATATGAAATTACAAGAAAAAGGCTGCAAATTTATGAGAAAAAAGTTTAAAAATTTGGATATGTGAAAAAAGTTGTACATTTATGAGAAAAATAAGAAAATTACAAGAACAAGTTGCAACTTACTGAAATAAGGATTCAGATTTATGAGAAGTTTTATATTTAGACTATGTGGAGGGAAAAACTTGGATAGGTATGAGAATACAGTTGCAAAATTACAATAACGAAGTAGCAAATTTATGAGAAAAGTTGAAGATAAAGTTGCAAATTTATGAGGGGAAAAGTTACAAATTAATGAGACAAAAGTTTTTAATTTATTTTACAAAATTGGAAAATTAGATAATGTGAAAAAGTTGATAAGAAAAAAGTTGGAAATTACAAGGAAAAATAAGAAAAATTGCAAGAAAAATTAGCAATATTATGAGAAAGCTGGAAAATTACAAGAAAAATTACAAAAAACAAATGGAAAAACAAAGAAACGGGAAAAGTTGCAACATTACAAGAAGGAAGGTGCTAATTTATGAGTTGAAAATTTAGAATAATAAAGTTGCAAATTAGGAAGCTTGGGATCAGACCGCCAAGGTCTCCGCCTTTGACCGCCACCTGATCCACATAGCACCGGACCCTCATGGTCCCTCCTGCAGGTGGTGAGCCCACTGGAGGGCGGACCCATGTAACTCCTTCGGGCTGAGCCTGGCCGGGTCCCATGGGCGGAAACCCGGCCACCAGATGCTAGCATAAGTGACCATCTGCCAGTCTTTGCACTTATCTATGGCCACATGGGGGCCAATACAGAAAAAACTTTAAAATCTTTCAGATACAAATCACAAAATGCAATCAGTTCTTTTAAAGAAGACCTACTGAAGCAAGACTGGACAAAAGTCTATGTATCAGATGTAAATGAAACCTACGACACATTCATGAACATTGTAACTGCTCTATGAAAAAAATTGTCCATTAGTAAAGAAAAAGCTTAAACAGAAATTTGTCGACAAGCCATGGTTAACCAAAGGATTACAAAAAACGTGTAAAAAAATAAAATAAAATCATTATATAAAGCTTTTCTAAAGAAAAGGACAAAAGAAGCAGAGCAGTGGTATAAAACATACAAAAATAAGTTAATATATATATAATGAGATGTAGTAAAAGAGACTTACAGTAAAGAACTGGAGAAAAACAGAGATAATACTAAAAATGCATGGACAGTACTTAACAATATTCTTGGAAATAAAAACAGAAATACAATCTACCCAACCAGTCTTTCAAAAAAAAAAAAAAAAAACGACTCAGAGTGTGAATGCAGTCTCACTTACAGATGAATTTAATAAATTTTTTGTTCATGTTGGTCCTAATTTGGCTCGAAAAATACCCATTACGGTATCTACAGGTGATACAGTAAGCAAAAACATTGCTATAAAAGACTCCATTTTCATAAAGAACACAGATGAGAGAGAGGTCATTGAAATTGTTAAATCGTTTAAAAGTAAAACAGCTACGGATTGTGATGGCATTGACATGCTTTTAGTCAAAACTATCATTGAATGCTTAGTGAAGCCACTGACGTATATCTGTAACCCGTCTCTCCAAACAGGTATACAGTATTTCCCAATGCAATGAAAATAGCCAAAGTAATTCTGATATACAAGAGAGGTGACAAAGGGGAATTTTCAAATTATACACCTATTTCACTATTGCCGTAATTTTCTAAGATACTCGAAAAAATATTCTGTGAGAGAATTGACAACTTCATAATGAAGAATAATTTATTGTGTGAGCAGCAATATGGGTTCAGACACAAGAGGACAACTGCACTTGCTGTAATGGAATTTATAGAAAAAATCTCAACTGCTGTTGAAAATAGAGTATTCAGTTGGGGTATTCCTGGATCTTAAAAAAGCATTTGATACAGTGGATTATAAATTATTGTTAAAGAAATTACAAAATTATGGTATTGGGGGGTAGCACTGTCCTGGTTATGGTAGTTACTTAAAGAACAGATATCAGTATGTATGTGTTGGTAGCAAAAACTCGCAGTTACTGAAGGTTACTTGCGGAGTCCCACAGGGTTCAGTTTTGGGGCCATTGTTATTCAATATGTATATAAATGATATATGTAAAGTTTTGGAAAAAATTGATTTAATATTGTTTGCAGACAACACTAATTTATTATGCAGTGAAAGCAATTTGGAACAACTTTTGGATACACTTGGAAAGGAATGAGGAAAGCTTAAACTGGTTTGATTCAAACAAATTAACGCTCAATTTAAGTAAGACAATAATTTTTAACAACCATCACAACAACTTAGTATCTAAACTCAGTGTAAATGGTGTAGAGATTGAAAGGGTATCCAAAATTAAATTTCTTGGAGCAATAATTGCTAATAAACTGTGTTGGAAGTCACATATTAATTCTATTAAAGGTAAAATATCCAAATCAATCACAGTACTACACAGAGTGAAATATTTGCTAAATCAACCCACACTATATACTTTGTGTCATTTGTGGGTGGTGCGGTGGCGCAGTGCTAACCACTGCGCCAGCACAGCAACTCACCCTTGGCCATGGGATCCCTGGTTCGATCCCAGCCCCTGACCAACAGTGATCTGTGTGGAGTTTGCATGTTTTTCCCCGTATCTGTGTGGGTTTACTCCGTGATTTCTCTGGTTTCCTCCCACAGGCCAAAAACATGCAGGTTAGGTTAATTGGAGACTCTAAAGTGGCCCTAGGTGTGAATGTGTGTGTGAATGGTTAAGGGATAGCGCTGTACCGTGGCTGCTTCATCCATCCAGGTGGATGCCCTCAATTTCCCCTCTGGGGATCAATAAAGTATACAAAAAAATATATTAATTATATTAAAGGTAAAATATCCAAATCAATCGTAATACTACACAGAGTGAAATATTTGCTGAATCAACCCACACTATATACTTTGTATCATCCATTAATACTCCCATACATGGCATATTGTACTGAAGTATGGGGAAATACATATAAAACAAACATATATCCAGTCTTTATGCTTCAGAAGAGAGCTATTAGAATAATAAACAAAGCTGCTTACAGGGAACCAACAAACCCACTTTTTCTTAAATTAAAAGCTTTCAAGTTGAAAGATCTGGTTGACTTTAAAACTGCAATAATAATGTTTAAAGTGAAGAATCTATCACTGCCCACAAATATCCGGAAGTTGTTCCAAATAAGGGAGAAACAATATCATTTCAGAGGAACATGTATATTTCAAAAACCTTCAGTTAGAACTACTACCAAGCAACACTGTGTCTCAGTGCAAGGAGTCAGACTGTGAAACGCTTTTCGACCTGAATTAAAATCATGTACAACGCTTGGACAATTTAAACAAAAACTAAAGGAAGAAATACTCCAAACATACAGTATATACAAGATGACACGTAAAATCACATAAGGATGATCATATTCAGTCTGTGCTGTGCTGTTGCTTAGTTTTTGTCACGTTTTGTCTTGGCTTTGTTCAGATTTGTAATCACTCTTATTTTCTTTTCTTTTTGAATTCTTAGATGGAACATGGGTGGGCAGTATAAGCTGCAGCTTCAGCCATCACCCATTTCGGATAGCATGTTGAATTGTATAATCTGAGGAGTTATTGTTTAATTTGACCTTGTTTGATTTTTTTTCCCCCTTTGTTATATTATTCTGTTCCTTTCTTTTAAACTTTACATCTAATCTATCCGAAAATAAAGATTTATTCATTGCTGGACTCACCCTTAGAGATAGGGTGAGGAGCTCAGTCATCCGGGAGAGGTTCAGAGTAGAACTGCTGCTCCTCCACATTGAAAGGAGTCAATTGAGGTGGTATGGGCATCTGATCAGGATGCCTCCCACTTGAGGTGTTTTGGGCACGTCCCTCTGGGAGGAGACCCCGGGGCAGACCCAGGACTCACTGGAGAGACCATGCCTCCCAGCTGGTCTGGGAACGCCTTGGTATCCTCTCTGAAGAGCTGGAGCAGGTGGCCGGGGTGAGGGAAGTCTGGGCTTCTCTTCTTGAACTGCTGCCTCTGCGACCCGGACCTCCGGAAAAGCAGTAGAAGATGGATGGATGGATGGATGGATGGATGGAAGTTGCAAATTTACATGGGAAAAAACTGCTTAATAAATTGCAAGTTCTTGAGAAAAAAATAAAGGAGAGAAATTTTCACACTTATGAGAAAAGCTGCAAATTTAGGCTATGTGAAAAAGTTGCAAATTTACAACAAAAAAGTCACACATTTATGAGGAAAAGTGCAACATTTTCCTAAAACATTTTTAGAACACAGAGACTTGCAACTTGCCGCTAATGAGGCACATTATGGAGCACAAATTTACTTCTAAGGTTTTCACATTTATGCTAAAATTTAACAGTTTATGTGAAAGATTGCAGATTTATGAGAAAAGTTGTAGATTTAGGCTGTGTGAAAGAGCTCCAAATTTATGAGGAAAAAAGTTACAATTTTAAGAGAAAGGACACATTTACGAAGTTAAGTTTAATAGGAAAAAAAACTCTCCCTCTAATGTTGACAGTTGACATGGTTGCAGACACTGATTTTTTCCAACCTAAAACTGCTGAAAATGTCTTTTTCCTTAATAGAAGTTGCTGAACTCAGATGGAGCTCTGTTGACTATATTCAGTTTGGCTTTTTTTATATAGTGCCAGTTAAGAACAGTTATGTCATTTCTAAATTCAGACAGACAAAGTTTTTAATCTTAAAATCTCCTAAAATGTCACAAAGCTAACCCCTTGCTGTTGTGATGTGTCAGAATCAGTCGCAGTATTTTCAGCAATCACGTGTTGGTATCTGTGGAAACCCCATCTCAGCAGGCAGGGGTTGACTCATTGCTGTTGTTTTAGTCATGTTGGGGGTAATGACGACATTCATCTCCTGTTGGTAGCACGCATTAAAGTGTCTGGTGGCATTTACTTAAAGCTGCACATGCCCAAAAAATGCAACTTTCTCTTAAAGCACGGGATTGATATCACTAAAGAAATACTGATGAGACAGTCACCAGTAATACATGAGTTTTTCCTCGTCAGAATAGAAGAGCAATGATTTGGCGCTGATGGCAGCATGGTGGGTCAGTGGTTAACATTGTTGTCTCACAGCAAGAAGGTGTGGGATTTAACTTTAGATTAAACAGGGTTTCCTGCAGGTGCTCTGGTTTCCTTCCATAATTCAAAGACATCTCAATTCAAAGATTATGGCCACTCCAGTTTCATTATACTGTACATTCTTTGCTGTGTGTAGACTGAATGTCTGTCTGTCTGTCTGTCTGTCTTTCTTTCTTTCTTTCCAGATTTCACTGAAATAAAATGACTAATTCACGTAAAGTGAGTAAAGATGCAGATATTACAGTGTAAACAAGCACATTTCCTGCCAGTTTTCTGTGTGTGCAGTATTTTCATGATTAACCATGTTAACCATAAAAACCATAGAAAAGCTATAGTGGTACATAAGTTATCTAAAACTCAAGTGTCACAGCATCCAAACCTTGGACATATGTACAGCAATATCACAGAGTACACTTGCAGTCTAACTAAGGAGGTGATGCTTTTTTTTCCAATATTTAACATGTCCTATCACCCACAAGGGCTGGTCTGAACTAGTAAGCCCGTTTTCTCCTTGTGTACCTGACTGATGCACTAGGCTAGGGGACCCCAAAAACAGGAAATGGCCCTGATGTTGAAGATGGAGCTGCCAGGCAGGAGGAAAAGAGGGAGACCACAGAGAAGATTCATGGATGTAGTGACGGACATGTAGAGGGTTGGAGTTACAGAGGAAAATGAAAGGGATATGGTGAGATGGAGGCAGATGATCCGTTGTGGCGACCCCTAAAGGAGCAGCCAAAAGAACAAGACTTTTAATATATTTGAGAAAACAGAGGAAATGGAGGTCAACTCATCTCCTGTGAGTGTGAGCAATGCATTCAGTGCTTCCATGGTGGTCCCAGGATGCTCCCTCCTGGCATCATTTCCCCCAGGCATGATTTCAGGTCAGCCCTTGCTTGTGGTCCCGGGCCGCCAGTTTTCTTTCACATGCAGACTAGTGATGGGATCCATGGTTCACTAAAATGTACCGAGTCAAGCTACAAAGATCAATTCGAAATAGCTGTACACTGAATCACTCAGTGCTGAACTGGAGCTCCAATTGCCTGCCATTCACTGAACTGAGAGTTGGCTGAACAAAATGGGTGGGGCTCGTTTGCTTCTCAAGCAGGTGATTGAGCTGGTGATCCCTGGCTTCCATTATAGTTCGTTCTGGGAAGTGATTCAGTTCAGTACGTTCACCCATAAAAAAACAAGTGCATTCGAATGAACCATTCACAAATGTTACAGCACTGATGCAGGCACAGCAGACTCCAAAAGTGAGTAACATCACCAGCAGTCTTGAGAAACTAATGGGGGAAAAGACGTCAGTTTTACTTGGTGGTTAATACCTGTTGTTGGCATTAGCACTAAAACTTTCTGTCAGTGTTGCAACGTGCAAATGTCTGTGCAAAAATGTCAATGGATTGTGATTCTCAATAAAACTGTAGAACAGGTTTCTGTGGTACGTTCTTCAATTATCAGCGGCATTTTAGTGGTAGTTTAGGTGGATTGATTGATGTTTATTCCTAATGGATCCTCTGCACACCCTCAAAAGTCAGTCCTTTTCCATATCATCAGTGTCCACCTTCTTACTGACTTTTTCCCCGCTCTGGCAAGCTTTTCTAGTCCTTTGCAACTTTTCCCCATCTTACTCTTGTCAGACTTTTTTTTACCTCCGCCAAGGAGGTTATGTTTTCATCGGCGTTGGTTTGTCTGTCTGTTTGTCTGTCTGTCTGTTTGTTAGCAAGATAACTCAAAAAGTTATGGACAGATTTTCATGAAATTTTCACAGATTGTCAGAAATGGGGTATCCTACAGATGATTACATTTTGGTGGTGATCCGGATCACCGTCCAGAAGAAAACCGCCATTACTGAAAATGACATTTTCGTCAATAACTACTGAACCACTAATCCTATCATTCTGAATCCAATTGCTAGTCATATGTTTTCATGGTCAAGGAATCTGAAAACGTACACACAAACACTGTATGGGGGGGAACTGTGGCGCTAAACCGCCATTACGGAAAATCAGAATCAGATTTATTGCCATTGTTCATGTAGTACACAAACTAGGAATTTGTCTCGGTGCAATGCTGCAACATTAAACATGATAAAATAAAAGAAATAAACTATACATGCAATAAAGTGTAGAATAAGAATGAGTAATACTAGTCAGCAGTTTAAATATATTAGCGAGCAGCAGATAATGTGGAGAACCATATAGTGCAGTTGGTAATGCAAGAAGAAAACAGTGATGATTGACATGAGTCTGGTTGAGCTGCTGTACATAGTGCACGAGAGTCAATAAGTCACTTAGTGTTCAGCAGTCTGATGGCAGAGGGGAAGAAGCTGTTCATGTGACGGGAGGTTTTAGTCTGAATGGACCGAAGTCTTCTACCTGAGGGGAGAGGGGCAAACAGTACGTGACCAGGGTGTGAAGGATCGGCTATGATCTGGCCAGCACGCCTCCGGGTCCTGGAGATGTACAGATCCTGGAGAGATGGGAGCTTGCAGCCGATCACCTTCTCAGCAGTGCGCACGACGCGCTGCAGCCTTAGTCTGTCCCTGGCAGTGGCTCCTGCGTACCACACGGTTATGGAGGTGGTGAGGATGGACTCAATGATGGCTGTGTAGAACTGCACTAACATCTTGGTGGGTAGCTTGAGCTTCCTCAGCTGCCGCAGGAAGAACATCCTCTGCTGGGCCTTTTTGATGAGGGAGCTGATGGTCGACTCCCACTTGAGGTCCCTGGTGATGGTGGTGCCTAGGAAGCGGAAGGAATCAGCAGTGGTGATGGGAGAGCCTGTGAGGGTGAGGGGGGGCAGAGGGGTTGTGACTTTCCTGAAGTCCACAATCATCTCCACTGTCTTCAGAGCGTTCAGCTGCAGGTTGTTGTTGCACCAGGACGCCAGCTGGGCCACCTCTCTCCTGTAGGCGGACTCGTCGCCGTTGGAGATGAGCCCAGTGAGGGTGGTGTCGTCCGCAAACTTGATCAGCTTGACAGACTGGTGGCTGGAGGTGCAGGAGTTGGTATAAAGGGAGAAGAGTAGGGGGGAAAGTACACAGCCCTGGGGTGATCCGGTGCTGATGCTAACAGAGTCTGAGACAGTCTTTCCCAGCCACACATGCTCCCTCCGGTCTGTCAGGAAGTCGGTGATCCACCTGCAGAGGGAGTCAGGCACGTTGAGCAGGGACAGCTTGTCCCGGAGCAGAGCGGGGCGGATGGTGTTGAATGCGGAGCTGAAGTCCACAAACAGGATCCTGGCGTAGGTCCCCGGGGAGTCCAGGTGCTGCAGGATGGAGTGGAGGGCCAGGTTGACTGCGTCGTCTACAGACCTGTTGGCTCGGTAGGCAAACTGCAGCGGGTCCAGGAGGGGAGTGGTGATGGACTTGAGGTGGGGCAGGACCAGGCGCTCAAAGGACTTCATGACTACAGAGGTGAGCGCTACAGGTCTGTAGTCGTTAAGTCCAGTGATCCGTGACTTCTTGGGGACAGGGATGATGGTGGAGGATTTGAGGCAGGTCGGCACGTGGCATAGCTTAAGGGAGGTGTTAAAAATGTCTGTGAAGACAGGAGCCAGCTCTTTCGCACAGTGTCTCAGGGTGGAGGGAGACACGCCGTCCGGGCCGGGGGCCTTGCGCAGGTTCAGTCTGGAGAACTGTTTGAGCACGTCCTGCTCACTGATGACAAGGGCAGGGGGGGAGGAGGGGGGGCACCTTTGATGAAGTAGGGACCGTGGAGGCTGTGGAGCTGGAGGGAGGGAGGGAGTTGGACACAGCTGACGAGGTGTCAAAACGGGCATAGTGTTGGGACAGTCTTAGACAAAGGGCTTTGTCATCCTGACCTTTAGGAGCCTGAGGCCGATAATTGGTGATTTGCCTCAGTCCTCTCCACACAGAAGCCAAGTCGTTAGCAGTGAACTGCTGCTGGAGTCTCTCAGAATACACAGATTTAGCTCTCCTCAGCTCTCTGTTAAACCGATATTTAACCTCCCTGTAGCAGTTCCTGTCTCCACTTTTCAGTGCTGCTTCCTTCTCCTTCCTGATCTGTCTGAGCTTAGCAGTGAACCAGGGCTTGTCATTTGAGTACCTCACCCTGGTGCGCGATGGAAGAATGCTCTCCTCACAAAAGTGGATATATGAGTTCACAGTGTCCGTGTACTCATCCAAATCATGCGTGGCTCTTTTAAACATGCCCCAATCAGTTATTTCCATGCACGTTTCTAGCTTCTCCTCAGCTTCACTGGTCCATTTCTTCGTAGTGCTCACAACAGGTTTAGTGAGCTTCAGTCTCTGTCTGTAAGTGGGAATGAGGTGGACCATCACGTGATCAAATAGTCCGAGCGCAGCGCGGGGAACAGCGCGATACGCGTCCTTAACTGTGGTGTAACAGTGATCCTGCGTGTTTTTTCCTCTGGTGGGGCATTTAATAAACTGTTTGTAGCGGGGGAGATCGTGGCTCAGATTGCTCTGGTTAAAGTCGCCAACCACAATAACCAGAGAGTCCGGGAAAGTGCGCTCCGTATGTTGGATGTGATCCGCGAGCGCGCGCTGAGCTTCGCGCGCGTCCGCGTCGGGAGGGACGTACACAGCGGCGAGGATGAATGAAGCGAACTCCCGCGGGGAATAAAATGGCTTGCAGTTAATAAAAAGAAATTCCAGGGCGGGAGAACAGTGTTTGGAAATTACCGTTACATCAGAGCACCAGCTGCTGTTGATGTAAAAGCAGACTCCACCTCCTGAGGATTTACCGGAGAGCTCTGTGTCACGATCTGCACGAAACAGCTGAAATCCCTCGAGGCGCAGCACGCTGTCCGGTGTATTTTCCCTGAGCCAGGTCTCAGTAAAACAGAGGGCAGCCGAGGTAGAGAGGTCCTTAAAACGCATCAGCAGTCTTAGTTCATCTACCTTGTTAGAGAGAGAATTGGCATTGGACAGAAATATGCCAGGCAAAGCCGTGCGCGTGCCTCTCCTGTGGAGCCGAACGAGAGCGCCCGCTCGTCTTCCTCTCTTTCGCCGTCTCACTTTTCGAGCCAAGCACTGAACCAGATCGGCGGCAGGAGCTAAAAAAACAGGGAGTAGGTCCGTGGGAGTGAAAGTCCTGATATTTAGAAGCTCTTCACGGGTATAAGAGCAAGCAGACACACAATTGACAAACAAAAACAAAGGGCGCAACGAAGCACCATGGCGACCACTGTGGGCGCCATCTTGCACCATTATCACATTACGAAAATGCCATTTTCGTCAATAACTACTGAACCACTAATCCTATCATTGTGAATCCAATTGCTAGTCATATGTTTTCATGGTCAAGGAATCTGAAAACGTACACACAAACACTGTATGGGGGGGAACTGTGGCGCTAAACCGCCATTACGGAAAATGCCATTTTCGTCAATAACTACTGAACCACTAATCCTGTCATTGTGAATCCAATTGCTAGTCATATGTTTTCATGGTCAAGGAATCTGAAAACGTACACACAAACACTGTATGGGGGGAACTGTGGCGCTTGGCGGAGGTCTGCGCTCTCCGAGTGCTTTTCTAGTTTTTCTTTATCTTGTAAATGTCCATCCAGGAATTAACTGATGTGGTCGGTGGCTTCACTTCTGCTTGGAAGGTGCTGGCTGTGTCTGTTTTTGGTTTAAGCTGTCTTTTTCACCAATGTGTCTTTTACAACACACTGCTGATGCAGGGGATGGCTTCTGTGGGGGTCTCTGTGCTTCTCAAAATAAAGTACTTCACAAAATATTTGAGGCAAGACCTTGATACATGATAATTCAACAGAAGCCATGTAGAAGATAGTTAAGTATGACTGATATTCTGGGCAATTCAGTGCAGGCCAGGGGCTCATCCTGCGCTTCACAGGTAGAGGCGCTTTTTCCAACTGTTCTGTTGGATTATTCATTCATTCATTCATCTTCTTCCGCTTAATCCTTTTCGGGTTGCGGGGGGGCTGGAGCCTATCCCAGCATCATTGGACGAGAGGCAAGGTACACCCTGGACAGATTGCTAGTCCATCGCAGGGCCAACACAGAGAGACAGACAACCATTCACTCTCGCAGTCATACCTAAGGACAGTTTTAGAATCCCCAGTTTTGATGCCAATTATTTAAAGGTAAAACTGTGTTATAGGCTGTAATATGCACGATCTGTGATAATGTGTTATTAAAGCAGATGGTCCTGAGCCACATCAGAATGCAAATTGGGTGTGTATGATAATTTTCCTCCAAATGTGATAATTTTATGCAGCTAGTATGATACTTCAACATTTACATCTGGCAACACTGACTGGCTCCTGATGCGTTGAAAAAAGAAACTTTTGACCGTAATTCATCAAACTGTGGCTCAAGAACTGTACTCTTCTCACTGGCACATCCCTAACACTCCTTTGAATTTTGCACTTACATGTATAGCTAGGCGGCGTGGTGGCGGAGTGGTTAGCACTGCGGCAGTACAGCAACTCACCCTTGGCCGGGGGATCCTGGGTTCGATCCCAGCCTCCGACCAACAGTGATCTGTGTGGAGTTTGCATGTTCTCCCCGTGTCTCCATGGGTTTACTCCGGTTTCCTCCCACATGCCAAAAACATGCAAGTTAGATTAACTGGTATCAAATCAAATCAACCGTTATTGTCATATTGCTGTACATACAACTGTAGTGCAGGCAAGATGAAATTGCATTTCTCTCGGCATCCATATAAGTAAAAAGAACATAATTTAAGACACACTCACACACACCCTCACCTCCCACCCCAACACAGCCATTCACACATCCCTGAGACATACTTGAAAACTAACCAGAACTATAATATACAAATAATATACATAAGGCACTTTTCCACTAGCCCAGCACACCTCGGCACGTCTTGATTCACTTCGACACGGTTCGGCTCACTTTTGTCTCCATTACAGCCGTGTTAAGCTGGGGTGGGTGGGATTTCTAGAACAGCGAGGCGGCGCCACACTCCCGTGACGTAGAACACGCGACCCAAGCAAAACATAACGCATGCAGCTGTACAAGGCGACTCCTCGGTCTGTGGTTTTTTTCACCATAAATGCCAAAAAGGACCGCCAGACAAGGGTACAGGCAGCGACATGAAACACTCTGGAATAGTTCTGCAACTTCTGGGAGAGCCAAAGACGTGAGGATACAAACTAGGTCATATATGACGGTAAGCTAATGTTGCTAATGCTAGTTTGCTATAAGTACGTCGTACTACACTTTAATGTCTGCAAGTTATCGCTGTTAGGTACTAAAATATGTACGCTGTGTGTGTTTCAGATGGCTCTGTTGTGGGGAAATTACCGCTTCATTCGGTCTGGGCGTTCAGCACAGCCTGTCACGGATGTCATCAGCCTGTCACTGATGTCAACACAGCTTCACAAACAATCAGTGGTTATAGAGCTTAAGAATGTCTGTAGAAACGTTTATTTCCTGTACAACAAATTGCTCTGATCTGCGTGAAAATCATGGAGAGACTGTTGAGACATCATGGATGTACCTGATTCTGCCGCCCTGAGTGTGAGGTGGTGTCATAGAAAAAAATGATCAGCTGACACAACTTGATCGCCATGTTAATAACTATATTAGCCACAAAATATATATTCAAAAAGTAAACAGTACTGAGTTAGGTATAATAAGATATATTTGACAGTTATCATGCATTTTAGGCCAAAACAAACTTGACCTAGGATTAAAAGCAATTAAAATAATGCAGTCACAAGGTTACATGGAAAATACTTGCTTTACTAGATACATGTACTGCAGAAATATATATTCTCTGCATCAACAATGTACTAGACATGCATTCATGTAGTATTGCACTGGGAATTGCACTGACAATAAACCTCTGAAGTTTTTGCAGATGTCTCTTTTTTTATATGTGAAGGTTACCACCATGTGGCATAAATTAAATACTGAAAGATTGGAAAAGCTAAGAATAATCCAGTAGTTTGAGAAATCACTTTTGGTTTGGTGTAAGTCTGTCAACAGAATTATGAACCATAAAGCAGTTTGTGTTAAAATGTTAAATCCCAAAGGACTTCCGGTTATGGCTGCCACGTAGGACGGACGTGTCTCGCTCTGCTCTGCTCCTGGAAAAAAAAAAATCGGCAAATAACTCTCATTTGGGACAGAACGTATCCCAGCATTTGGGCGAGGATATGTCGGCGAAGCCTAAGGCTGGAAAACCAGGAAAAGGAAAAAGCGAGCCGCCGAAACAGTCCAAATTAACGGACTTTCAGGTCTGTGACGCAGCAAACAAGGCTCCATATATGGCGGAGGAAGCTGGCGGCGGTGCGATTTCTGCGGGGAATGGCGCAGATGCGCTGATGGCTGCCATGAGTTCAATGAGAGCGGACTTTTCCTCTAGATTTGATGGGATTATGACAGCGCTGGAAGGAATAAGAAAGGAATTGGGTGACTGTGTAGAACGAACGGCGCAGATGGAGCTCCGTCTCGCTAGTGCTGAAGATGACGTCACCCGTCTTCAATTAAAGGTGCGCACTTTGGAAAAAAAAAATAAATCTCTGGAAGATAATATTTTGGATTTGGAATCTCGGTCGAGACAGAATAACTTGAGGCTGGTGGGTCTTCCAGAGGAATCAGAAGGTCGGGACGTATGTTCCTTTCTGGAAAAGTGGATTCCGGAGGTGCTGGGCAGCGAGGAGTTGCAATCAGCAGTGGTTCTGGAAAAAGCACATCGTATTGGCCCACGGAGAGATAAGGGACCGCCGAGGACCTTAATTATGAAGTTTCTAAGCAACAGAGACAGGATGAAGATCTTCAACGCTGCACGTGCTAAAGGAGAGATTAAACACCAGGACCAGCAGGTGCGGTTCTACCCAGATTTGGCCACAGGAATCCAGCAATTGAGGAAGCAGTTTGATCCCGTACGTAAGGAGCTGCGCAACCTTGGGATTCGTCATGGTGTAATCTATCCTGCGAGACTGCTGACCACGTATGAGGGCAGAACCCACATCTTCAAGACCCCAGAGGAGGCGCAGGAGTTCATCAAGAAGATCAAAGAAGAAGAAGAGACTGGTGGGAGCTAAGCATGAACAAAATATAAGGTAGAATAACTAAGCATTTGCACAGGCATCTGACTGACTTGAAGTAAATAGTAAGTTTACAAAATATAGATTGTATTATATATTAAAAAAAAACAAAACAAAAACAAAACAAACAAACAAAAAAAAAAACTAGGATGTACAAAGTTGGTAAAAATTTTGGAGTTAAGTTGGAAAACTACAGAGGAGAGTTAATGTTACGTCATTAAAAGCAGTAGAGTTAGGGTGAGTGGGAGGATGAAGAAGGAGTGGCTTAGGCTGTTCCCCGTGGATGTGGAACAGTCGATGGCTATATCGGGAGACAGAATTTTTCTTTTGATTTTGGGGGGTTTGCCACAAGTGTGGGAAGGGGGAATTTGTTTGTGTGTAGTTTGTAGGATGAATGTTCAACCACTCATGTTTTTGCTTCTCTGTATGAGCATGTTTACACTGCAAGGTAATCCCAAACTCTCTATTGATCATGGACCAAAGTGTTAATCTTAATTTAACTTCATGGAATTGCAGAGGTCTACAAAATTTAAAAAAACTTAAACAAGTTATGAATAAAATAAAGGACATGGGTTCAAGAATTGTGTTTTTACAAGAAACTCATCTGATAGAGGAGGATGTTAAAAGAATTAGGAGTAGATGGCAGGGAAGTGTATTCACCTCTTCATTTTCATCCCGAGCCAGGGGAGTTATGACTCTCATACATAAATCAGTTCCTTTTCAAGTGAAAAATGTAATTGGAGACAAATTTGGAAGATATGTAATCATTCAAGGTTCTTTGCTATTAGAAAATATAAATCTTGTGAACTTATATGGTCCCAATATAGATGACCAGAAGTTCTTTGCTAATTTATTTCTCATCTTATCATCACTTACAGGGCAACATATAATAGCAGGGGATTTTAATTGTACATTGAATCCAGGTGTGGATAGATCAACAGGACTGGATTGTACGCACATTGGATGTAGGATGACTATTAATCATTTTATGAAAGAATTGAGATTGTTAGATATATGGAGAGAAATGAAACCACAAGTTAAAGCCTATTCTTGTTATTCCAGTACCTACAAGACATTCTCACGTATTGATTATTTTTTGATTTCCACAGAATTAAGGTCCAAGATTCAAAACTGCTTTTATGATAACATCGTGATCTCTGACCATGCACCCTGTTGTCTAATATATGTAGATAAAAAATTGATAAAGGAATCAGGTAGATGGCAATTTCAGCATAAATGGCTTCAGGATGAGGAATTTGTCAAGTATATAGAAAAACAGATAGACGAGTTCTTTGACATCAATACTACACAAACATCAGCATGTGTAAAGTGGGAGGCTTTCAAAGCTTTTATTAGGGGACATATTATTAGTTATACAGGATCAAAATCTAAGAAGACTCGAGAGGAGAGAGCTAAATTGGAACATAAAATAAAAAATCTTCAGGAAAAAGTGTATGCAGGAAGTGACCCAAGGTTGGAGAATGAATTACTGATTTTGAGAGCTGAATACGACAAAAAATCAGCGAATAGAGCTGCCTCGAGTCTTCTAAGATTGAAACAATCTTTTTATGAACAAGGTGAAAAATCAGGAAAATTATTAGCATGGCAGATTAAACAATTGGAAATTAAAACACCAATTACCAGTATTATAAGTAATGGACAGGTAGTTATAGATCCTTTAGAAATTAATAGAGCCTTTAGAGATTACTATGAAAAATTATATGATACCAAAAATGAACCTGAATTAACAAAACTAAATGGGTTTTTGAACGAACTATCTATACCGTGTATTCCAAATGAAAACAGGGAGATATTGGAGTCTAAAATTAGTCAAGAAGAAGTTGGGCTAGCCATTGATAATATGAAATCAGGAAAAAGTGCAGGACCAGATGGTCTTCCAGTTGACCTTTATAAAAAATTTAAGAATAAATTAATAAAACCTTTTTTGGAAATGGTTTTAGAAGCATTTCAAAATAATAATTTACCATCATACATAAATAATGCCTTAATTATACTGCTGCCAAAACCAGGTAAGCCCTCTAATAAATGTGAAAATATGAGACCAATAAGCCTATTAAACGCCGACCTTAAGATAATCTGTAAAATTTTAGCAAGACGAATACAAGAAATTTTACCAAATATTATTAATCGAGATCAGAATGGCTTTATAAAGGGTAGACAAGGCTTCCATAATGTAAGAAGACTATTTAATATTATTTATTTTAATAAAGAAGCACCGGATACAGCTCTCCTATCATTGGACGCCGAAAAGGCCTTTGATAGAGTTGAATGGCCCTTTCTTTTTGAAGTACTACAAAGGTTTGGACTTGGAAATAATTTCATAAAATGGGTTCAAATAATATACAATAATGCTACAGCAGAAATCCTAACAACAATATTTCAAAACCAATAAAAATCAATAGAGGATGTCGACAAGGCTGTCCACTTTCACCTTTACTGTTTACTATGGCAATTGAACCTTTAGCGATAGCGATACGTTTACATTCACAAATATATGGAATTAAAGTTGGACCAACAGAACATAAAATCTCCCTGTACGCCGATGACATAATTTTGTTTATGTCGAATCTAAAAAAATCAATTCCAACCTTGTTGAATTTAATAAAGAATTTTGGGGAAATATCAGGATATAAAATAAATAAAACTAAATCTTCAATATTAATGCTAAATGAGACCCAGAGAAATTACCCAGCCCCTGAGGTAAATCAATTCAATGTTGTAAATCAGTTTAAATATTTAGGAATCCAAATTATGCCTAAGCTAGAATCAGTCGCCAGTGTCAACTATGAAGCCTTAATGTCAGATATCAGTGAGTTAACTCAGAGATGGATGTCACTACCAATGTCGATGATCGGGAGAATCAATATACTTAAAAGTAATATTTTACCTAAAATACTTTATTTATTTCAATACATTCCCTTATCACCACCTTTAGATCTATTCTCAAGAATAAAAAAAAAGTTAGTGGAATTTATATGGAACAACAGGAGGGCTAGATTACGTTTGTCTTTATTATATTTACCATTTGATCGTGGAGGTCTGAAATGTCCAAATTTTATGTTGTATTATTGGTCGGCACAACTGAGGTCTATGACATATTATTTTTCATCAAATGATCTCCCTCACTGGACTGAAATGGAATCATACAATTTACCTTTACCTCTTCCCATATTCATATACTCAGATTCGGCAAAAAAATTACAAAAACAAGTTAAAAATCCATTTGTAAAGCATATGATCAAAATATGGTGTGAAGCTAAAAACTATTTAAAAGAACCACAGTTATTGTCACAATTTAGTCCAATATGGGGTAATCAATATTTTAAACCAGGGAGAGCGGACGCTGTATTTAAAGTATGGAATTTAAAAGGGATACAAAAGATTCAGGATTTATATTTGCCAGGTGCAGACAACATAATGTCTTTTGAAGAGCTGAGGATCAAATTTAATCTCAATAGAACACATTTTTTTAAATATCTTCAACTTAGAAACTTTATTCGATCAAATCAAAATAAAGCTCTCACTCGACCTATTTATTCATCCTTGGAAAAAATGATGATGAAAGATAGTAAAAGAAAGGGTATTATTTCAGAGTTTTATAACTCATTGACACTATCTTCAAGTGAAAATTCACTGAAAAGATTAAACTACTGGAAAGAAGATCTGCAAATTGAAATTTCAGAGGAACAATGGGAATTGGCTTGTACAGAAGCTCAAACCAAATCAATAAATGCACGCCTTAAATTGATACATTTCAAATGGTTAATGCGGATGTATGTTACACCGGAGGAGTTAAATAGATATAACAAAAATATACCAGATACATGCACAAAATGCATGGAAAGTAAAGGAACCCTATTTCATTGTTTATGGGAATGTAGATTAATAAGAATGTTTTGGGAAGAGGTGAGGGTAACAATTGAAAAAATAATCTCAAAACAAATCATATTGAATCCTAAACTGTTTTTGTTGGGTCTGTACCCAGAAAAGCATAATTTTAATAAAAGTGAAAGAACATTCATAGACCTCAGTTTGCTTAATGCCAAAAAATGTATTGCACTATTATGGAAAAAGACTCATAGACCAGATGTGACTCAGTGGTTAAGACAGATGTTAACAAACCTTCCATTAGAAAGAATAACATATATACTAAAATCAAAGGAAATTGTGTTTGAGAATATATGGAGACCTTTTATTGATTATGTAAAAAATTTAAACATAACTCTTGAAGAAGAAGGTGAAGGATGTGTGTGGACCTTGTAAATTCCAAACTGGTGAACATAATATGTATACTTATGTATTGGATTGTCTAGACTAAACAGAGGAGCATTGTTGAAGACTTGATTTTGTTGGTGGTTGTTGGTGTTTTTAGTGCATTTTTTTTTTGTAGTACTTTAGTGTTAGTGTTTGATTGTTTGTATCATGTTTGTTAAAAAAAAAAAAAGAAAAGGTTCAATAAAGATATTGTGGAAAAAAAAAAAAAATGTTAAATCCCATTAAACCTAATCCGGGGGCTTCCAATCATGTGTCATGGGGGGCCAAGACCCTGCAGGTTCTCTCTTCTACCCGGTCTCTTCAGCATGTGTTCTTACTGATCAGCAGTCAGTGGAAGAAGTTCAGTGGAATCTGCTGTTGAAGACGCTGGTTGGCGGTAAAGCCTGCAGGGTCTTGGCCCTCCATGGCACATGATTAGACATCCCCGCCCAAACCCATTATGATGAAGAGCAGATGCTAATATGACCCAGAATTCCTCCATATACTGGTACTGTCACTAAAGTATGCAGGGTCTTCTGCGGTGGCACATCCAACAATACAGTCTTCAGTTAATAAAATAATTGTTTTGGTTACTTTTTTCTTAAAAATGAGCCATTATTTTCAAGGTCACCGATAAATCCTTTGTACAGTTGACTCTTTTCCCACCGGTGTCTTAACAGACAAAATAGAAAATCATGATGCAAACACATAAGTCACTAAATTGTTTATTACAATCAGCAGCAAATTCCAGATTATTCAGAATGTGCAAAATTCAAACTGTAAAAAAAAAACTGGAATGGTCACACACGCCAGCCACGCTGCCTCACTGAGAAGCAACTGGATCGGCCCCTCGTACTGGTCCTGGTTCAGCAGAACTTGAGCCTGCATCTCTGTGAATAGTGAGGCAAGGTCCAGTTGGGGTGGACAGTTTCCCTCTTGCCTAGACAAAAGACAAATGGGTGGTGGTTAATTAAAGCAAGTTTAAAACATATTTGGGAAATACACTTGTTGCTAAAAGCCAGTGGTGGAATGTGAATTAATGAATGAATCTTTATTTTGGATTGATTAAAAGTAAACATTAAAAGAAAATAGAATAATATAACAAAGGTCAAATTAAACAATAACTCCTCTGATTATACAGTTCAACATAGGTTATCTGAAATGGGTGATGGCTGAAGCTGCAGCTTATATTGCCCACCATATTTCATCCAAGAATTCAAAAGAAAAACAAAACAGGAGGGATTACAATTTGAATGTGACAATAAAGTACTTCGTTGTGTATTTAACCACAATTTTCATGTAGCTGCGCTTCAGTAGATTTTACAAGGGCTGCGTTGCATTTAAAATCATCTGTGTTTACTGTGGCCTCAGCAGTCAGAATGAATTAATGCATTCACTTGAATGGAATATAGTACTTTAACTGAAGGTGTGCATCACCGAGTATGGAGTCGCTCAGTCAAAATATGAAGTTTTTATCAAAAGTTTGTCTTGTCTGTAAAAGTGTCTCTTGTTGCCCTGGCTTCATGTGTGGGCGGTGTTTTGTACTAGCATTGCTAAAATATAAAAGGAAGCACTACAGTGGGTCTCAAATATTTGTAATGTGTCCTGTTACTGCATGAGTTTATTGATGATAGACTATAAACTACACATATAAAGTAAATTATATTGACGACTGAACATCTCACATTCGCCAAAACATACAGTTATGAACATAACTCACAAAGGATCACACAAGTGATCTGACAAAAAAATAAATACATTAACAAGCGGTTTATTTTACAGTTGATGTGCCATATTCACACAATCAAATAAATCTCAGTTCAGTCCCTTTTATATTAAGTGGAAATTGTGCTACTTTGGTTTTGACACTTTACCTATAAAAGCAAAGGATTTCAGTACTTTCCACAGTGGCGAGGTAGGTTGTGGGGAGGCTGCTTTCCTCTTGCCTAGATGAACGACAGAAATGGTTGGTGGTTAGTTTCAAGCAAGTTCAACACTTATACAGGCACATCTCAAAAATTAGAATACCATGAAAAAATTCAATATTTTTTTCACTCATTTCAGAAAGTGAAACCCATACATAGATTCATTACAGGGACAGTGATATATTGAAAGTGTTTATTTTAATATTGATGATTACGGCTACAGCCCATATTAACTAACACCTCAGCGGCCAACATTTATATTTAAAAACTATTTTTTAAAGTTAATTTTATGTAATATTCTAATTTTTTGCCAAATTGAATTTGGGGTTTTCAGGGGCTGTAAGCCATAATCATCAAAATTAAAATAAACGCTTGAAATATATCACTGTCTGTGTAATGAATCAATATAATATACGGATTTCTCTTTCTGAAATGAGTGACAAAAAATATTGAAGTTTTTCATGACATTCTAATTTTTGGAGATGTAACTGTATTAGGGAAATACACCTGTGAAAGTCAGTGGTGGGATGTGACAAAAATGCTTCGTTTCCCTGACAAGCACTGCAGGATCCACAGAATAGGTGTGTGGGTCTATTCTGACGCTTTAGAAAATTGTATGAATGACTTTATAAATCACTGGTTTGAAAAAGCAATTTTAATATGACGAGATTTCGGCTCCTGTGGTTCATTTCACCAGTATCCACAATATAAACACTGAGGGCAGCTAACCCCTGGCATGTGGAAACACATTCTAGCATTAAATTGCACACAATTTAATGCGCAGCACCAAAGTGCAATACGTACACAAACCAGGACTTTAACCAGGATTAACATATTTCATCGTTTTGCTCTCACAAGCGAATACTTAGGAGAAAACAAGCGCGAATCAGCAGTTGGTACTAGCTAGCTACTAGCTAAAACTCGTTAGCCAGCACAGAACAGCGCTGTATGGCTCAAAAAAAGTGAGCTTACCACCAACAGGATAAATAAGCGAACAGATGCACATTATTACAAATCACTCACCATCGATGGTTCTCTCACGTTCGTCTTCAGCTTGTCCGTAGTCCGATTCTATGCTGGGCTGCCATCTGTATCGGTCCGGGTCACTCCTCACTGTGGATCTGCCACCAAGCAGAGAAAACTCCGCACCTCTTCGTTGGACCACGGTGTAGAGTTCCGCAAAACCTACAACGCTGTCTGTATTAATATCGTATTTACTCCGTGACCGAGTTAGTCCGTGAAATATTGCAAATTGCGGTCGTGTGTAAATTCATCAGAAGACGGTCGCTTTCATGATGTTACGACCTGACCAATCAGCGGCGACCAGTCTTTTGACGTCACAACACGGCACGACTCAGCACAGTTGTACCCTGCCCTCGAGCAGGGACGAAAATCGCAGCTGTTAAACCATGTTGGGGCTAGTGGAAAGAGTTACAAAGCGTGCTGAGCTGTCCCGTGTTGGGCTAAGCGGGGCTAGTGGAAAAGGCCCTATAATGTCCATAGGTGCAGTAGTATGTATGAGAGATTCCGGATCAACTGTTCAGCATCCTAACAGCTTGTGGAAGGAAGCTGTTAATCAGTCTGGTGGTTCTGCCTCTGATGCTCCGGAATTGTTTGCCAGATGGCAGAAGTTCAAAGTGTTTATGCAGAGGGTGAGAATGGTCCTTGACAATGTTCAGTGCCCTGCTCCTACAACGGTTCTGAAAAAGTTCTTGAACTGAGGGGAGGGAAACTCCAATTACCCTCTCAGCTCCCTTAACTATCCTCTGCAGGGCTTTTTTGTCTGACATACTGCAGCTCGAGTACCATGTTGCAATGCAGTACATCAAAACACTCTCCACCACACCTCTGTAGAAGGTCCTGAGGATGCAGATGGGGAGAGAGGCCTGTTTGAGTTTCCTCAAGAAGTGCAGTCTCTGCTGGGCCCGCTTCCTGATCCCCAAGGAATTCTTGCTCCAGGTCAGGTCCTGCGAGATCTACACTCCGAGGAACTTGATGTTCTCCACTCTCTCCACTAAACGGCTGCCGATGCTGAGAGGGACGTGTTCAGGCTGTGACCTCTGGAAGTCGATAATCATCTCCTTCGTTTTGTCCACGTTAAGCACCAGATTGTTCTCCCTGCACCAGCCCTCCAAGTCTCTCACTTCTTCCCTGTACATTGATTCCTCATCCCTCTGAATAAGTCCCACCACTGTGGTGTCGTCTGCAAACTTAATAATCTGGTTCCCCTCATGTCTGGATACACAGTCATGTGTTAGAAGTGTAAACAACAGTGGACTGAGTGCGCAGCCTTGAGGGGCTCCGGTGCTCAGCGTGATAGAGTTGGAGATGTTATTTCCAACACGGACAGACTGAGGTCTCTCAGTCAGGAAATCCAGGATCCAGAGACATGTGGCGGTGTTCAGACCGAGAAGGAGTAATTTCTCTATCAGTCTCTGGGGAATAATGGTGTTGAATGCTGAACTGAAATCAGTGTACAGGAGTCTGGCGTAGGTGTCTTTCTGATCCAGGTGGGTGATGACAGAGTGCAGGGTGGTGACTATAGCATCCTCCGTGGAGCGGTTTGAACAATATGCAAATTGGAGCGGGTCATGTGATGCAGGGAGGCAGGCTGTGATATGTGTGGTTTGACAAGTCGTTCAAAACACTTCATCACAATTGGTGTCAGTGCAACAGGACGATAGTCATTCAGACAGGACACAACTGGTTTCTTTGCCACCGGTACTTTGGTAGAGGTCTTAAAGCATCTGGGAACGATGGCCTGATTCAGGGAGATGTTATAAATGTCAGTCAGGACATCCACCAACTTGCTCACACAGACTCGGAGCACATGTCCCGCGATGTTGTCCGGACCTGCAGCTTTGCGTGGGTTGACCCTGGTTAGGGTCCTCCGTGTTTCCGCTGCGTTGATGGTGATAGCTGGCCCAACCGATGGTGGAGATGGACCAGCCCTCCCTCTGATTGTCGGGTTTGATGCTTCAAAACGTGCAAAGAAGTTGTTGAGCCTGTCTGGAAGCGAAGCGTCGTCATCATTGACCCCCTGCCTAGACTTATAGTCCATCAGCGCCCGAACTCCCTGCCACATCCGTTTGGTGTTCCTTGTGTCACAGAGGTGTCCCTGGATTTTCTCTGCATAGGCGCGCTTCGCCATCTTAATTCCCTTTGAGAGCGCAGACCTGGCTGAGCGGAGGGCGATCCTGTCCTTCGCTCTGAAGGCTGCATCTCTGGCTGTGAGTAGCGAGCCCACCTCTGCAGACATCCAGGGCTTATAGTTGCCCCGTACAGTGATAGTCTTCACTATAGTGACATCCCCTGTGCACTTTGCGATGTAGCTGGTGACCGTTTCAGCATACTCCTCCACATCTGTCCTGTCTTCCTGGGAGGCTGCTGTTTTGAAGACCTCCCAGTCTGTGTGCAGAAAACAGTCTTTAAGTGCTGAGGTTGCACTCTGGCCAAATCCTGATTTGTTTCACTACTGGCCTGCTGCGCTTCAGTAAAGGTTTGTAGGCAGGCACCAGCATCACGGATAGGTGGTCAGAATGGCCGAGGTGGGGGCGAGGTGTTGCCTTATAAGCATCTGTGTTTGTGTACACCAAGTCCAACATATTCTCTCCTCTGGTCTTAAAGTCTACGCATTGTTTAAACTTGGGGAGCTTCTTTAAATTGGTGTGGTTAAAATCCCCCGCAACCACCACAAAACTGTCCGGGTGTGAAGTTTGAATTTCACTAATAGCATCGTGCAACTCTCCGAGTGCCTCGTTAACATTAGCTTTAGCATTAGCGCTAGGAGCTATGTAAACAGCAGCTACAAACACGTTGGTGAATTCCCTCGGCAGATAAAATGGCCGACAATTTACAATAAGGAACTCCGCCAATGGAGAGCAGTGTTTAGATACTAACGTGGTGTTAACGCACCAGTTCCTATTAATATAGATGCATAGCCCCCCCCCCCCCCCTTGTCTCTTACCGGAGCTAGCAGCTTCTCTGTCTGCTCGGAATGATGTCCTACCTTCCAGCTGAATGGCCGCGTGAGGGATGTTGTCGTGGAGCCATGTCTCTGTGAACGATGGGGATTCTAAATTGTCCTTAGGTGTGACTGTGAGAGTGAATGGTTGTCTGTCTCTCTGTGTTGGCCCTGCGATGGATTGGCGATCTGTCCAGGGTGTACCCTGCCTCTCGCCCAAAGATGCTGGGATAGGCTCCAGCTCCCCCGCGACCCAAAAAGGATAAGCGGAAGAAGATGAATGAATGAATGTATAGCTAAATTTTAGTCATTTTTTTCCTGGATATGGCTCCCTCACACTCTTAGATTTCTTGATTATGTAACGTGTTAGTTTTCTGTTAACCTCTTAGGCCCCAGGCCTGTTTTTGTAGATCCGGCTCAAAAATAGCATGCCCAAAGTTAATTGAGTATATCTCAGCAACCACAAGGTTTATTTGTATACGCCATTCATCCATCCATCCATTTTCTACTGCTTTTCCGGCGGTCCGGAGCAGCTCGACAGAGAAGCCCAGACTTCCCTCCTGGGTCAGCCCCGGGGTATTCCCCCGGTTGGATGTGCCCGAAACACCTCAAGTGGGAGGCGTCCAGGAGGCATCCTGATGAGATGCCCAAACCACCACAACTGGCTCCTTTCAATATGGAGGAGCAGCAGTTCTACTCTGAGCCTCTCCTGGATGACTGAGCTCCTCACCCTATCTCTAAGGGTGAGTCCAGCAATCCTACTAAGAAAGCTCATTTCACCCACTTGTATCCGCAATCTCCTTCTTTTGGTCATTACCCAAAGCTCATGACCATAGGTGAGGGTAGGAATGTAGATTGACTGGTAAATCAACAGCTTTGCTTTCGAGCTCAGCTACCCCTTCACCACAACAGACTAGTACAACGTCTGCATCACTGCAGATGCTGCTCCAATCCGTCTGTCAATCTCTTGCTCCAATCTCCCCCTCACTCATGAATGAGACCCCAGGATACTTAAACTCCTCCACTTGGGGCAGGAGCTTGTCTCCATCCCAGAGAGGACAATTCACCTTTTTCCGGCTGTGAACCATAGACTCTGACTTGGAGGTGCTGATTCTCATCCCAGCCGCTTTACACTCAGTAGCAAACCGTCCCAGCAAGGCCTGTAGGTTATTGCTGGATGAAGCCAACAGGACAACATCATCTGCAAACACCAGAGATGAAATCTTGTGGTCACCGAGCATGACACCCTCCAATCCTTGGCTACGCCTTGATATCCTGTCCATAAAAATTATGAACAGGATTGATGACAAAGGGCAGCCCTGGCGGAGTTCAAGTCTCACTGGAAACAATTTTGACTGGGTGTTGGCAATAAAGGTAACACTTGTGAGATTGTTTCAGAGGGGTGAGAAACACTGTATATGCTGCTGGGTCAGAGAAAATGAAGATGGCACACAGCAGAAAATGAAAAATTTCATTCCTGCCTAAAAGAAATTGACATTCTTACACTAAGGGGGCTTTTGCACTAACCTGTTTGGTCCGGACTTTTGATCTTTTAAGTTTGGTTCAGATCAAAATTTTAGGTATGAAAGCTCCCCCAAACCACAGTCCAGACCAAAGAGCCAATGTTTGGTTCGACAAAAAGAGGTGGTCTCAGTCCGGTTCAAACTGAAGCTTGGTCTGGTTCGTTTAGAGTGTGAAATCAATTTTCAGAAAGGTTTGGACTTTCGGACCAGACATAGGAAGTTAAGGCAGCCAGTAAGAAGGGAAAATGAGCCGCGGTATGACTTGGAGAGAGGAAGAGACCCAGATTATAATTATTAGTTTTATTAATTACATTAGCAGCATAAATAGTCAATAAAAATGCAGAAACTTGCCAATTATTTTTGGAGATGTGACAGAGAGTAGTGAAAGATTGGAGGCGCAATACCAGCTGAAAATCATCACAGGTGATGAGAAGGCCAAACGTAATACCTAGATAATATTGTAGCCTCACAAATCTAGTTCAATGATTAATATGACGGAGTCTGAACCAGTTTGGTTACCAGTGTGCCCAGAGCTACAGACAACACTTCCAACTATGAGTAGCACGCTTGCTAACTGCTGTGTCTGTGGCAACTACATAAACATCGTCATGACAACGATATGTCAGGGGCTCTGGGGCCCAAGAAGTTTAATTAGTCTCATCAGTCATGTCTGCATTGAGTACCTGTGGTTGTGTGTGTACATGAGCAACCATCTTGTGCCAAAACACACCTCTTCCAGCCATACTGCAGAACTCTTACACTAGTCAGATGAACTGGACTTTGGGAGTCAAACGTGCTTGGGGACAGTACGGACTGTTTTGTGTGAGTGCTTCTTTTCATGACCTTTCTCATGGTCAGATCGGCTTTCCCCTCCTAGTTGGAATTGAAAAGGGTACCTCAGTATTAACAGACAACCTTTATTTATTTAGAGGTCTATTTTTTTTTTACCTCCGCCAAGGAGGTTATGTAATCGGGGTGGTTTGACTCTTTGTCTGTCCGTCTGTTTGTTTGTCTGTTAGCTGGATTATGCAAAAACTACTCAATGGATTTTGATAAAATTTTCACCAGAGGTAGCTCTTGGGCCAAGGATGAACCCATTAAATTTTGGTGATGATTTCAGAGTGCTGTGGAAGAAGAAAGCAGACGAGGCTACAAGCTGGACGACACATGAACTTTATTCCTCTTCCAACATCAAGTACAGAACATCTCTCACTGGGTCTCTGGGCACCTCCTTTTTATAACCTTTATTCCTCCCCCATGAGACCCAGAGAGTCAAATACAGTACTGTCAGTGCATAAAGACATGCGTGGCACATTAACATCATAATTCCCCTCTCTTCCTCTCGCGCCTCCTGAACTCCCCAGTGGGCGGATAGTCCTTTCTGCTGTGTCTGAGACCCCCCGGTGTCCTTTCTCCTTCAGTCCTTTGTTCAGTCTCCCCCCGGCTCCCGACTCTGTGTGGAGAACCCCCACACAGTGCATACCTCCACCAGTGTCCTTGTTTGTAATTGTGCAGCAGGATTACACAAAAACTATTGCATGGATGTGGATGAAATATTTAGCAGAGGTGGTCCTTGGGCAAGAGACGAACCCATACCACTTTGGTGATGATCTGAGAACGCATACCTCCACCAAGGCTCTTATCTTCTCACACTGTGTTAGCAAGAATACTCCAAAGCAAACTTATTACATTTTGGAGGTGATCCATGAGGGACAGAAGGAGCCTTGGAGGAGGTATGCACTCTGAGTGCTTTTCTTGTTTAAAAATGCAATTTCTTTCTTTGTCCTTCTATATTTCTGAGTAAATTCAACTACTTTCTCTCTTGTCACATTGAATCACGCCCTTTAAGTCATAACCATTTGGAGTTGGCAAAAAAAAAAAAAAAAAATTCTGAATCCAAAAAACCCCAAAACTTTACAGGGACTTTTATAAACCAATCAAAACGTGTCTAATCCTGCTTTTTTCATGTTTCCAACCAGTCATTCAGAAAGTTACACACATTCAGAAAGTTACAGTTATTTGACGCTAGTGTGTGTGAGAAGTAGTTTAGCATTCAATGATGGCGCTCACATTTAACCAGCCTGGTTCATGTTGCATCCCACCATTGTGCGATAACCTGAGTAAAACACTTAGACAAACATTCACTCCAGCAAACAAAAATCTAAAGTCAACACTACACTTCTAACCTCCGAACAGCATTGGTTTTTATGCAGTGATTCAGTATTTGATTTTTTTCATGCAAATCACTGCACTGTACATTATACCTGAGGACAAGCACAAACATGACTGTTCCAGTGACGGCAAACACTAAAATGGGAGAAAAAGTCACTGCAAGTCTTGGTACACCCATGATCTTAACATGTTGGTGTCAGTGGACAGAAGTAAATTAAAATAAAAAGATTTCATGTGAGGTTACATGTCAAATTGGATGAAAATAGTCAGGGGTTATCCAGCGAAACAGTAACATTATAAAAAAAAACTTCAGAAAAACAAATGAAGCAAATCAAATAGGTTTGCTTATAGGGTAGCAGTGCATCCATTTAAAGGATTATTGTCAAAAGTCCAGTATCTTTTAAAGCATTATACCCAGTATTATGATGAATAACAAACACAAAAGTGTACAGGAAATGCATTTTGAAGTAATACACTGACCACATTTATTGATATCCCCAAAATCGATGAGCTGGCAGGACTCTTAAAGGCTTGTGGTTATTACTGAGCTCTATACCAGGAAATAATCCTCAACGTTTGTCCTGTTTTTACTGCCACTCTACAGGTCTTCAGAGGGTGCAAACTTTAGAGGCCAAAGTGGGTGTTGTTCTCACTTTCCTATGTATATCAGGTGGAAACACTGATGTTGGCAGTGTAAAGGCCGACAGCCACGTATTTGAATCTTGGTTCATTCTTGCCTTTATTCACGCTCTTTCTTTCTTTTGCACACAGACACACTCACACCCTCCCCTCTCGTCTAGCTCCTTGTTTCCCAGGAAACGCTCTGCCATTCTACATCTGCCCACACAGCATACAAACACACAACCTGTTTTTCACCAGAAGCGGTGTCCTAAGCCCTCTCATATGTCATATTATTTCTGACATAATCAGTAGGTGATGACTGTAATATGTACAGTAAGCAGTTGTTTTTTTTGGGGGGGGGGGCACATTCTCACACATGCAATCATGAAGTGGTCATTTGTTGAGTAGCGTAACACTGAATTTGTTTTATAACAATTTTATCTCGCCATCCTCCAGGGTTAGAGTCACCAGGAGATCCTGCTTGTGGTTTCAAATTGCTTTGCTAAAGTAAAGATAGTTAAACATCCCGATTGCTTTACAGTGACTGCTATGATTGCTGACGCTGCATATTTACCTTTTTATTGTTGTTGCTGCCTGAAACTTTAGTGTATATTATGCATATTTAATAGTAAAAAGCTGTGCAAACTCAGGCCTGCTTTCTTTTGTCTTGACAACAGTACAATGGCCAGTACCGAAGATGTGACGGAGCCACTGGCTGAGAGAGCTACAGCCCAAACAGTGAAAAGGCGCTTCTCACACGACCTCCACAAGTTGAATAAAGATGAACTAGATGGCTTAGGGAATTGCACTGGTGAGTTAAAAGCAACAACAAAAAAACTTATAAAACATAAGAATGGCTCATTGTGAAAGCACTGCTGTCTTACTTATATCACAGAGGGCCACCCTTTCTTCGTGGTCCACCATCTTCCTGAAATAAAACAGGAAGGTACACCTTACTTAATGGAAAAGGTTCCTATTACATGTAGGGTGGACAACACGGAGAAATACACGACACGCTCAAAGGTAAATTTTTTTTTTTTTTAATAAAGTGAAGTGATTATTATATTGCCTTTGGATGAGCTGAAATCAAAACACCTTGTTTTTAAAGGCAACCAAGGGAACAGTGGGATTTTCTCTCAGAAGCTAAGGGAAGCCAAGCCTCCTGTTGTTTAGCCTCTAGCTGTCACATTTATGAAATATACAGTGGTGCAAAAAAGTGTTTGCCCCCTTCCTGATTTCTCATTTTTTTTGTATGTTTGTCACACTTAAATGTTTCAGATCATCAAACAAATTTAAATATTAGACAAAGATAACACAAGTAAACACAAAATGCAGTTTTTAAATGAAGGTGTCTATTATTAAGGGTAAAAAAAAATCCAAACCTACATGGTCCGGTGTGAAAAAGTGATTGCCCCCCCCCCCCCCCAATCCCGGTTAAAACATAAATTAACTGGTTTATCACATCTTTGGAAAGCTGAGCTCAATTTGTCTAGCCACACCCAGGCCTGATTACTGCCACACCTGTTCTCAATCAAGAAATCACTTAAATAGGACCTCCCTGACAAAGTGAAGTAGACCAAAAGATCCTCAAAAGCTAGACATCATGCTGCAATCCAAAGAAATTCAGGAACAATTGACAAAGTAATTGAGTTCTATTAGTCTGGGAAAGGTTACAAAGCCATTTCTAAAGCTTTGGGACTCCAACGAAGCACAGTGAGAGCCATTATCCACACATGCCGAAAACATGTAACAGTGGTGAACCTTCTCAGGAGTGGCCGGCCATCCAATATTACCTTAAGAACACAGCAACGACTCATCTAAGAGGTCACAAAAGACTCCACAACAACATCCAAAGAACTGCAGGCCTCACTTGCCTCAGTTAAGGTCAGTGTTCATGACTCCACCATAAGAAAGAGACTGGGCAAAAATGGCCTGCATGACAGAGTTCCAAGACAAGAACCACTGCTGAGCAAAAATAACATAAAGGCTCATCTCAGATCTGCCAGAAAACAACTTGATGATCCCCAAGATTTTGGGAGAATACTCTGTGTACTGACAAGACAAAAGTTGAACTTTCTGGAAGGTGTGTGTCCCATTACATCTGGCGTAAAAGTAACACAGCATTTCAGAAAAGGAACATCATACCAACAGTAAAATATGGTGGTGATAGTGTGATGGTCTGGGGCTGTTTTGCTGCTTCAGGACCTGGAAGACTTGCTGTGGTAAATGGAAGCATGAATTCTGCTGTCTACCAAAAAATCCTGAAGGAGAATGTCCGGCCATCTCTTCGTGACCTCAAGCTGAAGTGCACTTGGGTTCTACAGCAGGTCAGTGATCCAAAACACACCAGCAAGTCCACCTCTGAATGGCTTAAGAAAAACAAAATGAAGACTTTGGAGTGGCCTAGTCAAAGTCCTGACCTGAATCTAACTGAGATGCTGTGGCATAACCCTTAAAAAGGCGGTTCATGCTGGAAAACCCTCCAATGTGGCTGAATTACAACAATTCTGCAAAGGTGAGTGGGCCAGAATTCCTCCACAGCTCCAGCCACACCCAAGCCTGATTACTGCCACACCTGTTCTCAATCAAGAAATGACGTAAATAGGACCTGCCTGACAAAGTGAAGTAGACCAAAAGACCCTCAAAAGCCCTGTGTGAAAAAGTGATTGCCCCCTAAACCTAATAACTGGTTGGGCCACCCTTAGCAGCAGCAACTGCAGTAGCGTTTGCGATAACTGGCAATGAGTCTTTTACAGCACTGTGGAGGAATTTTGGCCCACTCATCTTTGCAGAATTGTTGTAATTCAGCCACATTGGAGGGTTTTCAACCATGAACCGCCTTTTAAAGGTCATGCCACAGCATCTCAGTCTCTTTCTTATGGTGGAGTCATGAACACTGACGTTAACTGAGGCAAGTGAGGCCTGCAGTTCTTTGGATGTTGTTGTGGAGTCTTTTGTGACCTCTTAGATGAGTTGTCGCTGCGCTCTTGGGGTAATTTTGGTTGGTCGGCCGGCCACTCCTGGGAAGGTTCACCACTGTTCCATGTTTTTGCCATTTGTGGATAATGGCTCTCACTGTGGTTCGCTGGAGTCCCAAAGCTTTAGAAATGACTTTATAATCTTTTCCAGATTGATAGATCTCAATTACTTTGTCATTTGTTCCTGAATTTCTTTGGATCACAGCATGAGGTCTAGCTTTTGGGGATCTTTTGGTCTACTTCACTTTGTCAGGCAGGTCCTTTTTAAGTGATCTCTTGATTGAGAACAGGTGTAGCAGTAATCAGGCCTGGGTGTGGCTAGAGAAATTGAACTCAACTTTCCAAAGATGTGATAAACCAGTTAATTTATGTTTTAACGGGGGGGGGGGTCACTTTTTCACACAGGGCCATGTACACTACCGTTCAAAAGTTTGGGGTCACTTAGAAATTTCCTTATTTTGGAAAGAAAAGCACCGTTTTTTTCAATGAAGATAAGAAAATCCTTGTGCAATCATGTTAGCACAGCTGAAAACAGTTTAGCTGGTTAGAGAAGCTATAAAACTGACCTCCCTTTGAGCAGGTTGAGTATCTGGAAAAAAATATTATTTCAAATACAAATCATTATTTCTAACCTTGTCAATGTCTTAACTATTTTCTATTCATTTTACAACTCATGGTGGTAAATAAGTGTGACTTTTCTTGGAAAACACAAAATAATTGTCTGGGTGACCCCAAACTTTTGAACAGTAGTGTAGGTTTGGATTTATTTTTTTTTTTACCCTTAATAATAATACACACCTTCATTTAAAAACTGCATTTAAAAACTTCATTTAAAAACTTGCGTTATCTTTGTCTAATATTTAAATTTGTTTTATGATCTGAAACATTCAAGTGTGACAAACATACAAAAAATAAGAAATCAGGAAGGGGCAAACACTTTTTCACACCACTGTAAAAGACCAAAGATTTACATAAATACCTTAGCAAATATACAAGAAAAAATCTTGAAACTTTGTGAAGAATTTCAAATTTAAAAAATGTATATTTCACAAGACAAGCTGGAAATTTAAGAAGATATTGGCAAATAAGAAAAAGTACATTTTCAAGTAGACACATTTTGCAAGAGAAGAAAAATATAAAAATGTACAAATGCACATTTATAGCATACCGTCATGTGAAAAAATTAGGACACCCCTTTATATATTCAGTTGTTAAGAAATGTTCACATATCAACGTCTAACCTTGTTTTTGTTTTTATTTGCATTTTTTAAAATTTATTTTAGCCATTTTAAGTGGGAATGAATGTGGGGGTGTCCTAAAAAGATGGGGGGTGTCCTAATTTATTCCTCACTATTGGTTTAGAATTACATTTTACAGAAAATTTGATAAGTGTTTATTCATTTTTAATTGTTGTATTTTTTTTAACATTGATATTAAATATCCATATGCCTAAATATGTTAAAAAAAACCACAGGTTTATACAGGGTGTCCTAATTTTTTCACATGACTGTAATTCACAATTTTTTCGCAAGACATTGATGCTGATACAGTCCATATAACAGAATGTTTGGGTGTTCCTTCTGGGTCACTACTGAATCACCACAGCCCTAAAACGGATATTTGGGTCAGCCCTAGTATTTGGCATACAGTGGGGCAAAAAAGTATTTAGTCAGCCACCAATTGTGCAAGTTCTTCCAGTTTTCATCATAGGTATACCTCAACTATGAGAGACAAAATGAGGAAAAAAAATCCAGAAAATCACATTGAAGGATTTTTAATGAATTAATTGGTAAATTCCTCGGTAAAATAAGTATTTGGTCAATAACAAAAGTTCATCTCAATACTTTGTTATATACCCTTTGTTGGCAATGACAGAGGTCAAACGTTTTCTGTAAGTTTTCACAAGGTTTTCACACATTGTTGCTGATATTTTGGCCCATTCCTCCATGCAGATCTTCTCTAGCTCTAGAGCAGTGATGTTTTGGGGCTGTCGCTGGGCAACACAGACTTTCAACTCCCTCCAAAGATTTTCTATGGGGTTGAGATCTGGAGACTGGCTAGGCCACTCCAGGACCTTGAAATGCTTCTTACGAAGCCACTCCTTCGTTGCTCGGGCGGTGTGTTTGGGATCATTGTCATGCTGAAAGACCCAGCCACGTTTCATCTTCAATGCCCTTGCTGATGGAAGGAGGTTTTCATTCATAATCTCACAATACATGGCCCCATTCATTCTTTCCTTTACACGGATCAGTCGTCCTGGTCCCTTTGCAGAAAAACAGCCCCAAAGCATGATGTTTCCACCCCCATGCTTCACAGTAGGTATGATGTTCTTTCTCCTCCAAACACGACAAGTTGAGTTTTTACAATAAAGTTCTATTTTGGTTTCATCTGACCATATGACATTCTCCCAATCCTCTTCTGGATCATCCACATGCTCTCTAGCAAACTTCAGATGGGCCTGGACATGTACTGGCTTAAGCAGGGGGACACGTCTGGCACTGCAGGATTTGAGTCCCTGGCGGCGTAGTGTGTTACTGATGGTACCTTTGTTACTTTGGTCCCAGCTCTCTGCAGGTCATGCACTAGGTCCCCCCGTGTGGTTCTGGGATTTTTGCTCACCGTTCTCGTGATCATTTTGACCCCACGGGGTGACATCTTGCGTGGAGCCCCAGATCGAGGGAGATTATCAGTGGTCTTGTATGTCTTCCATTTTCTAATAATTGCTCCCACAGTTGATTTCTTCACACCAAGCTGCTTACCCATTGCAGATTCAGTCTTCCCAGCCTGGTGCAGGTCTACAATTTTGTTTCTGGTGTCCTTTGACAGCTCTTTGGTCTTGGCCATAGTGGAGTTTGGAGTCTGACTGTTTGAGGTTGTGGACAGGTGTCTTTTATACTGATAAAGAGTTCAAACAGGTGCCATTAATACAGGTAACGAATGGAGGACAGAGGAGCCTCTTAAAGAAGAAGTTACAGGTCTGTGAGAGCCAGAAATCTTGCTTGTTTGTAGGTGACCAAATACTTATTTTACCGAGGAATTTACCAATTAATTCATTAAAAATCCTTCAATTTGATTTTCTGGATTTTTTTTTCTCATTTTGTCTCTCATAGTTGAAGTATACCTATGATGAAAATTGGAGACCTCTCTCATCTTTTAAGTGGGAGAACTTGCACAATTGGTGGCTGACTAAATACTTTTTTTCCCCACTGTATATTTTACATGTTTACATTGGGTGTGTTAGCTCCTCTGTAACGTTCAGTTAAGTGGTTTAAAGACAAACTCACCTGTTTGTTGAGATAAAGCTCTGGCTGCTTATTGTAATTATTACATATGGATAATACTTTTGTTAAGTGGTTATTTTTGACTCGTTGGTAGTGAAATGATTAAGAAGTAAATTATTTTTCACTGCAGTCAAAACACAGTAAGGTGATTTGAAATTCTGTAAGGTGATGTCATTTTTTAAATTTGACAGCATGCTTCTCATTTTAAAATATATGTGTCATTTTCATTGACACTCTTTCAGGTCAGAGTTGGAACTCTGTACACGGTGCAGCTCACACATGGCCACTTCTGCTGGGTAGTGAAGAGGAAGTACAAGCACTTTCAGGATCTGCACCGGGACCTTCAGAAACACAAAATGATGGCCAATCTGCTGCCTATTAAAAGGTCAGCTACCCTTACTGTTTATTTTCATCACACAAATCAGCCTCTCATTCTCAGTGCTTTGTGGTTGATGTCCAAATGATGAGTTGTTTTTGAGTTTCTATTGTTGGAGCCGTCGAGCACTAAACATTTTGAATATTCAAATTTCTCTTCAAGATTTGCAAAGGACAGACATGAGCTGAGGAACATGACGGAGGAAATGCCCAGCCTACACGGGACTGAAAGGACCAGGAGATTCTCGAGCAAAATGGTATCGTATGTCACTACATGCAGTGTTTACATGTACACAGATAAACTGGTTATGATTGGATTTCTGGAGTTTTCTGATTATTCAAGTGGCCATCTAAAGAAAATAATCTGATAAAGGCCATGTAACCAGGGTCATTAACTCAAGTGGTTTACCCTCCAAATAATCTGTTTATTCAGTGCATGTATACACAACAAAACTGATTAGTGCCATTATCGGTTTATTCCTAGTAATCAGTTTATTGTGACCATGTAATCAGGGTCACTGTCGCTGAATGACACCTAGGGAGTAGAGGTGAGGGGAAAAAAAATCAATCTCAATACTTTATGATGGTAATACTGTATTGATTCATTGACACAGTATTGTGATATTTTATTTAAAAATTATTAGTAAATGTTTCAAATATAAACACACCTATTTAGGTACCAGAGTAATAAAAACCAGTTGACTTTTCAGTGCATTATGTGGCATGTGATTGTATTTCATCGTGACCCAAGTGTTGCAATGTGTATCGTATCGTGAGGTCCCTCCTGATTCCCAGCCCACTACTGAGACCAAGGTGGACCCTAACAGAGTGACAGGGTTGTGTTTTCATTTTTTTAGAGTTTTTCAACTGGTAGCTACTCCACATACCCATAAAATCCTGATCAAAATCTTAAGACTGGGGGGCGGGGGGGAATACAAGTATTTGCATTTTGCACTGGTGGATCATAACCAGGTTGTAAGTAGCACTTCAAAATGCAAAAAGAAGGAACGGGAGCAAGAGAGAAAATAAAGAGTAGGCAATTTATTGAAAACTGCATTTAAACTCAGACTGTTCATCAGCTGATCAAAAGTTTATGACCATAGCCCAAAAAAATCCCAAGACAGAACAAAAAGTTTCAAATAAAGGACTGAGTATTGAGTAGCCTCATCATTCTTGTTGAGCACTTCAAAAATTTGTGTAGCCATGCTTGATGTGAGTGTTTGCATCCTGCGAGTTCCTCTGATCTAAATCATATCGAGAATGTTTGGGGATGGATGGTAAAATGGTAAATGGCGTTCACTTATATAGTGCTTTTTCTCATCTCGAGATGACCAAAGCGCTTTACAGATCCTGCTATCCACCCATTCGCACACATTCACACACTGATGGTTGTAGAGCTGCCATACACAGGCACTGGCCTGACCCACCAGGAGCTACTGGGGTTTAGTGTCTTGCTCAAGGACACTTTGACATGCAGACTGCAGACAGAGCGGGAATTGAATCCCTGATCCTCTGATCAGTAGTCGGTCACACAACACCTTTGCCACAGCCACTGTTAAGGAAAGTTTACAAAGGCGGATGTCAGTTCTAGATTGTGGATTCCCTTCATGAAGCCATCTTCACCACATGGGGCAACGTTACCACCAGCCTCCTGGAAACACTCACATCAAGCATGCTTAAATGAATTTCTGAAGTGATCAACAAGAATGGTGGGGCTACTCACGACTGAGTCCTTTTACAATCCACCAGCATGTAATGCAAATACTTGTAATTTTTCACCCGGTTTTAAGAATTTGATCAGTAGTGTGTAGATCAAAAAAAAAAAAAACACTGAAAAGTGATTTTAAAAAAAAACCATGTCTCCGCTTTAAGCTCAGTCTGTACTAATCCTAGAAGTCTTTGATGTTTGCGTCTACATATCAATGCACCATACCGTACACATATGGTACAACATCGAATTTGATTATGAATTCCCACTAATGGTTGAGTGTTGTCTCAGACGGGCTTTAGTATGCTTTGCTACCATCTTTGGTACTTTAATAGCACTAATGAGAAACGGCAACAAAAACATGATCTTACTGGCAGAGGTAACCATTGTAAATATGTTGGGGGGGGGTTTTCACTGCAGAAATTCCTTGAAGAATACCTGAATGGCCTGCTAGAGAGCCCATTCTGTCGGAAGGACCACAGCATGGTAAAGCCTTTGTATCAGCAATGCAGTAATATTCTACAGTAGAGAAGTTGCTATACAGAATAATTACGTTGTGCTGATCTGTTTTTTTTTGTTTTTTTTTCTTTCAGCTGGAATTCCTCTCTGTCGGTGCGCTCTCCTTCGTGACTGACCTCGGACCAAAAGGCTTGTAAGCAAAACACCGAGGGTGGGTGGGTGGGTGTGGGTGTGTGTGTGCATGCGTGCGTTACAAGTTCCACTGGGGAGCTGTCTAACCCAGGATTTCCACTGACTCTAGATGTGGTCCGTTACGGCTGCAATCCAGCCTCCACGGCAAATAGTTCCCACTCTAATTAATGTTCTACTCTCCACCTGGTCTGGACCACTGCGGAACGAATACGTTCACTAAAAATATGAAGGAGTCTGTTTTTGACGGATGCTGGATCCAGTCCACAAGGAAAAGCCCCCGGTATCTACTGTATTTAATAGCGGTTTGTTCATTCAAAACTATTTAAGGATCGTCCGTTATTTTCTGAGGTCTGTTCCTCCATCACTGTGTCAGAGAAGGCAAAAACTGTGACATAACAAGCGCTTCATAGAATTGAAATTAATGGACTACTTATGTATTATTAGAGCACAAAAATCCAGATGGAGAGCTGGTGCATCACACTTCTTTGTTGCTATCACGTTACCGCAATCGATCCTTCTCCACTTTTTCTTGAGATCTTGTTATTTTTAGTGGTGTTGGACAATTAAAATTTTTAATCATGATTAATCTTTTGGAATGTTGAGTTAATTGCAATTAATAACACGTTAATCGCGTGTTTGTTTCATACAGATACAGTGTACCTTAAGTCGGTAATTTTTCAAGTTTGTCATACTGTTATGAACATGGGAGTGGACAAATATGCTTGCTGTCTTCACCTGCAGGTTTATTAAAGCTCTCAACATATCCGGAATGACAAAAACTATCCAGAATATTCTCTAGAAAGTTCTCAAAAGTAGACTGCATGTGCAAACAACGGAATGCCAGGGCTCATTAACGTCACTGCAACACAACTCAGCCAGCAGCCACAAATGGAGCCTGCTCTTTCTCCCATAGCAAACATCCACAACTTTTAAGCAGACCAACACAAAACCATGGACCTCATGTGTCACAACAGACACAATTTACCTTTTAGCAGAAAAATTGCAAACATGAACAACTATCTCGCCCATGACGACACCCCACTGTGCTGCAAAAACGGCGGGGGAGTGAATGGACATTACGAACACAGCTTGAGAATTTTTTAGGACTGGTACTCACCAACAGTTGGACCCAAAGCTATGAGGATGAAAACAGGTGAATTTCTGCCCGTGTCAGCTGCTGGAAGTCAGCTACAACCTAGCATGTACAGTGCATCCGGCGAGTATTCAGTGTTTCTTTTTTTTTTCCACATTTTGTTATGTTACAGCCTTATTCTGAAAGGAATTAAATTATTTTTTTTCCTCAAAATTCTACACACAATGCCCCGTAATGACAATGTGAAAAAGTTTTTGGTTTTTTTTTAAGAGTTTTGCAAATTTATTAAAAATAAAAAAACTAAGAAATCACATGTACATAGGTATTCACAGCTCTTGCACAATACTTTGTTGATGCACCTTTGGCAGCAGTTACAGCCTCAAGTTTTTTTGAATATGATGCCACAAGCTTGGCACACCTATCTTTGGGCAGTTTGGCCCATTCCTCTTTGCAGCACCTCTCAAGCTCCATCAGGTTGGATGGGAAGCATCAGTGCATAGACATTTTCAGATCTTTCCAGAGATGTTCAATTGGATTTTCAAGTCTGGGTTCTGGCTGGGCCACTCAAGGACATTCACAGAGTTGTCCTGAAGCCACTCCTTCAATATCTTGGCTGTGTGCTTAGGGTCATTGTCCTGCTGAAAGATGAACTGTCGCCCCAGTCTGAGATCAAGAGCGCTCTGGAGCAGGTTTTAATCCAGGATGTGTCTGTGCATTACCGCATTCATCTTTCCCTCTATCCTGACTAGTTTCCCAGTTCCTGTCGCTGAAAAACATCTCCACAGCATGATGCTGCCACCACCATTGGCATGGTTATGAGCGGTGCCTGGTTTTCTCCAAACATGATGCCTGGCGTTCACACCAAAGAGTTCAATCTTTGTCTCATCAGACCAGAGAATTGTGTTTCTCATGGTCTGAGAGTCCTTCAGGTGCCTTTGGACAAACTCCAGGTGGGCTGGCGTGTGCCTTTTACTAAGGAGTGGCTTCCGTCTGGCCACTCTACCATACAGGCCTGATTGGTGGGTTGCTGCAGAGATGGATGGCCTTCTGGAAGGTTCTCCTCTCTCCACAGAGGAATGCTGGAGCTCTGACAGAGTGACCATCGGGTTCTTGGTCACCTCCCTGACTAAGGCCCTTCTCCCCCAATCACTCAGTTTAGACGGCTGGCCAGCTCTAGGAAGAGTCCTGTTGGTTCTGAACTTCTTCCATTTACGGATGATTGAGGTCACTGTGCTCATTGGGACCTTCAAAGCAGCAGAAATTTTTCTGTACCCTTCCCCAGATTTGTGCCTCAAGACAATCCTATCTCGGAGGTCTACAGACAGTTCCTTTGACTTCATGTTTGGTTTGTGCTCCGACATACACTGTCAACTGTGGGACCTTATATAGACAGGTGTGTACCTTTCCAAATCATGTCCAATCAACTGAATTTACCACAGGTGGACTTCAATTAAGCTGTAGAAACATCTCAAGGATGATCAGTGGAAACAGGATGTACCTGAGCTCAATTTTGAGCTTTATGGCAAAGGCTGTGAATACTTATGTACAGTACATGTGATTTCTTAGTTTTTTTTTTATTTTTAATACATTTGCAAAAATCTCAAAAAAAAAAAAAATTCACATTGTCATTATGGAGTATTGTGTGTAGAATTTTTGGGGAAAAATGAATTTAATCCCTTTTGCAATAAGGCTGTAATGTAACAAAATGTGGAAAAAGTGAAGCACTTTGAATACTTTTCGGATGCACTGTAGCTACTAGCCAGCTAGCCAGCTTCCACAGAAGAACAACCCAACATCCAGGCGAAGTTTTGGAGGAGGCTGTAACAATTATTCAGGTGAGAGCTCTGACACATAACGTAAACTTAAACATGACAGCACTTTGGGGATTTCCATGGCTGTGATCCAGCTTGTTTGACTTTGCAATGTCTGCATGACGTGCACAGTGTCTGTGGCCAGAGTGGCTTTGGTACTGAGAACCGCAAGGCCAAAAAGTACTGTTTGTGCTTTCTGCCGTTAACTGCCGTTAACCGTGATCACAAAATTTGTCGCCATTAACGGGGGCAAAGCGTTAACAGGCAATTAACGCAATAACACCAACACCACTAGTTAATTTTATATAATTTTCACACATCTTGTATTTCCAACCCTGTTCTTATCCATGCCACTTCAAAACACAAACAGAGCTGATAGGGATGGACGCAAGTCTCCGTCCGCATGGCCTCTGGAGTCAGTGGAAATCCTGGGTAAGTGCTTGGTGGTGGTTAATGGAGATTTATGTGTGACCTTGACACAGGGAAGGACCCATCATCAAGAGGTCAGGAGGTCACCGGATCCAGGGCCTGAACTGCATTGGCCACCATCGTGTCTGTTTCCGTTGGTCACGCCGCTGGCTGGTGGTGAAGGACTCCTTCCTGTTGTATATGGACCGGGACAACGGAAATATCAACTTTGTGTTGCTGTTTGACCCGGAGTTCAACGTGAAAGTGGGCCGTGCTCACACAGGGACTCACTACGGAGTCCGCATTGAGAATTTCACTCGGTAGGTTTTCGGGCTATCCTGAATACCAGCGTTGGGGCGCAGAATATTCGGGAACAATCCAGGGTGGATGTGTGTTTCTTCTCCCTCAGTGGACAGCATCAATGTTTTTTCAGGAATGTGGCTTTTTTTTTTTTTTTATGAATTTTGAACTTGTTCATGCAAGTCTGCAATTTTTCTCCTCAAATTTACAGCTTGTAAATTGGATTTTTTTTTTTAATAAATTTGCATTTTTTGAGTAAATGTGCCTTTTCCCTTGCAATATTAATTACATTTTATTTTTTTTAATTCAGAGCTTTTCTTTTAAAGTTTGCTTATTACTCATAAATTTTATATCTTTGCCATGCAAATTTGATTCTTTCTTTATGTATTTTCAAATGTGTTCATGTAAATTTGTGACTTCGTAAGATTGCTACTTTTTTGGGAATTTGTGAGAATTTGCAGGGGATTTTTTTTGTAAACTTGTAATTTACCTTTCATTAAAGTAAAAGAGTGAAGGGAAAAGACAGTATTCAAACACTCAATCTGAAAACTGAATACTAGTCTAACGAACATCTATCCAGATAATGGAATATTTGGGTACAACCCTGGTATGTTTGATATGAAGAAATGTTATGAGCTACATTTACTCAAGTACAATTATTTTTCACAAAATTGTATATTGGTGAATAGTTTTACTCAGATTCTTTTTTACTTTTTGCACATTTTAAAGGAAAAAAAACTGTACTTTGACTCAAAGTAATACATTTATTAGCAAAAAAACATAAATTTATGAGAAAAATTTGGAAAAAATAAGTTTACAAGACAAAAATGCTACAAATACAAAATGGCAAGACGATAACCAATTTAGGAGGAGAAAAGGCCTGAATTTATAGGAAATGTTTTATGAAAAATTGGCAAAGGTAAAGTTGCTACAGCTCTAGTTATATTTTTAATAGATCCTTTTTTCTACTTAAATGATTTGTTTGGCTACTCTTACTTATACTTAAACAGTTGATATAAGACAGTGCTGGTTTAACTTGACCACATTTTCTGGTTACTCCACATCTCTCATGTGATGCTAATGTGGCTGCTATGCTCATTTGGTCATTCGTGCCTTGTTTGTTTTTGTCCAGGAGTTTGATCATCAAGTGCAACAGCTATAGGCAAACTCACTGGTGGACTCATGAAATCAATCGGTTTGCACAAAGCTGTGACTTTCTGAAACTGCATCGCTTCGAGGGATTTGCTCCACCTCGGGAAGACACTCTGACTAAATGGTCAGCTGTATTGTCCCTGTAATAGTTTTAAAAAAGGCTTTCATATTAGCCTGTAAGTAAGAGTGTTTCTGGTCTGTGCGTGTTGTTTGAAGGTATGTGAATGGATGCGACTACTTTAAAGACCTGGCTGACGCTCTCGAACAAGCAAAGGAGGAAATTTTTATCACAGATTGGTGGTAAGTTTCAGAAAGATCCATGTATGCCGATTTATAATTAAGAAAAAACATTGTAACTGCATGATGAATTATTTTGCTGCCTTTTATGTCATTCTATATTAAGATTATGTTCTCGAAGAGCAAAATAGGGTAAAGGCACTTTCTGGATTAATTTTGTTTGTTTATATCTAAGATGCTCTTTTTAGAAATGAAGATTTAAAATAATAAAAAAAAAGAGTCACAACACTTTATTTGAAAAACACTGTAAATAACTTAATTGTAATGGCGTATATTGTGTAGAAAAGCCTCAAAAGTGTTTTGGGTCTCAAGCCTTCAGAAGGGTGTTGGACAGATTTCATGCTGGCACAACTTCAGCCACTGCTGAAGATTTGAGTTGTTAATTTACTTTAATAAAGTGCAAAATTCAGCTCCCTCCATCTTGAAGCCAGCCACCCCCCACATGAGCATCTGGAAATCTGTATTTGAGTAAATGGCAAGAGAGAAATAATTTTTTGATCCCAATCAGATTTTGCCATGAATTACTTGTATGATGTCTGTCATTTGAAAGATAAATTAGCTACAGCTCTCAAAATACATTTGTGTTGTTTTCCCCCTCATCGGATGCTTTTTTTCTTCAGTCAGAAAAAATTAGGGTTGTATGTCAAATGCCGACAATTGTGATTTTTGGATGGAAAATCAAGCTAGTATCTTACAGAACAGCGAATGCTGAGGAACATTCATGAACTCTACTTTTTTCCCCCCGCCAGTCAAAGACCAAAGGGGGATTACAGTATTTTATGGGGCAGTCCATCTGTCTGTCCCACTTTTGTGAAATCAGCTCCTCCTATAGTTTTGTTCTGATTGTTTTTGAAACTTGGTACCAGGGTTTGATGTCCTATTTGATGATAGATATATTGCAGTTTGGCTCCAATTGGATAATTTTTGCAGGAATTATAGACCTTGAGGTCAAGGTCAGTTTTTCATTAAATCTTGTAAATGTAATAACTAATGAAAGGGGAAAAAAATGACTCTTTTCAAATCGATACCATAGTTTTATCTCAGACGGCTTACACCCTGACATGACTATGGGTTTGGGTCAACGTTAACAATCCATCTGCACCATTACTATCCACCTTATTTCTAGCCCCCATGGTGCCTTGCGTGAATTATGTGCACAATTTCCGGTACTAGTTTAGAACATGGATTTGTCATTGAAATGGGACGTTTTTCCTTGTTAAAAACAATGACTTTGGCATCAGAAATGTGGGAACACGATCTTTTACACCTTAGAAACGGTAATATAATCATACCACTTCCCACAACTATTGAGGGGATGGGAAGATGACCTTCAAAAGTGGCCTGGCAGACTGTAGCTCTGTTATCCACGGCTAAGATGCTAACACTGTAAACAAATAAAAGCTGTGAGATATATCAATATCTCCACCGCAATAGAGTTGGTCACATTTTGTTAGAAGATGTTGGACATGATCTTAATTTACCTTACAGCAGACATAGAATCTAGTCAGCGCCACAAAGAACCACAACACCATGTTGGATGTCGTGGTAGCTGTCCATTTTACCATGACATTAAAATGCTCATGTTGCTGTCATGCCGTGAATGCTTGTTATTTAACTTAACACGTACAGGCTAATTGTTGAAAATTTTATTGATCTGTATTTTGTGATAATTTAAAAAAAGATTAATGCATGCCGAAGAAGCTAATATCATGTCCACATCATTGGACTGCAAAATTGAGCAGTGCAACAAGTGCAACAAAAAACTATTTGGTATCTTTCCTTAATCATTAAGCCTTACGAAGCAAGCTGATAACTATTTTATGTTTTTATTATGTTACTTCATGCAGCCTTGCATGATGTACAATCTGTGACATTCATACAAGTGAAAACGTACCTGGTGCTCTTGTGTCTGTACCACCGATCACTACGAACAAACAGTCCTTTCTAGTTTTCAGTGCATGATCTACGCATTGCTGTTGAAGCCACAGATTTAGCTGAGCTTGTTTGTCAGGAGCCTCCATTTGTCCAGTGTATGGCACAACCACCAGCAGCAGCAACAAGTACCAGAACCTTCAAAAATACAAAAATGACAAGTGTGGAAATTAGCTGCTACTTGACTGCAAAACACATATGTGGATTATACCTTAAAATGAATTTGAATTAAAAATTAAAAAAAACCCAACGCTATTTTAAATGCCCCGCTACTCACTATTGTTGATTGACTTTAACACTACTTCCAGCCGAAAGCGGAAGTTGCACATTGTCACAAGCCCAGCTCGCTGGCTTGGACATAAAACGGAGACCACACGGAGGTGCCAATTTAAACATAATTTTATTTATTAAAGGAAAACCAAAATAAAAAGGTGTCTGTAAAAATCAGTAGTGAGTGCGAGGATTGGATGCATGAAACAAAAAAGCAAACTAATCACTGGCCAATCCAGCGATCACACACCTCTGTCAGGGCTGCAACGATGCCCAGCGCCACACCCAAAACCAAAAACCCACAGGCTGCAAACACACAGACAGGGACCGCCAACACAACCCCGACCAAGCGACAGACAAAGAACAGAAGTAGGCAGTAGGCAGAGCACAAACACCAGGAAGGCGACCAGCCTCCAGCGGGAGCAGAATGTGCCTACTGACAGGTATGTAGAGATGGCTTTTATAGGCACCTGTCAGCCAGGGGCGGTCCTTTGCAGCTTCACCTACAACACAGGGGAAAAAAAAACATAGAGAGGCCCCACTCCAAAAAAAGGAGCTGGCTGTAACAACATATAGTCATTTCTACAGCAGCGCCCTCAGGAGGGTGGATAGAACAAGTAAAGCTAGGGTCACCCAACTTGCTACACAGGTTCACCTGGGATCCTGCCCTACAACTATGGGTTGTATACAACTATCTTTGTTATATTCATGGTTGACAGACATCATAATTTGGGTCTGCCCCAGTAACTCTGTGAAAAAGTTGAAAACTGCTCTCCTTCAGTGACATATTGAGATCGTCAAAGAAAACAGGTGGGGGATACTACACCCGCCTATTAGAGTGCTCTTGTTGGGTTTTGTCGGGGCTTGTAAAAGGTTGCAACAACTCTGTGGTTTCTGTGGGAGGTGGTGACATGTTTCCCGTCCAAATAGTATTGTGGGCTCAGCAATAGTAAACCTGAGGGTCTTTAAATTACTGCAGTCCTGAAAGTACTGCCTCCAGTTGGGCAGGAATCCCCAATTCAGGCTCGGCTTCTGTCAAGAAGAAGAAGAGGAGGGATTGTGTTCGTACTGCCGCTTGCTGGTGTGGAGGAGCCACTGCAGGCAGCAATGCACAACAATGGCAGTTTTTGGACCAAGTTAGAAAATTTCCTGCTGACCCCTCAACATTGTCTCATGAACCCCTGGTTGAAAAACAAGGTCTTAGACTCCAGTACGGATTTTTTTTATTAAGTTAGCTTCCATATGGAGACTTTCCTGTGGTGTGAGTGGTGTTATGAGGATCCTGTCTGCTCAGAATCTTGGGTTTGCTCCAATCTCTAATTGTAAATATCCAGCATATTGTATCCTTTTTTTGTGGGGGAAACCCTGAGGACATTTAGTCCCCCCCACCCCCTTTCACAGCATTTGGGACACCATGTGGTGTATGGGGCAGCACCTATCTCCGTTTCTCTGACCTTAGGCAACACAGTTATGAATAGTGAAAGCTACAGAGGGAAGTCAGTCCTCTGGTAGCTCTGTGCGTTAACTTTCCTTTCCCCATTCTATTATGCTGAGCATAATAGAATGGGGAAAGGAAAGCTAGAAGGTACCATTTTTTTTTATATGGTCTTTGGAAAGACCCGGCCGGGATTTGAACCCATGACCTCCTGGTTGTGGGGCAGATGCCCTACCAACTAGGCCACCACTCCAGTAAACCCTGAGGACGAATGAGCACAAACTCTGTGGATTGTCAGAAGAATCTGCCGTTTTCCCAGACATGGGTTTCCAGGTTCAGATTATTTTTTGCACTACTTGTGGTCTTTTTTTTTTTTTTTTTTTTTTAAGAAAGTTACTTTCAAAATTAACAGTTCGCTTTGTTGTTTTTATCATGCAGGGGACAAAATGGACACACAACCTGATCAAAAAATATGCTCAGAAGAAACTGGGTTGTTGTTTTTTTTTAATGTGGGATTGTTTCACAGATAGCATTACTTGTTTGTCAGGCAAAATCTGGCAACACTGTTCGAGACGCTGGTTGGGAATAGTGTGTGGTTGCTGCATTGCTCACACTATAGGAACAACACTGGTAAAGCTGTGATTGCTTTTTAAAACTCTGCTGGTGGGTGATCAGTACTGTTATAATAATTAATTATTAATTGGTAGAAAACCTTCTTTTCGCTTTTGGAGCTGTCTTTTAGATATATATATATATTTTTTATTTTTTTTTTTTTTTTCCAGGCTAAGCCCTGAAGTTTTCCTGAAGAGACCAGCAAAGGATAACTACTGGCGGCTGGATGAGATCCTCAAACGCAAAGCAGTAGGATTTTCTCTGTCTTAATCTTCTGTAGTTTTTTTTTTTATGAATTTGAATGTTTGGAATTTTAATTTTAAAATTTTCAAGCTCCGTTGCTTTTCTTCTAACCATCTCTGCAGAATCAGGGAGTCAAAGTGTGCGTCCTGCTGTACAAAGAGGTGGAGCTCGCCCTGGCCATCAATAGTGAGCACAGCAAGAGGACTCTTATGGATAGTGACTCAAACATCAAGGTCTTTACCCCTCTGTACAACTTGATGTAAAAAGAGAATCCATACAGCAGTCACGTTTTTGAGTGACCTCACAAGTCAGGCACGCGATGACCTAAACACAAATGATGGTTTCCATTGTTCTGTGTGGCTAAAACATGATCAGTGTGGAAAATCACAGACACTTGGGTTAATGATTATATTGGAACTAGCACAGACCACCTTTTGGCCTGGGGCTGAATACAACATTCCAGCAAAGATTTGCATACATTTTCTTAACATTTCACTACAGACTGAAGCACAAGAAGAGCGCTGTTTCCCGGTGAACACCACATCCCCCTCCAAAATCGGAGTGACTGAAACCCGACACACGGATCCTAACCTGTTGTAAACTGTCCAACTCGCTGTGCCATTCAGCTAATCTGACTCCAACACCGGGGAGTATTCTAGTTAATTAACCTCAACTTGATACTCCCGCCGTCACTATATCGTACCACCATAAAACCTTTTCAGCACATCAGCTCTTATATTAGGGGTCATCAACTATGTTTGTCCAAAGGCCAAAATTTTTCTTGGCAGACACTGTGAGAGCCAGATGATTTCATAAAACAAAATAAAATTAATATTGTTTCTGAAGTAATATTTTATTGTTTGATATATTAATTTTTCTTCCAACTTTGTTAATTTTTTAGCCTTTGTCAGTGTTAACAGACCCATATTACCTGTACAGTTAGCAGTTGTGAAAATGTCAGGACAGGACGGTGTTTACCCAAGAAAACCACACATGAATAGTTTGACCAAGGAGGTTTTATCTCTCAGAAATGAACCTTCTTGGTCATACTCATTTAAGGCCCCTTTACACAGCACGGAGATCCTTGGGAGACCAGGTCAATTTGTGATCTCTCATTGATCTGTCAACGATCTCCTAAAGCCTCAAAAAAGCTGTTTCTCTGTAAATGTTTGGGAGACTGTTGTAAGATTTTCATGTAGATCTATAGAGATCTTTGAAAGATCCTTGAGAGATTACTGACAGACCAGAGGAGATCATTGGGGGATCATTCAGAGTTCCTTGGGTGACCATGGAGACTGCTGAGCATTTCTTGGGCAACAGGGGGCCTCTGGGTCGAGAAGGTTGAGAACAGCCTTTACACAGAGGTGGAGATTGTTGAGAGATGAAAAAAATTGTCAGATCTCTCAACAATTTTTCAATGATCTGTCAGCAATCACCAAGTTCACGCATTGATCTTCCAGTGATCTCCACAGTCTCCACCATTGAGAGATTGTTTTGACTCAGTCCAAAACAGTCTGTCAGTGATCTCCAAGGGGAAGGGATCTATCAACAATCTTTCCGTGATTTTTCAACAAGCGATCATTGATCTCATCAATCTCCATGTGATTGCCAAGTGATCTCTCAGTAATTGTTCAATGAATTCTATTGGTCCTTCAAACACTTGCTAAATTTAAAAGAAAAAACTGTATTTCACGATATCGTGAAGAATATCATTAGCGTGAAAATTCACAGAAACATTGCGGTATCATTTTTAGGCCATATTGCCCACCCCTATGAGACTATTCTCATACATTTGTGAGGTTTTCTCAAAACTTTCAGACATTTTTCTTGTAAATTTAACACTTTTTTCCTCAGTGATCTTTGGGTTTTTTACTCTTAACTTTATCTCTGCTTTATAAAAATTATATTTTTTTCTGAAAAGTTTGTGGTAAAACTGTGATTTTTTTCACACATATCTGAATGTGAATGTGCAGAGCCAGCACAGAACAATGAGTTAACCTCTGATTTTGAATAAGATTATGAATAAAACTGTTTAATTCAATAAAATTCATTAAACTGACCAAAGATGCAGTCACTTCTGTTGTAATATTGTGTTATAGCCTAATAATTTTCATGGTCCTCTGGCCTTCAGTCAATATGTTCTGAGTTGGTAGCCTATGCATCCTCTCTCTTGCAAAATAAACTCAGACTGACCCAAAAATATTCAACATTTTGCACAATAATCATAAAAGCCAAGGTGGGAATCATAAATTAAATCCTTGTATATGCTGCATTCACTTGCACTCAGAAATGTGATGTTTCATAAATATACATTATCAATTAATAAAACAAAGTTTGACACCAAAAACTTAGTCTGTTGCTTTGGGGAGGGGCGGGGGGGGGGGCACAGTCACTCCTCTGGTGAATGAGCGCCAACTCTGTCTGTGTGCCTTATGTGCAGCAAAGCTATTCCTGAATTCAGCAGCATTCTAGGGGCCAGATGTGGCCTGCTGGCCACCAGCTGACATTCACTGCTTTATAGCTTCCAAACACTCGTTATAATGGATATAAGTTGGCGAAGCTGCAGTAAAGGTTATGGCTAGAAGCAGCAAACGCAGAGTTAGCTGTTGGTAGCAGCCTAATGTATGCACAGCAGCCACACACACACCTGTTCAAAGGTCTTTTTTTATTCAGTGGGTTGTAGAAGTTTTGAATGACATTAAGTGGTTTATAATTTCGTGTATAAATCCTAGCTTCATCGTTAACCTGTTGATTTGATGCTGTATGGATCAGATCATTGCTCATCTTCGATTTGAGAATTCTCTATGTACCTTGCCGTCACAGTTGAGTTCAAATTTGTTCTCCATGGGTTTTGCCTGCCCTCTAACCAACCAGTCTAGTGTGTATGGGTGGGGAAAAAATACTCATATTGACTAATACATATTAGCTATAAAAAAGCTGTTAATTCAGGCAACACCAAACATTTTAATGTCACTTTTTTTCCCCTGGTGATGGTTTAGGTGATGCGGCATCCTGACCATGTGTCGTCTGTGGTGTTCCTATGGGCCCACCATGAAAAGATGGTGGCCATTGACCAAACGGTAGCCTTCGTGGGAGGGATTGACCTGGCGTTTGGACGGTGGGATGACAGCAAGTATCGCCTAACCGACCTGGGATTGGACTTGAGTGTGACCGATGGGGAGGCTCAGGAGGGCCTGAAAGTAAGATTGTGCTGTTTTTAACGTCTTTGTTAGCACTGGTTCTTGGTGCATGTTTTTCAGCTGTAATCAGTTGTCTTTTAGATGCTAACAGTTGACTCTGGTGATAGGTTAATGGCGATAATCCGGCTGAACCGCACCAGGAAGTTGAGCTTGATCTGACTGGTAACACAAAGCTGTGGCTTGGCAAAGACTACAACAACTTTATCATGAAGGACTGGGTCCAGGTGGATAGGCCGTTAGAGGGTACAGCATCTGAACCTCCTTCAGTAGCACACCCACATGCAAATTTCCTAAGAGTGGCTGAACAGACAGATGAAAAGATTGCTTTTTATTTGTTTTTGTTGTTTTTCTCCCCCAGATAACATTGATCGTACTCAGTTCCCTCGCATGCCATGGCGTGATCTGTCAGCAGCTCTTCATGGTAAAGCTGCCAGAGACGTGGCTCGTCACTTCATCCAGCGCTGGAACTTTACCAAGGTTAGGCATGGGAGAGTTTCATCATGTTGGTGCTCTGCTGGAATTGGCTTTGTTTGATTGTAGATCAATCGACTTTGGTAAAGTAATGCGTTGAAGCAAACGAAATATTCCAGGCATTTGTTACCATCTCAAGAACTGTAGACGTGTTTTATCCTGTCCTGTCATGACAATATGACTCATATTTAGAGTAACTTATAATCAGCAGATCTGAAAACATGACATACTTTTGTTTTTGGTTTTTTTTTGTCTTCCTTAGATTTTCAAAATTAAGTACAAGGATGATTTCTACCCTTACCTTCTTCCTAAGTCTCACTCCACTGCCGACCAGCTGTCATTCACTGTGCCTGGGTCCCAGAAAGCCAAAGTGCAGGTATTTATTCAAACATCGTCAATGCGCACAGGTTTTGATGTTAAAATGATGATCGTTTTATGTGCAGATAAACATCAGTATATAGCGGGGATTGACAACCTGTAGCTCTGGAGCCACATGTGGCTTTTTTGCCCAGTTGTGGCTTTGACAAAATCTTACAAATGAATGAATCGATAAATAAATGGGGAAAAAGTTGCACAACTACAAGTAAAAAGCCACAAGCTGGGACTTCCGGTTATGGCTGCCACGTAGGACGGACGTGTCTCGCTCTGCTCTGCTCCTGGAGAAAAAAAATCGGCAAATAACTCTCTCATTTGGGACAGAACGTATCCCAGCATTTGGGCGAGGATATGTCGGCGAAGCCTAAGGCTGGAAAACCAGGAAAAGGAAAAAGCGAGCCGCCGAAACAGTCCAAATTAACGGACTTTCAGGTCTGTGACGCAGCAAACAAAACTCCATATATGGCGGAGGAGGCTGGCAACGGTGCGATATCTGCGGGGAATGGCGCAGATGCGCTGATGGCTGCCATGAGTTCAATGAGAGCGGACTTTTCCTCTAGATTTGATGGGATTATGACAGCGTTGGAAGGAATAAGAAAGGAATTGGGTGACTGTGTAGAACGAACGGCGCAGATGGAGCTCCGTCTCGCTAGTGCTGAAGATGACGTCACCCGTCTTCAATTAAAGGTGCGCACTTTGGAAAAAAAAATAAATCTCTGGAAGATAATATTTTGGATTTGGAATCTCGGTCGAGACAGAATAATTTGAGGCTGGTGGGTCTTCCAGAGGAATCAGAAGGTCGGGACGTATGTTCCTTTCTGGAAAAGTGGATTCCGGAGGTGCTGGGCAGCGAGGAGTTGCAATCAGCAGTGGTTCTGGAAAAAGCACATCGTATTGGCCCACGGAGAGATAAGGGACCGCCGAGGACCTTAATTATGAAGTTTCTTAGCAACAGAGACAGGATGAAGATCTTCAACGCTGCACGTGCTAAAGGAGAGATTAAACACCAGGACCAGCAGGTGCGGTTCTACCCAGATTTGGCCACAGGAATCCAGCAATTGAGGAAGCAGTTTGATCCCGTACGTAAGGAGCTGCGCAACCTTGGGATTCGTCATGGTGTAATCTATCCTGCGAGACTGCTGACCACGTATGAGGGCAGAACCCACATCTTCAAGACCCCAGAGGAGGCGCAGGAGTTCATCAAGAAGATCAAAGAAGAAGAAGAGACTGGCGGGAGCTAAGCATGAACAAAATATAAGGTAGAATAATTAAGCATTTGCACAGGCATCTGACTGACTTGAAGTAAATAGTAAGTTTACAAAATATAGATTGTATTATATATTAAAAAAACAAAACAAAAACAAAACAAACAAAAAAAAAAACTATGATGTACAAAGTTGTTAAAAATTTTGGAGTTAAGTTGGAAAACTACAGAGGAGAGTTAATGTTACGTCATTAAAAGCAGTAGAGTTAGGGTGATTGGGAGGATGAAGAAGGAGTGGCTTAGGCTGTTCCCCGTGGGTGTGGAACGGTCGATGGCTATATCGGGAGACAGAATTTTTCTTTTGATTTTGGGGGGTTTGCCATAAGTGTGGGAAGGGGAAATTTGTTTGTGTGTAGTTTGTAGGATGAATGTTCAACCACTCATGTTTTTGCTTCTCTGTATGAGCATGTTTACACTGCAAGGTAATCCCAAACTCTCTATTGATCATGGACCAAAGTGTTAATCTTAATTTAACTTCATGGAATTGCAGAGGTCTACAAAATTTAAAAAAACTTAAACAAGTTATGAATAAAATAAAGGACATGGGTTCAAGAATTGTGTTTTTACAAGAAACTCATCTGATAGAGGAGGATGTTAAAAGAATTAGGAGTAGATGGCAGGGAAGTGTATTCACCTCTTCATTTTCATCCCGAGCCAGGGGAGTTATGACTCTCATACATAAATCAGTTCCTTTTCAAGTGAAAAATGTAATTGGAGACAAATTTGGAAGATATGTAATCATTCAAGGTTCTTTGCTATTAGAAAATATAAATCTTGTGAACTTATATGGTCCCAATATAGATGATCAGAAGTTCTTTGCTAATTTATTTCTCATCTTATCATCACTTACAGGGCAACATATAATAGCAGGGGATTTTAATTGTACATTGAATCCAGGTGTGGATAGATCAACAGGACTGGATTGTACGCACATTGGATGTAGGATGACTATTAATCATTTTATGAAAGAATTGAGATTGTTAGATATATGGAGAGAAATGAAACCACAAGTTAAAGCCTATTCTTGTTATTCCAGTACCTACAAGACATTCTCACGTATTGATTATTTTTTGATTTCCACAGAATTAAGGTCCAAGATTCAAAACTGCTTTCATGATAACATCGTGATCTCTGATCATGCACCCTGTTGTCTAATATATGTAGATAAAAAATTGACAAAGGAATCAGGTAGATGGCAATTTCAGCATAAATGGCTTCAGGATGAGGAATTTGTCAAGTATATAGAAAAACAGATAGACGAGTTCTTTGACATCAATACTACACAAACATCAGCATGTGTAAAGTGGGAGGCTTTCAAAGCTTTTATTAGGGGACATATTATTAGTTATACAGGATCAAAATCTAAGAAGACTCGAGAGGAGAGAGCTAAATTGGAACATAAAATAAAAAGTCTTCAGGAAAAAGTGTATGCAGGAAGTGACCCAAGGCTGGAGAATGAATTACTGATTTTGAGAGCTGAATACGACAAAAAATCAGCGAATAGAGCTGCCTCGAGTCTTCTAAGATTGAAACAATCTTTTTATGAACAAGGTGAAAAATCAGGAAAATTATTAGCATGGCAGATTAAACAATTGGAAATTAAAACACCAATTACCAGTATTATAAGTAACGGACAGGTAGTTATAGATCCTTTAGAAATTAATAGAGCCTTTAGAGATTACTATGAAAAATTATATGATACCAAAAATGAACCTGATTTAACAAAACTAAATGGGTTTTTGAACGAACTATCTATACCGTGTATTCCAAATGAAAACAGGGAGATATTGGAATCTAAAATTGGTCAAGAAGAAGTTGGGCTAGCCATTGATAATATGAAATCAGGAAAAAGTGCAGGACCAGATGGTCTTCCAGTTGACCTTTATAAAAAATTTAAGAATAAATTAATAAAACCTTTTTTGGAAATGGTTTTAGAAGCATTTCAAAATAATAATTTACCATCATACATAAATAATGCCTTAATTATACTGCTGCCAAAACCAGGTAAGCCCTCTAATAAATGTGAAAATATGAGACCAATAAGCCTATTAAACGCCGACCTTAAGATAATCTGTAAAATTTTAGCAAGACGAATACAAGAAATTTTACCAAATATTATTAATCGAGATCAGAATGGCTTTATAAAGGGTAGACAAGGCTTCCATAATGTAAGAAGACTATTTAATATTATTTATTTTAATAAAGAAGCACCGGATACAGCTCTCCTATCATTGGACGCCGAAAAGGCCTTTGATAGAGTTGAATGGCCCTTTCTTTTTGAAGTCCTACAAAGGTTTGGACTTGGAAATAATTTCATAAAATGGGTTCAAATAATATACAATAATGCTACAGCAGAAATCCTAACAAATAACAATATTTCAAAACCAATAAAAATCAATAGAGGATGTCGACAAGGCTGTCCACTTTCACCTTTACTGTTTACTATGGCAATTGAACCTTTAGCGATAGCGATACGTTTACATTCACAAATATATGGAATTAAAGTTGGACCAACAGAACATAAAATCTCCCTGTACGCCGATGATATAATTTTGTTTATGTCGAATCTAAAAAAATCAATTCCAACCTTGTTGAATTTAATAAAGAATTTTGGGGAAATATCAGGATATAAAATAAATAAAACTAAATCTTCAATATTAATGCTAAATGAGACCCAGAGAAATTACCCAGCCCCTGAGGTAAATCAATTCAATGTTGTAAATCAGTTTAAATATTTAGGAATCCAAATTATGCCTAAGCTAGAATCAGTCGCCAGTGTCAACTATGAAGCCTTAATGTCAGATATCAATGAGTTAACTCAGAGATGGATGTCACTACCAATGTCGATGATCGGGAGAATCAATATACTTAAAAGTAATATTTTACCTAAAATACTTTATTTATTTCAATACATTCCCTTATCACCACCTTTAGATCTATTCTCAAGAATAAAAAAAAAGTTAGTGGAATTTATATGGAACAACAGGAGGGCTAGATTACGTTTGTCTTTATTATATTTACCATTTGATCGTGGAGGTCTGAAATGTCCAAATTTTATGTTGTATTATTGGTCGGCACAACTGAGGTCTATGACATATTATTTTTCATCAAATGATCTCCCTCACTGGACTGAAATGGAATCATACAATTTACCTTTACCTCTTCCCATATTCATATACTCAGATTCGGCAAAAAAATTACAAAAACAAGTTAAAAATCCATTTGTAAAGCATATGATCAAAATATGGTGTGAAGCTAAAAACTATTTAAAAGAACCACAGTTATTGTCACAATTTAGTCCAATATGGGGTAATCAATATTTTAAACCAGGGAGAGCGGACGCTGTATTTAAAGTATGGAATTTAAAAGGGATACAAAAGATTCAGGATTTATATTTGCCATGTGCAGACAACATAATGTCTTTTGAAGAGCTGAGGATCAAATTTAATCTCAATAGAACACATTTTTTTAAATATCTTCAACTTAGAAACTTTATTCGATCAAATCAAAATAAAGCTCTCACTCGACCTATTTATTCATCCTTGGAAAAAATGATGATGAAAGATAGTAAAAGAAAGGGTATTATTTCAGAGTTTTATAACTCATTGACACTATCTTCAAGTGAAAATTCACTGAAAAGATTAAACTACTGGAAAGAAGATCTGCAAATTGAAATTTCAGAGGAACAATGGGAATTGGCTTGTACAGAAGCTCAAACCAAATCAATAAATGCACGCCTTAAATTGATACATTTCAAATGGTTAATGCGGATGTATGTTACACCGGAGGAGTTAAATAGATATAACAAAAATATACCAGATACATGCACAAAATGCATGGAAAGTAAAGGAACCCTATTTCATTGTTTATGGGAATGTAGATTAATAAGAATGTTTTGGGAAGAGGTGAGGGTAACAATTGAAAAAATAATCTCAAAACAAATCATATTGAATCCTAAACTGTTTTTGTTGGGTCTGTACCCAGAAAAGCATAATTTTAATAAAAGTGAAAGAACATTCATAGACCTCAGTTTGCTTAATGCCAAAAAATGTATTGCACTATTATGGAAAAAGACTCATAGACCAGATGTGACTCAGTGGTTAAGACAGATGTTAACAAACCTTCCATTAGAAAGAATAACATATATACTGAAATCAAAGGAAATTGTGTTTGAGAATATATGGAGACCTTTTATTGATTATGTAAAAAATTTAAACATAACTCTTGAAGAAGAAGGTGAATGATGTGTGTGGACCTTGTAAATTCCAAACTGGTGAACATAATATGTATACTTATGTATTGGATTGTCTAGACTAAACAGAGGAGCATTGTTGAAGACTTGATTTTGTTGGTGGTTGTTGGTGTTTTTAGTGCATTTTTTTTTTGTAGTACTTTAGTGTTAGTGTTTGATTGTTTGTATCATGTTTGTTAAAAAAAAAAAAAGGTTCAATAAAGATATTGTGGAAAAAAAAAAAAAGCCACAAGCTTATATAAAATAATAGCAAATTTACAAGAAAAAAACCTGCACATTTACTTGGAAGAAAATCAAAAATGTACAAGTTGTATTTTTACTAGAATTATGTTACAAGTGTACAAGAAAAAGTGCAGCTTTGTCAGGAAAAGTCACTATCTTAGGAGAAAAAAGTTCAAAACTTAGGAGGAAAACTGTTGCAAATTTAAAAAAAAAAACTTGCAAGAAATGCCCAAATGTATGAAATAAAAGAGACTCCTATTACTATAATTTTCAGTCCAATTTATATTTCCACACAGTTCAGTTGTTGAGTTCTAAAGCTCAAATATATTTATCTGCTGTGGAGGTTTGGTTGGCCCAACAGAAACACTCTGATCATGTTGCATTTTCATTCTCTCATTCATGGTGCTCACTGTACTATCAGGTTACCCTCACAGATAAATCAACCTTTATTTCTACCCCCCACGGACGGCTCCAGGATCTGCTCCAGAACAGATGGCAGTTGTAAGACAACTCCACTATGTTTGACAGAGATAGCCATCAGAATGGAGCCTTGTAGAAAGAGACCCGTTTCTTTTCTCTTTTTTTTTTTCTCTCGACTGAAGCGCAACTCTGGATGTGGGACAACACAGACTTTTTCTATTTTTTTCCCCATCACTGAAGCTACAAGCTCTGCAGAAATATTTTTAAAAGGACTTTCACCACATCAAGGGTTAGCTACCATGGGATCTCATTTGTGGAAAAATAGATTAAAGGTCTTGTATTGTCCAAAGTTTTGTTGGTTTGTTGTGACCCACGGCACACAGCCATGGGTCACATCTGTGTTGCTAAAATGTTAAAATGCTTCTACTTCTTTTAGAGTTGATTGGCGGTTGGCAACCAGCTTACAGGTCCATTACCACTAAAGAAATAAACAGCATTTATTTTGCTGAACTCTCAAAGAAATGAGGAGATTGCGCTTCTGGGTTGTATGACATCACAAACTAACAAGCCCCGCCCTCCATTTGCTAAGTTTGCAGCACAAACACTTGATTGCCTCCTTAATTGTGGTTGGCCAACTCCATTGCCCAATCAGATTAGGGGCTCATTAATATTACCTAGGAGGCTGAAACCAACTGTTTCAGGCAGAACTTTAAAGATAGCATTTGATGAGCTGTAAAACAACACTAAATTTGTATTTATTTATTGTTCTTTAAATCAAGGTATACAGTACATGTCCTTGAAAATGTCAAAACCTAAAATGACCCCCCCTGAAAATGAACAATGTGGAACCTTTTTCATTATCAACCCATATGGTCGGCGAAGTCAAGAAAATTTAGTTTTTACATTTTAAGAAGCATGGTATGGTGGTTGTCCCTGTGTTCATATAGAAAATACAGAGCAAAAAAATGCCATTGGCAAAAGGGAAAAAAAAATCTGTACTGACTCTATACACTGGGTGAAATAAGTATTGAACACATCACCATTTTTCTTAATGAATATATTTGTAATGGGGTTATTGTAATTAAATTTTCACCAAATGTCGGCAACAACTAATGCAATCCACACAATGCCAAGAAATCGAATCATAGCTGTCCTTTAATTATGTGTAATAATGTTAACCCCTTGCACTCTGGTCAATTTCCCTAAAAACGCCTAAAAATAACGTACCCAAAGTAAATCAAAAGATGCTCTTCAACCCTTTGCAGCATCTTCATGGGGTTGGTCTCATTTAAAAGAAAACACTTTGAATTTTTTGGCAAAACAGTCATAATCTCTCTAAGTGCTCCGGCCACTGAGTAACAGTCATCTAAACATACTGAACTTGAAGAAAATAAAGTTCGCCTGGGTGTTTTTTTGGATACAAATGCTTGCAAATAACACACAGCCGTCAGCTCCGGGCTGGAAAATGCAACAGAAATGTAGAACCAAGTGTTATCCAGCTGAGGTCAAAATTTTGTAACAATACCACACAAAATGAATATATTACACAGCTTTTTTGTCAGGTTGTTCCCAGGCGTTTTTGAACTGTGCCAAATTGTGCCAAATGGCACAGTTTGGAAAAACGTCTGTAACTTTTGAATGATTCAATATAGAAGCTTGATCTTGGGCTCTAATGAAAGGTGACACTCAGGGCAGTGTGTGTGTGTGTGTGGGGGGGGTTGTTTATTCAATCATGAATGAATGAATGAACAAACAAGCCCCCACACACAAAGAAGCATGCCACGTAAAAAATGTGTGGCTTTTTTTTTTTTTACAAGAAAAAATAACCTACAGTGCAATAAAAATTATACTAAAATATCTGCAATGTAGAGGATAACAACTCCCCCCCACCCCCCACCCGCTACAGAGGACGGACATCGTCCATCGCCACATGACGGACAGCGGGGACGGTGCGCCGTGGTCTACTACGCACAGTTGTACTAAAATATCTGCAATATATGTGCAATCCGCTACAGAAGAGTAGCGGTGGGGGGGGGGGGCGTTCACTGTCCGGACGCATCCGTCATGTGGCGATGACGCACAGTTGTAATTTACTGATGGGTCAAAAGTCATTTTGATTACAATTTTCATTGATAAAGAATAATTTAGCTTATAACACTTACCTGTCCACAACAGCAGTGTCGCTGGCGAACTTCTCTTCCTCATTGTCAGACGAACATGAAGCTGGTCCGCTTGTTACGACTCGTGGTTCTGGTCACGCGACCCGGTCAAACCATGATTCCATTATTGCGGTTTTGTGCTTCCATGATTGCGGTTTTGGCGAACGATTTTTCAAAACAAATAAGAACAGTAGTAAGAAAAAAAGACTGGCGAACGCGTGTGTGTCACCCAGCGGCTTACACAAAACAGATTTTACGTACGGGAGGCACGCTTTCAATCGTCGAACTTCTCTGCTTCAATTGGCTCGCTGTATTCGCAGCCGTTGGTAGGCGGGTCCTTCTTGCTAGGTTTTCAGTCATTGGTTCTTCAAGGTTTCAGAAACCCAATTCAAGGCTCTTATTAGTCGAATGAGAGGTCAATCAAATCTAAACCAATCAAAGCACTCCTTTGGCTTTCTGTTTGCGGCTGTGTCTGTAGTGGAAGAATGGAAATGCAGCTTTTTTTTTTTTTTTTCAGTGCGCTCTGAGACGCACAGTGTGTCTCAGAGTCGGTCCCAGAGACATGACCGCCCGCGGTATCCCGGAGTGCAAGAGGTTAAATGACGCATGGAAAAAGTATTGAACACATGAAGAAAGGGAGTTTCAAAAATGCATGGAAAGCCAAGATCCCAGCTGAAATCTATCAGTAGTTTGAAGGCAATCCTGCCCCTTGTCAGTGCAAATTAATATCAGCTGTTTCAGATCCAACTGATGGCCTATTAAAAGGTGTCTCATTGCCAAGGTGTCACACAAGAAACATCTCATGATGGATAGAAGCAAAGAGCTCTCTCAAGCCCTTCCCAGCCTTATGTTGCAAAACATGCTGATGGCATTGGTTACAGAAGGATTTCTAAACTTCTGAATGTTCATTGAGCAATGTTGAGGCCATACTCCAGAAGTGGAAAGAACATAATGTCACCATAAACCAGCCATGACCAAGTGCTCCTCACAAGATTTCTGACAGAGTGAAAAGTATTACCAGAAGAGTTGTCCAGGAGCCAAAGACCACTTGTGGAGCACTTCAGAAAGACTTGGTACAATTGTTTCAGAGAAAATGGTAAGTAATGCACTCACCCGTCCTGACCCATATGCATGCTCAAAACTCTATTGCTGAAGAAAAAGCATGTTGAAGCTTGTTTAAAGTTTGCTGCACAACATTTGGACAAGCCTGTTAAATACTGGGAGAATGTAGTCTGGTCGGATGAGACAAAAGTTGAACTCTTTGGAAGCCATAATACACGCTATGTTTGGAGGATAAATGGCACTGCACATCAGCCCAAAAACACCACACCAACAGTGAAGTTCGGTGGTGGTAGCATCATGGTATGGGCCTGTTTTTAAGAATATGGTACTGGCAAATTTCTTATAACTGAAGGCAGGATGAATGGAAAAATGTAGAGACATTCTCGATAAAAATCTGCTGCAATCTACCAAGATGATGAAGATGAAACAAGGGTGGACATTTCAGCAAGACAATGATCCCAAACACACAGCCAAGGAAACTCACTTGGTTTCAGAGAAAGAAAATACAGCTGCTAGAATGGCCCAACCAATCACCTGGCCTGAATCCAACTGAAAAGCTATGGAAAGAACTAAAGATCAGAGTTTATAAAAGAGCTCCATGGAACCTTCAAAATTTGAAGACTGTTGTGTGGCAGAATGGACCAAAATCACACCTGGGCATATCATGTGACTAGTTTCTTCATGCAGGAGTCGTCCTGGAGCTGTCATTATCAGCAAAGGCTTTTGTACAAATTATTAAATAACTTTCAGTAGGTGTATTCAATACTTTTTACCTGTGTTGTTCCATTTTATTACACATAACTTAAATTCTGAACTTATTTGTTTTGGTTTCTTTGTGTGTGTGGATTACTAGGGATGTTGCCAACATCTGGTGAAAAATTCATGTCAATAGCACCTTTAGAAATATATTTACTGAAAAAAATGGTGACATGTTCAATACTTATTTCATCCATTGTAATTTTTATTTTGTGCATTGCCAGGTCAGATCAAACAGAAAATCAGACGACGGTATCTCCACACTACAACAGACGGACACAGTTCTGGCTTTTGAAATGCTGTTGCTCACTTTTTGTTAGGGTTTTGTTTTGCTTTGGCAGGTGGTGCAACAAAAGAAAAACCTATAAAACAAAAACACTTCAACATATTTACCCCGTTCAGTAAAACCAGAGAAAACGGAAGCACTGTCCAAGATGGAGTGGGACTGCATGAAGGAAGGATATTATTTACAGCAGGTTTCATGGGAAGTGTGGCCCAAATTTTAACAGACCAGTGTTGGCAGCAAAATAGTAGAGATGCTGTTAATTTATATAAAAAAAATAATCAATCAATCAAATTTTTATTTGTATAGCACTTTTCATACAAGTTAGTACTATTGCATCATCATCATAGCAGTCTGTCGGGGGCGACAATGACTGTTTCACCCAGGTCCATTCAGATTCCTCCAGGCAACTCTGTCCCTCGCCCTCCGCCGCCAGGAACTCCCGACCTTGTCAACCCGGGCGACGTCCGAGCCGGTATGAGTTGCTTTCTGACTGACCATTTCATGAAACTGCTTGCTAAGTATTTGAATACCGCTATCTTTTGCTGGACTAGCGTGCAATGTTGTAAAAATGCATTCATCTGCTTTTGTCCACCAGAGGACAGAATAAGTCAAAAAGGAAGTCACAACAAATTAGCTGGAAATGGATGATTATTTCCTCTGAACATCATATCCTGAAGTTGTTCAGGCAGTGAGTGGTGGATTTTTGTTCCTATTGTGTCGTGGCTTAGTCTCCTGTGGCCTGTGGCCTGTAACCATAACCCTCGCTCCTCATTGTGCTGCCGGATTACTGTCAGGGTTTATTGTTGCGTTATTCAGATTTCAGGGCCTGGGCCTCAGTTCTGTTATGTCACAGTACGTGTTTTCTTTGGTAGAATATATTGTATGTTTATAACAAACAAGATTCTTTTCAAGTTAACACTATACATCAGTCAGTAAAGACTTTGGTTATTAGGTTAGTCAGTGCTCATCTCTTTGAGGAATGCACTAATGGAAAGTCTGGAAACATAAACCACAAACAGTCTTTACAGTGGATCCAATATTTTTTTTCTTTCCCCTTTTATTTTGGTGTAATTTTCTCAGGTGTTGCGCTCTGCTGATCGTTGGTCAACTGGAACCTGTGAGAACTCGATTCTTAAAGCCTACATTGACACCATCGACAAAAGTGAACACTACATCTACATAGAGGTAGTACAGCCATATCACAGCACTTTCCAAATGCACACCTTATAACTCAAGTCGAATGTGCTTAAGTTACGTACATCTTGACATCCTACCTAAATCATTCAGGTTTACAGTAAGTTGGACTTCACTGTTTTGTGTTGTTGTAGCAGTGATGCAATTAAAGCAAGGACATAGCAGAATTAACATACAGTGCTGTGAAAAAGGATTTGCCCCCTTCCTGATTTCTTTTATTGTTGCATATTTGTCACATTTAAATATTTCAGATCATCAAACAAATTTTAATATTAGACCAGTATAACCCAAAGAAATAGAATAATGCAGTTTTAAATGATGATTTAATTTATTAAGGGAAAATAGCTACTGTATCTAAACCTACCTGGCCCTATGTGGAAAAGTACATCATGAATTAACTGTGATTAACCATATTTTTTGGAAAGTTGAGTTCTATTTCACTAGCCACACCCAGGCCTGATTACTACCAGACCTGATGAATCAAGAAATCATTTAAATAGAACCTGTCTGACAAAGTGAAGTAGGCTAAAAGATCTCGATGAGCAACACATCATGCCACGATCTAAAGAAATTCAAGAACGGATGAGAAACTAAAACCCAGAACAACATCTAGAGAACTGCAAGCCTCACTTGCCTCAGTTTGGACACTGCTCCATGATTCAACAGTAAGAAAGAGACTGGACAAAAATGGTATCCGTGGGAGAGTTCTAAGGCAGAAACCACTGATGATTAAAAAGAACATAAAGGCTTGTTGCATATTTACCAAAAAATAACTTTTTTTGGGGGGGCGGGGGGCTGCAGCAGTTACTTTTTTACATAGGACCAGGTAGGTTTGGATAGCTTTTTACCTTTTAATAAATGAAATCATCATTTAAAAACTGCATTTTGTATTTACTTAGGTTATGTTTGTCTAGTATTAAAGTGTGTTTGATGAGCTGAAACATTTAAGTGTGGCAGACAGGGCTTGACATTAACACCCGCCCACCCTCCACTGGCGGGTGGATTTCACCAGTGGCGGGTAAGGCAGCCACTCTCACTAGCCACTTTGGCATGTTGAGGTTTTCCCAAGCAACAGCTAAATATGAGTAATAAGCCTATTGTAGTGTGAGACTACAAAACTGCAACTCACATGAGCACTATCAGCACACACACATACACAGTGTATTCTCATTCGTCCAACTATCACCGTGAGCGTGGTCTGGCTCAACTTCCAACGCAGTACACAGGACTGCTCCAGGGCAGGCTGGAGTACAGGAGAAACTGCGGATGGTGTGTTCTGCAGGTCGGTTCATTTTGTGGCCAGAAGCGGCGACAACTGACAGCAGGCCAGCCAGCAGGACACACCTGTCCCGGCCCTCAGTGATCAGATCACCAGGGGAATTCCACCTGATCCTCTGTTGTTCCAGTGTGAGTAGTTAATAAACTGTGCTCTCCCTCCACATCAGCTCCTACCTCTGTAGTTAAATATGATTCTTTTTAGAGCAAGAAGCTTCCGTTTACTGTCCAGTATGACAGAGAGTGGAAAAAAGTGACTAAACTTTGTGTTGATTTAAAGAGCAAATGAAGCTTCTTCTGAGGTGAACTTTTGTTTATCTGTAATTATCTATATCTGTGATATGCAATCTTTTCACGGCAGTAAAACCTCTAATTATGTACTTTTAATGTGTTGGTCCAGGGGTGTCAAACATGTGGCCCATGGACCAAAAACAGTCCGCCAGGGATCCAAGTTTTTCTCTGAATTTACAGCTTTTTTTCTAGTAAATTTCTGACTTTTTCTACTGATTAGAATTGTTCATGTAAATTTGAGACATTTTTCTCCTTAAGATGAGACTTTTTTTTTCTCATCAGTTTTCTTTTTCTTCTTTTTGCTGGTGAAAACAGGTAGTGTCCATTTAGACTGAATCCATGAGCAACTACTAATGACGTTGTGGAGCGCTGAACGGGTGTCCCAGGGGTCATTTTCAAGCTCTATGAAGGGCCAAGGGGTAGGAGTAGGCAAAGGGGAAGGGGTGGGGATACAAATGAAAATTGGGACGAACCCCAAATCTACCTGTACTTCTCATATTGCAAATATTTTTCTACAGTGTTTTACAGCATTTACTGCTGTTAATAAATAATTCAACTCTGTTTCTCTTGCTATTTTTATGTAGCTATAAGGGTCATTTACATTTAAAATGATTGTAAATTTAGTTCAAGTAAATTTTAGCATGCAATACTCAAATTTGATCATATTAAACATAATTTTCCAATCATAAAACTGTGGCTAGAGAAAAGGCTGAGTGGCTAGTGAGTTTGGAAGTTCACTAGCCCAGGTGGCAGATATTCAAAAATGTAACGAATCAGGAAGGGGGTAAATACTTTTTCACAGCACTGTAAATCGCTTTTGTAAAATCTGCTAAAAATAGGCCCTTTGTGTATATACATTTGTAAACACACAGATTATGTGGCTGATGTGTTTAATGTTGCTGCTACCTGCCTGCTTTGGTGCCCACCTCATACTGAGCCACCATCTGTCTTCCTCTCCCCTCAGAACCAGTTCTTCATCAGCTGCTCCGATGACAAGACCGTGTATAATGGGATTGGTGATGCTATTGTAAATCGAATCCTGCGTGCACACAGGTCTGCTTCTGGTACACTATTTAGATTGAGTCTGTATGTGTAATGGGAATTCAGCCATTTGTTTTTGTAAGCATGTTGTATATGTTAAAATGTATTGCTCAAACCACAGTTAAAACCTTCTGACTGGGTAGAGCTGAATTGTCGGGTTAAACAGTGTTAAACAACTTTCATCCAGTCTTTAACTCCACCACCTGGTTACAGTTTATATTGTTAGTATGTCAAATAAACCGAACACTCGTGCACATACCATAGCTCAGGCTTATTTCTGCACAGCGGACTTTATTCTCTGTGAACTGTTTATTTGTGAATGGTGGCCTGGCAGTTTCTAGCTTGTGCTAGTAGTTGATTGACAGTTGTGATGTGACTGGTGGGCGTGGCTTCAGCGCCTGATGAGCACACGCTGCCAGTCTTTAGAAGCAGGAAGAACTGCGTGGTTTTTCAGAGTTTTGAAACACAATTTTACATTAATGGGGATTTCAGAATTGGCTGAGTGGTTTATAATAAATTTTTCTGTGGGGCAAACTCGGAACACACATTTATTCTTGCTTTACACAGACTTGAAACAACAGAGAGGAAAAACACAAAGTAACTGATACACCATTTAAATCTTTTTTAGGGAGAAGATATGGCTAAATGGGCAGCTCGGTGGAGCAGTGGTTAGCACTGTGGCACCACAGTAAGAAGGTCACGGGATCGATCCCACCCCCTGACCGTTTGCATGTTCTCCCCATGCCTGTGTGGGTTTACTCTGGGTACTCCAGTTTCCTCCCACAGGCCAAACACATGCAAGTTAGGTTAATTGGAGACTCTAAAGTGGCCCTAGGTGTGAATGTGTGTGTGAATGGTGAAGGGATTAGGACCGCACCTTGGCTGCCTCATCCATCCAGGTGGATGCCCTGAATTTAAACTGCAATTTCCCCACTGTGGGACTAATAAAGGTTTATGAAATAAAAAATAATAATAAATTAAAGGGGTCATTGATTTCACTTTCTCTGCATTTTAACAGCCCACAAATGTTTGTGACACATTTTGGTAAATTTTTCTTTAATTATTGTATCAAAATTTTTTATCATCTTCTGCAGCCTTTCTGGGAACAGCTGATTTCAGTGCATGTCTCTTTAAATTTCTAAGGCTGTATTTAACTTCACCCTCCCCCTTGCGTTGTTATTGTTAATCTTAGCTCCTAGCTCGGAGCCAACTGACGTAAATTTATTTTAAAGGGCCTATATCATGCAGAATCAACTTTTTTGAGCTTTTAAGCATGTTATAATGTTAATTCGTCACCAAAAACACCCCCAAAGTGGTATTTTGCTCCATTCACGCATCTCTGAGTATTCCTCCTCAACCCTGCTCTCTGAGCTGCTGCTCCGCCCTGTCCCTGATAATGACTGGGTCCCCACGTTCATACGTATGAACGTGGGTGAGCCGCCCACTCCAGGAAGTGCCTGTGTTGCCAGCACAGCCCCCAGGCTGACGCACACACCCGCTTTCTCCACGCAGCTAACGGAGCGGTGATCGGCAAAACTCTTTCACTTTAGCATTGACGCTGTGAAGAAGTAGTTCCTCTCGCACCTAATCTGCTCAGTGACAACAACTGTTTGCTTTTTGCGTAAGACAATGTCTTCTAAGTGGCTCCACAACATGCTCATCCATCTTTTCTAAAGTTTACTGTAGATGTTGTTTTCGTGGGCAGAACCCAGCAACACACTGCAGCAGCCGGCTCAGGGGTTACGTCATGAAATGGGCGGCAGCCACAAGAAGGAGAAGCAGAGCCTCAGAGATCGAGGCATCTTACTTCCGGGTTGGAAAAGTAGCTCGTGAAAATAACTCATATTTCATAAGAAATTCATTCTCCAGTGTACCAAAGGTAATATACTATCACATACGTGCATATGGAGTTTTTGCATATGACGTCAGGGGGCGTGCCGCACTGGCCCGTTAGAGTGTGCCGCCATATTGGATGGCAAGAAACAGCAGCAGCAGGGTGAAATAAACCACATAGCTCACGTGTATCTACAAACTCCGCAAAATGGTGTACTCCTGTTGTTCCCCCTGATAAGGGGATAAGCGGGGAATTAAATGGCCGGTGTGAAATGCAAAAAAAAAAAAAAAAAAAGTTGGATTTTTGAATAATTACCTTCACTGACGTAATCTCTTGCTTTGTCATAACGGGCTGCACGGTGGCGCAGTGGTTTAGCACTGTGGCAGCACAGTTTACCCTCGGCCGGGGGATCGTGGGGATCATGAGACCGTGGGCTCGATCCCATCCCCCGACCAACAGTGAGCTGTGTGGAGTTTGCATGTTCTCCCCGTGTTGCGTGGGTTTACTCCGAGATTTCTCCGGTTTCCTCCCGCATACCAAAAACATGTAGGTTTAGGGTGCTCGCGCACGCAGCGGCCGGTGGCTTGTCACCAGACTGCAAACCAAATCTACCTACGGGTACAAATAAGTAACAAAAAAAAAAAAAAACTTTGTGGTTTGGGGGCGCCTCTCTGCTTGCTACGATGCACACATGAAAGGGGAGAAAACTATTGTACATGTGCATAAAATCAGGTACGTTTTAACGCGGCGCGCCGTGGAGAGCCTTTAAAAAAAAAAAAAAAAACACGCAGCGCGCTTCACTCACCTCTGAGTGAGGAGCTGCTGTTGTTTTCCGACTCGTTCACCAGCCAAGACTTCACATCATCCACATCCCTTTCCGCTGACACGTTTTCCGATATTTTTTCCTCCTGCTCCCCTTCGTCTTTGAAAGATATCATCTCATCGTTTGCCCCCAAATCATCCCCGCTGAGCAGATTACTGGCAGTCATTGTTCTGCTAATTGCTCCAGCTGTTACCCCACACCCGCCACCTCCGTTCAACTGAGGCATTTCAGCACACCAGAGGAGCGCACGGGAGCAAGATTAAAAACACTTGTCTGCTGTTATGACTGCTGACAATGACTCCACTGAATCTGACACAGACATCGCAGACACAGTGTCAGAGGCCATAGTGTCAGTTGTTGAAGAGGATGATAGGATGTTATTATGTCAGATTGTGACTGTGTGTTCTCCTCACTCATTCTGATCGCTAAACAGTACAAGTTACGCCTGGGTTGTCACAGTGCAACTGCTGCTCTTGCCATCCAAGATGGCGGCACCTACGACGTGTTTATGTTTACCCCAGCGAGTCACGTGAATTTTACGAGCCTACGCAAAAACTCCATAGTTTACTCTGAAAGGCTTAAAATAGCATGATATAGGCCCTTTAAAGAATGAGTGAAATAATGCATCACTGGTGGCAGGGGTGTGTGGTTTCAGTGGTCAATAAGATATGGCCGGTCCCTGGAGTACAATAAGCACAGAGACCTTCGCGAATGAGCCGAGACTAGTGGCTTAACTGCTAGTTTCAGCTGGCCGCCTCGGTGGTGCTGTAGCGTCACGGCAAAAATATAATAACAAAATAAGTCAGAATGATGTGAGATATTTTATGAACTGTAGTAGTGAACCAGGTGAAAACAGTGATGCCTATTGCGGTGACTGAAATCTAACGAAAATAACAATATAAACACTAGCTTCCTAGTACCACTGTTAGCTCTTAAGCCAACACCTTTAGCTTCCCTCCCATCTACATGACAGACAGCTAGGCTGGCCAATAATAGAGCAGTGGGCAGGTATCAAGGCTTGTGTCGTTTCCCATTTCTTGATGTACAGGAAAATACCTGCAAGAGTCAAAATGGTTTCTTGGAGAGAAAAACAATATTACGGCTGTTTTTTATTTTGTTTTAAAGAGAAATGTGGTTTGATTTTTTATATATATATATATATATATATATATATATATATATAGTACATACCCGTGCATACTCGTCCATGCCCGTAGAAACCAAATATAAGCAAGTATTTCTGCATGCCCATTGCTGAAGGGTCTCCTCCTGTCTCAGACAGCTGTGTTGTTCACAGTCATGCCTGCGGTGTACTGCTGGAACCTGAGGTGTTTCATGTTCACAGCATCTTTTCTGACGTGCAGCAGTTCTCCTCATTCTATTGCTGTCCATCTGGTGGGTCGTCTTCTTCTTCGTTCAGACCTCTGGTTGAGGGATAGGTGCATCGTAATTTCAGTTCATGGGCAGGATCATGAAAATAGATCTGAGCAAAAAGTGGCTTTCGACCCTGTTCAGGAAGGCCCGTGCATGCCCATAGAAACCGGAGCACCCGGAGAAATCAGCGCTTTGCTTGGCATTTTACACATTTGTAATGTAGACTGGCATTCTTCAAGGTTACACATTTTTACTGTGTCAGCACCTCTTTAAAAACATTTCTGAGAAGGCGATGCGTTTGCTTAGTTTCTTCATCTTGAGCAACAATACAAAGACTGCTTGATCTGGAAACTCTACTCGTGGCAACGTAGAATTGGCCATGGCTGCAGAAATCTGTTGTGCAGAAAACACGAACGCGCTGTAAAGACTGGCCCTGTGACTTATTCACCTTGCCAATTTTGAGCCATCTGACATCATAAAGACACATTTGTCTATGTGCCGTCATATAGACATTTTGAGCCATATGACATCATAAAGACACATGAGTCTAGGCATCATGAGTGATGGTCTATATGACATCATAAAGACACATTTGTCTATGTATCATCATATAGACATGTGCCGGACGTCCTATGATGCCTGAGTTCATAGGCCGTCCTATGATGTCCTATAGCCGTGACAGACACACACACACACACACACACACACACAGAGATTTCTTGCTTTAATAGAGTGATAATTACGTGAGAAATGGACACATTTCAGAGGGTTAAACCTACAAAAACACAATTTTTCAGTCAGTGACTCCTTTTGAATATATATGGTATATTCCATGTGTTAATATTTCAATAACAAAATGTACTTTTGCCACTCTCTGATTGCAGAGAGCACAAGAAGTACAGAGTGTTTGTGGTGGTCCCTCTGCTTCCGGGGTTTGAAGGAGACATCAGTGCAGGGAGTGGAAATGCCATTCAGGCTATTCTGCACTTCACTTACAGGTGAGAGCCTTTTCCTCCCTTATCACTCAGCACTCAACCCACATCAGGAACAAGCACTAGAACACCAAGAGGAAACATAGCCTTTCTACATTCGTCTGGCTCACAGATGAATGTACTGTTACATTGGCTTTCACGCCATTTATGATAATGTTAAGTATATAAATGACTGGTTTCATGGTAATGAATCTTTTTCACGGATTGTTTTAATTCTGTGTTCAGTATATGTGCTGTGGCTTATAAAGATCTAATAGACTCATCCATTCATTCATATTCTTAACAACATAATCCTTTCGGGTCGTGGGGGAGCTGGAACCTATCCCAGCTTCTTCCGGCGACAGGCAGGGTACACCCTGGACAGATCGCCAGTCTGTCACATGGCCAACACACAGACAGACAGACAATCATTCTCACATTCATACCTACAGACAATTTGGAATCCCCAGTTAATGCCAGTTGAACTAACGTGCATGTCTTTGGACTGTGAGAGGAAACCAAAATATCCAGAGGGCACAGACTCAGGGAGAACATGAATGGGGAAACTCTACTGAGATAATCTCAGGGGTGTATGGTACATCTGTTAAGCCTTGTTTATCCTATGCCTCTGTTCTGGTGTGCTGAGATGCGTGTCCACTTTAAACAAGGCTGGTGCACACGTGGTTCTATATATACAGTGGTGTGAAGTGTTTGCCCCCTTCCTGATTTCTCTTTTTTTTGTATGTTTGTCACACTTAAATGTTTCAGATCATCAAACAGATTTAAATATTAGACAAAAATAACAAGTAAACACAAAATGCAGTTTTTTAAATGAAGGTGTTTGTTATTAAGGGTAAAAAAGAAATCCAAACCTACATGGCCCTGTGTGGAAAAGTGATTGCCCCCCCCCCATTAAAACAAGTTAACTGTGGTTTATCACATCTTTGGAAAACTGAGTTCAATTTCTCTAGCCACACCCAGGCCTGATTACTGCCACACCTGTTCTTAATCAAGAAATCACTTAAATAGGACCTGCCTGACAAAGTGATGTAGACCAGAAGATCCTCAAAAGCTAGACATCATAAGATAAGATAAGCCTTTATTAGTCCCACAATGGGGAAATTCCAGGATTGCAACACTCAGAGCAACAATCAGAAGGCAAGAAAAAAAACAAGAGCAGCGAGTATACATATGTACATATAAACATAAATATATAGACACACAGTGCGGAGCATTGTAGCTAGATGGAATAAATATATAAATATATAAACACAGTGCGGAACATTGTAGCTAGATGGAATAAATATATGAATATATAAACACACAGTGCGGAGCATTGTAGCTAGATGGAATAAATATGTAAATAAATAAACACACACAGTGCGGAGCATTGTAGCTAGATTAAATAAATATGCAAATATATAAACACACACAGTGCGGAGCGATCATGCTGCGATCCAAAGAAATTCAGGAACAAATGAGAAACAAAGTAATTGAGATCTGTCAGTCTGGAAAAGGTTATAAAGCCATTTCTAAAGCTTGGGGACTGCAGTGAACCACAGTGAGAGCTATTATCCACAAATGGCGAAAACATGGAACAGTGGTGAACCTTCCCAGGAGTGGCCGGCCGGCCGACCAAAATTATCCCAAGAGCACAGTGACGACTCATCCAAGAGGTCACAAAAGACCCCACAACAACATCCAAAGAACTGCAGGCCTCACTTGCCTCAGTTTAGGTCAGTATTCATGACTCCACCATAAGAAAGCAACTGGGCAAAAATGGCCTGCATGGCAGAGTTCCAAAAAAAAACTACTGCTGAGCAGAAAGAAAATAAAGGCTCATATCAGTTTTGCCAGAAAACATCTTGATGATCCCCAAGACTTTTGGGAAAATACTCTGTGGACTGACAGAAGTTGAACTTTTTGGAAGGTGTGTGTCCCATTACATCCGGTGTAAAAGTAACAGCATTTCAGAAAAGGAACATCATACCAACAGTAAAATGTGGTGGTAGTTTGATGGTCTGGGGCTGTTTTGCTGTTTCAGGACCTGGAAGACTTGCTGTGGTAAATGGAAGCATGAATTCTGCTGTCTACCAAAAAATCCTGAAGGAGAATGTCCGGCCATCTGTTCGTGACCTCAAGCTGAAGCGCACTTGGGTTCTGCAGCAGGACAATGATCCAAAACACACCAGCAAGTCCACCTCTGAATGGCTTAAGAAAAACAAAATGAAGACTTTGGAGTGGCCTAGTCAAAGTCCTGACCTAAATCTGATTGAGATGCTGTGGCATGACTTTAAAAAGACGGTTCATGCTGGAAAACCCTCCAATGTGGCTGAATTACAACAATTCTGCAAAGATGAGTGGGCCAAAATTTCTCCATAGTGCTGTAAAAGATTGCCAGTTATCACAAACGCTTGGTTGCTGTTGTTGCTGCTAAGGGTGGCCCAACCAGTTATTAGGTTTAGGGGGCAATCATTTTTTTCCACAGAGGGCCATGGAGGTTTGGATTTTTTTCCCCTTATTAATAAACACCTTCATTTAAAAACTGCATTTTGTGTTTACTTGTGTTATCTTTGTGTAATATTTAAATTTGTTCGATGATCTGAAACATTTAAATGTGACAAACATACAAAAAATGAGAAACCAGGAAGAGGGCAAACACTTTTTCACACCACTGTACTTCATATTTTTCGCCTATTAGGCCAAGCGTTTCACACATGCACATATCCATCATTTATAGTTTCACCCCAGCCCTGTAGGTAGCACCAGTGCAATGACGCATTCTTGTATTGTTTTAAGGATGCATTGTACAAGTGCGGATAACAGTGGACTTCTTCACACAGTTTCTCCTCAAATATTGATTCCATTTTCTGTTAAGCTCCTCAAATTACCATTTTTCAATGCTCTTCTCCACTCAAGCTGCTGCTGCAAAATGATTAATGTATGTTTATTCCCATCTTCTTCTTCTTTGTCTACTTTGACTTTGTAAGCTGTGTTGGTAGCGCCACCTCTTGAATGGGAGGTTCAGTCCTGCGCGTGCGTAGTCAGTGCAGCCAGGTAACGCAGTCACAAAATGTGGGCTGTAAGCGGTCAGCCGCAGAGGGGGTCCACAGAGCCTAGCAGAGTGGAGATGATGAGGACGTAATTTTTGTCATGCAAACCCCTTGGTCGAGTAGACATGCAAAGCGGAGGTACAGCATAAACCCAGCTTTACACTTTTAAGTTTAGTGCATATGTGTACCGAATGAAGGCAGTCTTTGACATTTTGTAAAGGTTCTTCTTTTTTAATGCCCGCAGAAAACAAATCCTAAGTCCCCACAAGAACATGTTTGTGTTGCCACAGAAGAGAACACACACACACACACACACACATCCTGTGACTAGAGGAAGTCAGGATTACTGCAAATAAAAAGCTTTCGTCATTAAAATCTCCTGTTTGAGAGCACAGTGGTTTCTCAGTGAAATAAGAAAATGCACAAAGGAAAGTGGATAAGACAAAAGTAGTGTTTGGACATTGTTCAGTGGTGATTGGGTACATTTCTGGCATTACGTTGAAGAATGTGAATATCATCATTCTTACAAGAAGGTAAAGAAACAATGCTCTTTAACTGAACCTATTGTATTCATTTCAACAGCCTTCCCTTGCTACTAATTTTAATTTATTTTTATTATTTTGTGAATTTATAGAAATCTTTGTCCAACTTAAGACGGTGCTACAAAATGGCACATGACCATAAAACCTCCGGAAGCGAGGCGGTTGAAGTTGTACACTGCAGTCACTTTCCTCCAGCTGCACCGACTGGGATACACCCTGTGATGAGAAACCTGATTGGCTTAAGCGTTCACTGACGCCAGTAGAGAGCCTAAGTCACACCCCCTCTACTTCCGCACATGGGACCTTAAATTGGAAAAAAATCTCCATTGAAGTGAATGGCAAGAGCGAAATTATCTTTTGATCCCAATCAAATTTTGCCACAAGTTACACATATGTTTGTCAATTTAAAATATAATTTTCCACGTTAATAACGGTGTAGGTTGTTGTCTAACTGTTAAGGTATAAGGTTGTGAAAATACATACATTTAAAAATTACAAACACAGTCACGTACCTTACGTCGGTCATTGTATTCAAAAGCGCCCAGGGTGAAGTAACTAACAGTCCTCTGGATCAGCTGCAGCTCTCACAATACAAAACGGTATATTTGTGTTGTTTTTCTTCTCTTTGGATCCTTGTTTCATCGGTCAGAAAATAGGAGGTGAGGTCTGAGTGTGGACCCGCCATAATCATGTTTGGTAATAGGGGATAGTCCATTAAGCATTTACACAAAAACTAAATAATTACTCTTTTATTATGTGACAAACAACAATTTTAATTACGTGGAAAATTATATTTTAAATTGACAAACATATGTCTAACTCATTGCAAAATTTGATGGCGATCAAAAGATAATTTTGCTCTTGCCATTCATTTCAATGGAGATTTTTTTCTGATTTAAGGTCCCATATGTGAAAGTAGAGGAGGCGTGACTTAGGCTCTCTGACGTACATTTTGTTTTTATTCCCAGAGCTTTAGATCTGTTATAACCAATGGTAATCTTTCCTAAAGTGGGCAGTTTGGTTCAGCCCTGAGAGCTATTTTTAACATGCAAGACATGTGTAACTATCATCTAATAGGCACACATTTAATGCAAAGTTTACACTGACACGATGTAATCATCATCATTGACTTGCACTGGTGTTGCTACACCTCTAAAATATTTGCTGAACATAAACCTTTACAGTAGGTATATTTTTATTTAACCTTTATTTGAAGGTCCATTGAGAGGCAACCGCTCTTTTTCAAGGACACCCTGTTCAGACTCACGGATACACATTCACACCTGGAAGCCGCCCAGTACAACCACAGACTGACCTCTGACCACTGAGGTCTCTTAAATCTGCTGAAGCTGATCAACTAGTGGTGCCCAGAATACAATCAAAACCAACAGGACAAATGAAGCAGAATGAGGTTCCAAGTGGTAGAACTTGTTTGGCTTAATTGTTCTGCATTTATACTCCAACAATGTAGTCGCATGCAATTCATGGAAGAAGTCAGACGCAGTCCATGTTGAGTGAATGAAGGGAATGAGCCACATTACTGCCCCACAGAATGAATTATATTTTTTTTAAGATACTTTAATTATTCATAGCTGTCAGAATGTGAAGAGAATCTCAACACATCTGACACAAAAGCATCTAGCGCTCATCACACATTCCACCATTAAGGATTTTTTTATGTCGTAGGACCATGTGCCGTGGGGAACACTCAATTCTGGCAAGACTTAGTGAAGGTTAGTGTTTTGTCACTTTTCTCCTTTCTAGTGTTTCAGAAATTCACCTTAACTCACAAACTACCCCTTATTTTCTCTCTGACACATCTTTCTTTCTCCTCATGTCGCTCCTTTAAACTGAAGCTACTGATGCTAGGTATCCGCCACTATCAATTCTCCGTTCTTCTTTTGACATCCTTTTTAACAACCCATATGAACCTGTGTGAGTTTCGTAAGTCCTCCCAGTGTTTTTACATGGATTTCTGTGACTAATGTGATTGTGGCCGGCCCTCCAGTGAAGGACCAGTGGACAGAGTACATCACATTCTGCGGCTTGAGGACACATGCCCAGCTCTCCACGTCACTTGTCACAGAGCTCATCTATGTTCACAGCAAGACTTTGATCGCCGATGACCGCTGCTATATCATTGGTGAGTCACGATCGCTATTCAGAGATGGGTAGCCGATTTGACCTTGAGTCACCACTGAGCTCCATGATGAAATTGCCAATTATCACTTCTCTCCATCCACAGACGGGGAACATGTGACAGAATGCTGGCTCTATTTTATATGGATTTATTACATATTGTATTTGTAGATGGTAATTGTTCAGTAGATCTATTTTACTATATAAATACTTTGAATTATGCAGTAAATTAAGCAATGCAAACATTTAATGGCTCAATCAGCAAGTGTGAGCTCCTAAAATGTTGTATCCTAAATAGATTTTGTTATTCATGTGCAATTACAGTAAGTTGTCACACTCCCATTTGGCATTATGTTGATTTACATCAAACAAGAAACATTGAAACAGTTAAATGCAACTAATATTTATAAGTGGTTTCTCCTCTTGTTTCTGCCATCTCATAATTATTCAACCCTTTCATAGCAAGTGTTTTTAGCATTAAGCAGGGCACCCTTCTGTTGTTATGACCTGCTGCAAACATCATACATAGCCACACACCAGCTTCTGGCAGCATTCCTGAGCAATCTTAGCCCATTCCTCAAGGGAAATAGCTTCCCGTTCATGGATATTTGGGGTTTTTTATATTGTAATTGCTTTCTTCAAATCCCACCAGAGATTTTCTGTGACGGCCACTCTTGAATTTTCCAAGACTTCTTTGGTATGCTTGGGATCATCAGATGCCCCAACGTCAGCTTTCTCACAGACGGCATGATGGTTTCTCCTAGGATTTCCTAATGCTTGATTGAATCCATCTTGGTCTCCACACACTGCAGGTTTCCAGTGCCAGAAGTAGCAAAGTAGCCAAAGAGCATTACCGAGCCCCCACCATGCTTCACTGTAAGCAGGCTGTTCTTGTTGGTTGTTCCTTCCACAGACATACCAGGGATCCACAGGCCCAAAAAGTCCCAGTTGTGTTTCATCATGCCATTGGATCAAATCCAAAAACTTTTATGGCTTATTAATATGGTTTTAAGCATACTGGAGCTGCCATTTCTTGATCTTTTGGGTCAGTGGTGGTGTACTGTGTGCTTTGATGTTTCGGGCATAAAGGCTTTCAGTATTTAATGTGTGTCTAACTGTGCAAGCTGAAACCTCAGTGTCTGATGCCATCAAGTCTTGATAGCTCTTTTGCAGTCACTTTAAGGTTTTTGGTGACGAGCCTTCTCGGGAATGTGGTGGCAGTCCTTGATAGCTTCCTCTTTCTGACACATCAACAGAGTTGCTACTGTTTCTTTAACTTTGAACTTGCAAGCTATGCTTCCAGCTGTAGCTCTAGGAACATTCACTGCTTTGGCTTTTGGTTTTCAAATGTCCTCTTATCAGGGGTTCTATTCAGTTGGTTGAAATTTTTTGAGACAGTAGTACCCATTTAAAGCAGCATTTTGTGTTGAATTTGGAGAAGCCACTAATATATATTAGTTGGCAGAAACTTTTTAATGTTTCTTGTTTGATTTTGTTTTTAGCTTATTCTGATGAAGCTGAAGGGAGCTAATGTGATGACACACCATCTGTCAGTATTTCATGGGAATCGCTCCGCCTAGGCATTTGCTTCAAGGGTCACCAAACTCACTCACAATGATCCTCAGGTGGATCTGCTTCCAGGTTGTGGTCAAGGTTAAAGGTCAGGACATCTGGGTACTCACGAAATTTTAGAAAAATCCATACTCGTCCAAGTCAGCTGTCCTAATTGTCACCAAATTCATGCCAAATGATCCTCAGGTGGGTCTGCATCAAGGTTGTGGTCAAGGTCAGGAGATCTCAGTGCTTATGATCTTATGAAAATTGTTACTCCTCAGTTTGCCAGCTTTATGTTCTAGTATTTTTACTTTTGATTTACAAATACAAACCAATACTTGTACATAATCAATAGAGCCAAAATAGCAAAAATGTGGCGGGAAAACCAGCACTTTTTCTAAATATAGTCAGTATTTGTGTAATTTTGTCCACAACTGTGCCTTTCAAAAGGACAGATTGTGAAAGCCTGTACACTTCCATTTGTGCCCCAGGATCCGCCAACATCAACGATCGCAGCATGCTGGGCAGCCGAGACAGTGAGTTGGCAGTGTTCGTGGAAGATGAAGAGAGGGTCCCATCCACCATGGGAGGGGAGGAATATCAGGCGGGACCACTCACGCTCGCTCTGCGCAGAGAGTGTTTCAGGTTAGGACAAAAACAGGCCAGCCCTGAAATTAGTTCACAGCCACCTGCTTGTTATGAATGACGTCAAGACTAAAAGACTTCTTCAAATTTAAGGTTTGCTACAAAATACAAACCATGAAATTAAATGTGGTTTTGGTTTGGAATACTAAAAACCCCAACATAATGTCATCTGCTTTCTACAGATGGTGTTATGATGCTGGAAAAAAGTCAGTAAAATTTATGCTTGGGATTGATGGCTTGTGAATCTGTTGTGATTTGAATCTGAACCACTTTTCTTGTGAATTCCATACATACAGTATATCAGCTGTGAACATTGCTGAAATCATCATACAAAACAAAGAGGAACAAAAACCTTCCAACTCATACTTACATTTTATGCCAAAGCAGACCAACTCTTGACCATGAGTATTAATCAGTATTATAAACTGGATATTGCTTACTTCATGACAAGTTAGCCTTAATTGTATAGTTTTCATTACTGCTAAAAAAAACTTGTAGTGTGGAGAAAGGAAGCAAGCGAGGCAACGAGCTGGACAGCACAACAACTTTATTCCTTCTCCAACACTCAAGACAGAAAAAGCTGTCCCGGGTCTCTGTGCATTCTCCTTTTATACCTTTAATTCCATGCATTGAGACCCGGATTTTTCGAACATAATACATTGTTTGGAACAAAGACCTGTGTGGCACATTAACATAACATCACGCCGGCACCATTCCTCACACTCTTCTTCTTCCAGCAGCGCCAGCATTCTCTCCTCTCCCCGGGGAGTGAATAGTCCTTACTGTCCCGACTGAAACCCCCCGGTGACACTTCCTCCTTCAGTCCATTGTTTCCCCTTTCTCCAGCTTCCTTCTTTGGGTGGAGAATCCCCCACCCGTACCACCACGCAGCCCCCCTTTCCCGAACACCCAGAAGGGGCACTAATGCCCCCGTCCTTTGGGCTTGAGCTGGCGCCCATAGCGGCTGTAGCGGGGGGTCACCGATCCAGTCAAAACACCCTGCTGGCGAGGTGTACAGGAGGGCACGTCAGTCTGTGGAGGGTAAAAGAGAGGGGGGAGGAAAACACATCAGCTTTGTGGGCATAGATCCCTATCGAGGGAACACCAGCTTGCAGGGCTGCCAATGGCAGGCGTCCACACCGGGGAGCCTGGGCCAACACCACCTGCTCATCTGCCAACACAAAAGTGGGCTTCAGCCTGTCGATGCAGACGGTCTCCCTACGCCCCCCAAGTCTAACACAAAATGCTTCGCCCCAGGTTCCAACATTCTGAACGATTCGTCATACAGTGGGCGCAGCGGGTTCCGGTGCGCATTGTGCCTGACAAAAACAAAGCTGGCGTTCTGTAAACTCTTGGGGACAAAAGTACAGGGGAAATAATGGTAAGCCGGACCCGGTACGTTAAACACCTCCGTACTGTGCAAAAATTGCGTGGACAGATGGGCCTCGGGCGCAGGGTTTTTGGGTAAAAATTCTCCGGGGATCCACAGCTGCTGAGAAAAAACGAGTTCTGCCAGGGAGGCTGCCAGATCTTCCTTAGGCGTGGAGCACAACCCCAAAAGAACCCAGGGCAGGAGGTTGACCCAATTTGTATCTGCAAGCGAAGCTCTGAGTGCTGCCTTGAGCGACCTATGAAAACGCTCGCATAACCTGTTAGCTTGGGGGTTGTACGTGGGCCCCTGTCAGAAGTGATGTCCGACGGGGATCCGAACCATGCAACCCAAGCCAACAAAAAGGCATGAGCTACTTCCACGGATGTGGTAGAAGCCAGCAGAACCACTTAAGACCAGCACGTGGTGCAGTCCACAATAGTCAAAAGGTGCGTGAAACCTTGTGACGGTGGGAGGGGCCCCACCAAATTCACGTGGACGTGGTCGAACTTCCTGGACGGGATTTGGAATGGCTCAAGGGGGGGCTCTGGTCTGCTTGTGCACTTTGGCCCGCTGGCATGCAACGCAAGCTGCAGCCCACTCTTATGTCCTTGCGCAAGCGCGGCCAGACTAATTTTGCCCCCATGAGCTTCACCGAAGCGCGCACGCCCGGATACGAAAGAGACTGGACTGACTCTAAAACGCGACGGTGTCGAGAGCTCAGAACCGCGGCCGGTGGAAACGTCACAGAGCAAGGGAGGGCCCCCTTCTTGCACCACCCTGCTCTCCAACCTTAACCCAGTAGGCGCCGGCTGGAGCGCGCAAATGTCTGCATCCCTGGCTTGCTCCGAAGCCATAGCAGGGAAATCGATTCCCTTGTATACCGGGGAGACTAACGCGCGCGACAGACAATCGGCCACAACATTGAGCTTACCGGCAATGTGTTGAACGTTGGTTGTAAACTCCGAGATCGCGGCCAAATGCCGTTGCTGCCAGGCCAACCACGGTTCTGAGACCTTGGACATTGCGTACGCCAGTGGCATATGGTCCACGAACGCGGTGAACTCACGCCCCTCTAGCCAAAACTGGAAATGGCGGGTCACCAGGTGTAGAGCGAACAACTCTCTGTCGAACGTGCTGTATTTGCATTCGTTGTTGCGCAAAGTTCGACTGAAAAATGCGAGCGGCTGCCACGCACCGGAGATGTACTGCTCCACCACTGCTCCTATGGCAACATCAGAAGCGTCCGTAGTAAGCACTATCCGTGCTGATCCGGCTGGGCTAGCAACACGGCATCCGCAAGCGCTGTTTTGGCATTTGGGAAAGCCTGGACTCGCTCCGGAGTCCAGTCAATGGTTTCCGCAGGCTTCTTTTTTTTTTTTAGCGCGACATACAACGGCTGCATCAGCTGGGCTGCCCGAGGAAGGAAATGGTTATAAAAATTAACCATTCCCAAAAACTCCTGTAGTGCCCTCACAGTCTGCGGACGCGGAAAGTCCGACACAGCGCACACCTTATCCAGTAACGGAATCACGCCCTCCGGCGAAATGCAGTGGCCCAAAAAATCAGTCACTGACGCACTGAACTGGCACTTCACCGGGTTCACTATCAGCCCGTGTGCTTCCAACCTCTGGAAAACCATCTTGAGATGGGCGATGTGCTCCTCCTTGGACGCGCTAGCCACCAGAATGTCGTCTAAGTAGACAAAAACAAAGGACAAGTCATGGAGCACTGCGTCCATCATTCTCTGGAAGGTCTGCACTGCGCCCTTTAATCCGAACAGCATGAGGCCAAAAGGAGTTATTACCGCTGTTTTCGGTACATCTTCCATGCGCAATGGGACTTGGTGGTAACCGCGGAGCGGACCAGATCCACTTTGGAAAAAACACGCGCCCCAGCCAGGTACACGGAAAAATCCTGGATGTGCAGGATAGGATACCGATCGTATTCCGTAGCGTTGTTCAAGCGCCAGAAATCGCCGCACGGTTGCCACGACCTGTCGGCCTTAGGCATCATGTGTAGCGGGGACACCCACGGGCTGTTGGGGCGCCTGACGATGCCCAACTGCTCAGAGTTGGCAAACTCCTTGTGTGCGCTGGCCAGTTTAGTCGCGTCCAGGTGCCGAGGTCGCGCGAACACTGGCAGGCCTTTTGTAGTTATAAAATGTTCGAAACCGTGTTTCGTTATTGTAGCCGAAAAAGTCGGGACTGTGAGTGCTTGGAACTGTGCAAGTAAATGTTGGTACTTAACCCCTGGAGCTATAACGTTAGCCAGTGTTGTCGACCCAGCTCCCCGAGCTGTGCAGGGCAGTGAGGTAAAAGAGACAGCGTCCACTAATCTCCTATTAGCAACATCCACTGACAACCCATAAGCACATAAAAAATCTGTGCCTAAAATGGGGCCAGAACATGCAGTTACCACAAAGTCCCACTGAAAATTGCATCCGTGCAAGCATATCGTCAGTGTCCGTCGCCAAAAGTCCTGATGGTGGATCCATGGGCGGCCATGAGCTTGGGACCGCTGCCTCCTGCCACCCTGTCTGCATTGACCGGCAGGATGAGGCTCTTCTGGGAGCCGGAGTCCACCAGAAACCCTCTTCCTGAACGTGTGTCCGTGACATTAAGCAGCTTGTTCCTGTCACCAGCGGTTACAGCTGCAACTGAGTACCGAACATGCCGCCTTCCCGGCTTCTTGAACTGGCACGGCGGCAAACAGCGTTGGGCATCTGAGCCGAAATGGCGATGATGGGAACAGATTGCCCCATTCCTGCGTCCTTTGGCGTCCATCCCAGCTACCACCAACAGCTTCTCGATCTTGCTGGAGTCCCTCATGGATGCCGGTGCCGCTGTATGCACGCTGAGAGCTTTGGTTGCTAAAATGATGCGGTTCGCTTCCTGCGCCAGGGTGCGGTAGACCTTGGTCACCAGCAGCGGTGAGTTGGCCAGGATCGCCCTCACTGTTGCAGGTAGGTTCCTGGGGAACAAGTGGGCAAACAGGAAAAATTCGTCATTCTTCCCCCTCAGCGCCAACATGCTCTCCATGAGTTCCACGGCTGATCCGTCACCTAACTCTGAACATGTTAGGAGTCTCTTTGCCCTCACACTGTCAGACAGGGTATAGTGCTGGAGTAGCATCCGCTTGACCACTTCATATTTCCCCTGGGCCGGCAGCTTCTGCAGCAGGCTCATCACCTGTTGCGTGGCGTGTGCATCCAGCGCAGCGACCACATGGTAATATTTTGTGTTGTCCGTTGTTGTCCCGCGGAGTGCGAACTGGGCTTCTATGTGCAGGAACCACGCGGTTGGGCTGTGAAGCCAGACGTCTGGGAGCTTGATTGAGACAGTGCATGCCGCACTGGTGCTCTCCCTCCAGGTGGTCCCCGGGGTGGTGCTCGGCTTGCTGTCCATGGCACGCCTTTGGGTCACTAATGTGGAGAAAGGAAGCAGGCGAGGCAACGAGCTGGACAGCACAAGAGCTTTATTTCTTCTCCAACATTCAGTGCAGAAAAAGCTCTCCTGGCTCTCTGTGCATTCTCCTTTTATACCTTTAATTCCATGCATTGAGAGTCGTACTTTTCGACCATAATATATTGTTTGGAACAAAGACCTGTGTGGCACATGAACATATCACACCGGCATTGCTTCTCACACCCTTCTTCTTCCAGCGGCTCCGGCGTTCTCTCCTCTCCCCGGGGGGCGAATAGTCCTGACTGTCCCGACTGAGGGTGGAGAATCCCCCACCCATACCACCACAGTAGTTATATAATGTACCTTTTATGTCACTTTTCATTTAAGATTTTCTGAAGCACAAGATTTTTTACTACAAAATCTCAAAATTGAATTTGATAGGGAAAGTGTTGTTCAACAGGGTTCCATTGACACTGATGTGCTGTACAGAGTTTTTCATTTTCAACACTTGTCATTACAAAAACAACATTAAAAATTACATACGTGTAAATATACAACATACACACCGTCTTGCACATGTTGTGCAAAGGTGGGAGTTGTACAACTACACACACAGCCTATAAGTATATACTGTTTATATGTATTTTTAAGGGTTATAACTTAATGAAGTAAGTCATAATAACTTTTTAGGTTATTTTAAATTAGGTTAGTTATTATTTTAAGAGTGTAAATCCTAAAAAAGACCATTTTTTTCTTTCAATATGCAATAATGCTTCTGAAGAGGTTTTCTGTCCATCCGTTATACATTGACATGGCAGACGTTCCAATGTTGAATTCACTATATTGGATTACTTTTCATTGAGGGTGAGCGATATGGCAAAAAAAAATGATATCTCAATAGTTCTGTGTATTTTCACGATAATGACATTCTTTACAATATCACGAAATACTATTTTTTTTTTTTAATTTATGAAGGACGCTTTCACAGACCAGTGTTATTTGCCTTCAACATATTCAGTAAAAGCAAAACAAAAACTAGAAAATCACTCAGAGAGCACATACCTCTGCCAAGGCTCCTTCCGTCCCTCATGGATCACCTCCAAAATGTAATGGGTTTGTTTTTGGAGTATTCTTGCTAACACAGTGTGAGAAGATACGAGCCTTGGTGGAGGTATGCGTTCTCAGATCATCACCAGAATGTTATGGGGTCCTCTCAAGTCCAAGGACCATCTCTAGTGAAAATTTCATCCAAATCCATCCAGTAGTTTTTGTGTAAACCTGCTGCACAAATACAAACAAGGTCCTTGGTGGAGGTATGCGCTCTCAAATCATCACCAAAATTTAATGGATTCATCCTTGGCCCAAGGGCTACCTCTGGTGGAAATATCATCCAAATCCATCCAGTAGTTTTTGGTAGTCCTAACAGACAGACAAACAAACGTACGGACAAACAGACAAACCACCCCGATTACATAACCTCCGTGGCGGAGGTAATAAATCTGTTTCTCCAGTTCATAAACAGTAGCTCAGATTGAGCTGCAAATACGTTCTTCAAATCTGTATGAAATGTTACAAGAAAATAACAGCAAATGCCACATTTCACATGCACTTTTGAATGTGGGTCAGTCAGAGAGCAACAATCTGATCAGACCTAAATGAAACAGTCATTGTCGCCCCCAACAGACTGCTATGATGATGATGATGATGATGAATGTGGGTGTTTATATGGTACAGTTGAAACCATTTACAGTACATACACTGTATAAAAAACCCCACATAACCTTTTTTTTCTCACTGTCTGACATTAAATCAGACTAAACTTTTCCTGTTTTAGATCGGTTAGGATTACCAAAATAGTTTCTATTTGCTAAATTATTTTTTAGATCATTTTTTTTATTTAAAGTCAGAAATTTACATACATTTCCTTAGTATTTGGTAGCATTGCCTTTAAACTGTATGACTTGTTTCAAGCATTTTGTTTATCCTTCCACAAGCTTCTTACAATAGTTTGCTGGAATTTCTGCCCATTCCTCCTGACAGAACTGGTGTAACTGAGTCAGGTTCTTAGGCCGCCTTGCTCGCACACATCTTTTCAGCTTTGCTCACAAATTGACTTTGTTGTCCTTAAGCCACTTTGTAACTAATTTGGTGATATGCTTAGGGTCACTGTCCATTTGGAAGACCCATTTGCACCCAAACTTTTAACTTCCTGGCTGCTGTCTTGAGATGTTGCATCAATATTTCCACATAATATTCTTTCTTCATGATGTCATCTATTTTGTGAAGTGCTCCAGTCCCTCCTGCAGTAAAACACTCGCATAACATGATGCTGCCACCCCGTACTTCACATTTGGGATGGTGTTTTCAGACTTGAGAGCTTCCCCCTTTTTTTCTTCCAAATGTAATAATGGTCATTATTTATTTATGTATTTATTTATTTATTTAACTTTTATTTATACAGGGAAGGTCCACTGAGAGGCAACCTCTCTTTTTCAAGGACACCCTGTTCACACTCACACAGATACACATTCACACCTGGAAGCTGCCCAGTACAACCACAGACTGACTTGTGGCCACTGAGCAGCTCCACTGGAACAGTAGGGGTTAAGGGCCTTGCTCAAGGGCACCACAGTGAGGTTTAGGAGGGTGGGGCAAACACTGCTATGTTATCTGTCCCACCCAAATGGCCAAACAGTTCAATTTTAGTTTCATCAGACCAAAGGACATGTCTCCAAAAATTAAGGTCTTTGTTCCTGTGTGCATCTGCAAACTGTAATCTGTCTTTTTTTATGTTGCTTTTTGAGTAATGGCATCTTCCTCACTGAGTGGCCTTTCAGCTTCAGCCACCATCTTCACAAGGTCTTTTGCTTTTGTTCTGAGTTTGACACACATTTCGCACCAAAACACGTTCATCTCTGGGACACCCATCTCCTTCCTGAGTGGTACGATGGCTGGACATTCCCATGGTGTTTATACTTTTGTATAATTGTTTGACCAGATGAACGTGGCACCTTCAGGAATCTAGAAATTATACCGAAAGATGAACCAGACTTGTGGAGGGGCATGATTCTCTTCCTGACATTAGTGTATGTAAACTTCTGACTTTGAAAAAGTAATAAAAACAATTCTCTAAAAAAAACTATTTAGCAAATAGAAATATTTTTGGTAATCCTAACTGAATTAAAACAGGAAAAGTTTAGTCTGATGTCAGCTAGTGAGGGGGGGAAATGGATATGTCTTTATATAGTGTATGTAAACTTCTAGTTTCAACTATAAATCATTTTACCTGCAATAGAAGTCTCCGTAGCACAGACCTCTCCTCTGGCTTTTTGGCTCTGGTTGCAATGAACAATGTTTTGTTTTTTTCCGTTTGAGTGGCTGAATATATTCAACCTGATGCTGCCAAAACGGAATGAAAACAGACCCCCGTACACCGGCAAATTGACACCAAAGCGGTGTTGTTGATGCACAGAAAAATTCACAGGCAGACTACAGTGGGGTAAAAAAGTATTTAGTCAGTCAACAATTGTGCAAGTTCTCCCACTTAAAAGATGAGAGAGGTCTCCAATTTTCATCATAGGTATACCTCAACTATGAGAGACAAAATAAGAAAAAAAAAATCCAGAAAATCACATTACATTACATCTATAGACACTGATACATCAGACATACCCGATGTAAAATGTTGATTGCATAGCCACAAGTAAGGCGACGGGCCACCCACCTCCTGCGCCTGTCTTCGTCAGCTGGGAACCGGTAAAACTTCAAGTTGGATCCCTTTTTCTGGCGATTTGTCCACCCAAAGGCACAGCAGTGAAACACCATAATCTAATTCAATGCCAACATAAAATAAAACGAAAAGATGTAGGTTGAAATCAGGTAAATATATCGAGATCTGGTACACCGCTGAACAGCTGCTGAATGTGCCGTCCACTCGCTTTTGCCGTCCAATATGGCGGCGTAAACAAAAGGATGTGACGTCACAGCAAATGGTCTATAGGCTACACCTCTTTGTATTCTACTTTCAACCACAGCCAGCCTTTGGGCCTGTAAAGCCTAATTGGGCTACCTGTTTTCAGACAAGAATACTTGCTTTCTACAGGCATGCACTAGTAGTCATTAAAGAGGTTTTGATTTGTTTACTTGCAGAATGACGAGCTCTGACAGCCTTTAGTGTTGAGTGTGTTGGTTTTTGGGGATGTTTAATCAGGGCTGCTCATTTTGCTAATACTGTAGATAGATCTTTAATTGTCATTGTCACAAGTACAACGAAATTCAAAGTGCTCACCAGTCAGTGCCCCATTTATAAAAACATTGCCCCATTATAAAAACATAGACCTAAAATTACTAAAAATCAGTTTAAAAATAATAATTAAAAAGAATAAATAACTAGCCACATTCACACAGACATCAACACAGGACATCATGCACACACAGTCATAACAAAAAGCATTCAACAACATACAATCATGCCCATTTAGCACATTACTTCCTCGTTTTATTCAGAATGGTTATTGCTGTTGGATAGAATCTGTGTTTGAGTCTGTTTGTCCTTGTGTTCATTTGTCTATATCGTTCCCCAGATGGCAGTAGTTCAAACAATGAGTGTCCAGGATGTGAAGTATCCTTTAAAATATTTGGGGACAATATTTTGGGATTTTGCAACATAAAAGTAGCTACAATTTCAGTCGCTGACAAGTGATATTACAATAATAAAGAAACACAGTCTTTAAGGTCATAATTATCATTTTGGAAAGTGCAATAAATCAGCCACTTTAATCCAGGAATATGTACATCCACATGCATGGTTAGCACCATCTTTGTTCTCCTGTTCATATAGACACATTAAGAAGTCCAATTAAAAAGTCTCTAGAACCACTTCTTCACTTTGACATTCAGAGCACTGGGCAGAAATCACATCGCGTCAACACCCGCCGTGGGCCTTCGCGAAATACACTTTAATCCTTCAATACGACACCAAGAAGTTAGACTCAAAAATATTGACAAAAATCAGTGTTAAGTTTTGATCAAGACAAGAATTTTCTAAGATTCTGAGATTCTGTATAAAATCATAAATTTCCTCAGTTTTTAAAGTTTCACAAGCAGGTTTGTGTGGAAGAAAACTGAATCAAACAATACACATGTCAGACAAATAAAATGTGAATTATTACATCAATATCCATAATGATCCATTCTCAATAATAATATGAACATTATCAACAAGAATATTTACTCAAGAAATATATTCCACTGATTGGAAGTTTGAAACTAGAAATAAGTGTCAAAAATGTCAGACTTTGGTTTACTTTAACATTCACACACAACACTGCTCATCATCAAAAAAAACACCATACAGTGAGGTAAAAAAATATTTAGTCAGCCACCAATTGTGCGAGTTCTCCCACTTAAAAGATGAGAGAGGTCTCCAATTTTCATCATAGGTATACCTCAACTATGAGAGACAAAATGAGGAAAAAAAAAAATCCAGAAAATCACACTGAAGGATTTTTAATGAATTAATTGGTAAATTCCTCGGTAAAATAAGTATTTGGTCAATAACAAAAGTTCATCTCAATACTTTGTTATATACCCTTTGTTGGCAATGACAGAGGTCAAACGTTTTCTGTAAGTCTTCACAAGGTTTTCACACACTGTTCCTGGTATTTTGGCCCATTCCTCCATGCAGATCTCCTCTAGAGCAGTGATGTTTTGGGGCTGTTGCTGGGTAACACGGACTTTCAACTCCCTCCAAAGATTTTCTATGGGGTTGAGATCTGGAGACTGGCTAGGCCACTCCAGGATCTTGAAATGCTTCTTACGAAGCCACTCCTTCGTTGCCCGGGTGGTGTGTTTGGGATCATTGTCATGCTGAAAGACCCAGCCACGTTTCATCTTCAATGCCCTTGCTGGTGAAAGGAGGTTTTCACTCAAAATCTCACGATACATGGCCCCATTCATTCTTTCCTTTACACGGATCAGTCGTCCTGGTCCCTTTGCAGAAAAACAGCCCCAAAGTATGATGTTTCCACCCCCATGCTTCACAGTAGGTATGGTGTTCTTTCTCCTCCAAACACGACAAGTTGAGTTTTTACCAAAAGTTCTATTTTGGTTTCATCTGACCATATGACATTCTCCCAATCCTCTTCTGGATCATCCAAATGCTCTCTAGCAAACTTCAGACGGGCCTGGACATGTACTGGCTTAAGCAGGGGGACACGTCTGGCACTGCAGGACTTGAGTCCCTGGCGGCGTAGTGTGTTTCTGATGTAGCCTTTGTTACTTTGGTCCCAGCTCTCTGCAGGTCATTCACTAGATCCCCCCATGTGGTTCTGGGATTTTTGCTCACCGTTCTCGTGATCATTTTGACCCCACGGGGTGAGATCTTGCGTGGAGCCCCAGATCGAGGGAGATTATCAGTGGTCTTGTATGTCTTCCATTTTCTAATAATTGCTCCCACAGTTGATTTCTTCACACCAAGCTGCTTACCTATTGCAGATTCAGTCTTCCCAGCCTGGTGCAGGTCTACAATTTTGTTTCTGGTGTCCTTTGACAGCTCTTTGGTCTTGGCCATAGTGGAGTTTGGAGTCTGACTGTTTGAGGTTGTGGACAGGTGTCTTTTATACTGATAACGAGTTCAAACAGGTGCCATTAATACAGGTAACGAGTGGAGGACAGAGGAGCCTCTTAAAGAAGAAGTTACAGATCTGTGAGAGCCAGAAATCTTGCTTGTTTGTAGGTGACCAAATACTTATTTTACTGAGAAATTTACCAATTAATTCATTAAAAATCTTTCAATGTGATTTTCTGGATTTTTTTTTTCTCATTTTGTCTCTCATAATTGAGGTATACCTATGATGAAAATTGGAGACCTCTCTCATCTTTTAAGTGGGAGAACTTGCGCAATTGGTGGCTGACTAAATACTTTTTTGCCCCACTGTATCTTCACTGCCACACCATTTATTTATTTATTCTAACATAGCAGCAGTGTGAAACAGCCATAAAACCAAGATATTTCTACAACACTAGACCCATTTTTAGGTAACTTTGACCACGGAACGGCTGCTGTCTTCCCTTGCTATGTTTGTTTAGCCGTAAAACATGTAACTTATGTCTACAGTGTAACACAGTGATGTCATTGCGCAGCCAGATTAGAATATCGCAATGTTAACTTGTACTCTGCGATCAAATTTTATACCAGTATTATCATGAATGGTACAATATGACACACCCCTACCTTTCATGCCATTTTTTTTCTTGCTGTCCCAGGGTACTTGTTGGAGCTGATTCAGATCCAAGTATCAATATCGATGATCCAATCAGTGATGACTTCTTCTTTTTGGTGTGGAATGATGCTGCACGACTGAATGCTGTCATTTACAACAAGGTATAAATGAAACAAAATAATGTGTGTTTTAAGTAGTTTTTTTTAAATTACAGTAACAAGTAATTTAATTTGTTTTACCCCTTCCTTCTCATGGCTTGCTTGCTGTGCCGCAGGTCTTCAAATGCCTGCCCTTCAACGGTGTCCACAACATGAACGAGCTGAAGGAGTATACCAGCCAAGAACGCCTTTGCGACACAGATCCTGAGCAGGCCATTAAAGAGCTCCAGGCCATCCGAGGACTGCTGGTCCACTTCCCTCTGAAGTTCCTGTGTGAGGAAAATCTACTGCCTCCGCTGAACACTAAAGAAGGCATGGCTCCTATTGGGCTGTGGACATAACCACAGCAGCGCCGTGGTCAGACCACGACACCAAACTGATGCCCAGCCAAGGTCTTCCTTATAGTTTTTATTCAGTAATGTTCAGCACAGTACACTAAAGCAGTACCAGCACTTGAGTGGCGAAGAAACAAACTCAACCTTGGCATAATGTATTAGTGTTAGAATGCAAATGTTATGGCGATCTATTACAACAGTAGATTAACTAGAACTGTCCGGTTTGCTCATGACGACACCGTCTGCTGTGGTGCTGGTGCAAAAACACACGCAAATGAATGTATGAGTCAGGAGAGGACTGCAAGGTTGTATTGGAAAATCAAGCATCTCACATGATCTGGGAACATAGTGTACATTTATTGGTGCACGATTTTTGGGTGGGTGGGTGGCTCTCTGTCTCCCTCTCTTTCTCTCCCTCTCTCTCTCTCGTCTCTTGTTTCTCTCTCTCACCCTCACTCTCTCCCTCTGAGGCTTCACCTCTCACTGCAGAGCCAGAAAATCTGTCAGAACATTTGTGGTTGTTATGGTGACGGATATAAAGAGATGACTGGATTGTAGCTGAAATAAAGACTGGAGAGGGCAGAAAAGGGAGAGTGCTGATAAGAGGTATAACTTACTAAATCAGGATGGTGCACCAGAAAAATGGGAGGTAATGTGATGGCACTGGAGCTGATCATTTCTGGAGGCGTGATCAGGTGAAGAAACTGTACGAAGTGACAGCGAAAGATGAGAAAATTGAAGGGTTCTACGTTGACTTAGTGCTAATTATGGCATTTTTTTAAGTCTCCATGACAACCAAGTGAATTATTATTTCACCATGTTGTCAACAGTCTAGAACAGAACATTCCATGATGCACTTCAGACCATTTGTCAGCTCTTCCCACATTGTTTTCAGGTACCATGAAGTGTCTTGCGTGCCTGTTATATTTGCTCACAGACACACGGATGCACTTTGCATTTAAGCCAGAACTGCGTCGTGTGTTGTCACGTCATGTGGCTTCCTATAGACTGCAGGAAATTCCTAATTATAGAGAATGGCAGGACCATATTTGTATCTTTAAGGCAATAATGTGGTTGTGTAGTTTGATATTAATTCGCATTGTTTTGTTTAAACCTCTTTTGTTAAACCAAGAGTAGTACTGTTGAGTAGTCCTCATATGATTTAAGCCAAGTTCAGATTACATGAACTCAGCCAGATACTGACCTGATTTCACCAATCGTACAGCGTCGGCTATGATTCTAAACATTGGGCACAATGAACAGCCGTGTAGTGAGACTTAATCCACAAATGCTGTTGTGGGATGCTGCAGCTAGGGATGCCCCAATCAAGATTTTTTGTCCCTGATCCAAGTCATTAAAGATCGAAGATCAGCCGATACTGAATCACACTCCATCCATCCATCCATCTTCTACCGTTTATCCGGGGGTTGGAGTCACGAAGGCAGCAGTCCAGGCAGAGGAGCTCAGACTACCACCCAGTTCACATAGCACCATGATCCCTATGATTCCTCCTGCAGGAGGGTGAACCCAACTGCCTCCTTTGGGTACACGGAGTCCTTGATGTAACTTTTTTCATGGAGATCTACTTGATCGCTCTTGGTCTGACCCCTTACCCAGGACCCTACCAGGCACAGATTTCCTCCAACAACATAGTTCCTGGGATCAAACACCTCCACCATGACAAGGTGATGTTCCACGGAGGGGAGAGTCACAGTCCAATACTTGCATTTTCCTACAACACATTCTTGCTAATTACACACTATTATGTACATTAAAGTTATTTTTATAAAATCAGTGCCATGTATTTGCTTGACGCCTCAATAGTCGGAGTATTCCACACAACAGACATGCTGGCACCACCTTCCTTGCTGCGACTGTACAGCTGACATAAAACAGTGTGGCTGATGGAAAACAACCAAGACTTGAATGGAGGTGAACCCAGTGACCCGATACTGTTGGTGTCACAAAAGCCTTGATCGGGCTCTCGATCCGACACTTGAGACTGGATTGGGACATTCCTAGCTGCACTGCCTCATGACCACGACTTGGCAAGACTAGCATATCAGAATTTTTTGTACTTTATCGTCTAGTTTGACAGGCAATGCCTGCTGATAGGGTGACAGTTGTGCACAGAGTGAATCTAGTTAGCTAGCTGGTAAGTTTTTAGCTACATTTTGGCTACATATAGGCTAATTTTTGTGGCATCTTACCTCAAGTTCTCTTTGGAAAAATTAACATGCTGTCCTTTGAAAAACCCTGAGTTTCTGAGCAAAAGATCGGTAGCAACACACACACATACAGCACTTGAGTATCCTGGATTCTATTTATGGTGGTTCATTAACACTTTCCTTAATCCACCTCCCAACTACCTGTGAGTCCAGCATGATCAATGATGATGAGTTGTGATCAAACCCACTGTGTTGCCGCTCTTGTAGTCGAGACATAACAAGAATGAGTCTGACATGGGGAAAGATTGTATGACTATTTTTTAGTGTGACTAAAATCTAGACCTGGAACCATGAATTGATGTTTTAAACAATCTTTACCAAAGTCAAATTCATTATCCAGGCAGTACAAATTTTAAAATCTGGGATAAAGTTTGTGAAATTGCACCAGCTGTTATATATCTGCAAGTATACTGGATTTTGATACTGATGCTTGCTTGTCAACAACGCTGCCAAGGTGGTTTCAGTGGAAACAAAAATGTGACAGATGCCCCATGTAACCACTGCCCCCTCTATATGATTTTTTTTTTTTTAAGCAGGAGCCAGTAGAACCTTCTGTGAAATGATGCAGTATAGCCTTCAACGTTATTGACACTACTAAGGAAGATATTAAACGCCATTATGAACCCTTACACACTGGAAACTGGGACTATACTAAGCTTTTTTTGTACGGCACAGAGTGGTTCATTTGAGTGGTGTCGTTTGATCTAAACTGCAGAAATAGCTGTGCTACACTGAGAAGTGACCTTGCACTGTTTCTACTTTTCTTGGACTAATAATGCTGCAGAAATCTGTATATGAATAAATTAGCAATGAAACTTTGTGTTTATCCTGAACAGTCACCATGTTCAAACTGTGTACATGCAGATATGTTAATCTTTGTACTTATGTTAGACTTACTGATTATGGGTTTCTAACACTCAGGGGTAGATAGAAATGTATGTTTTGCTGTGAACTACAGTCAATAACGTAAAATATTTTTGTTTCTTCAATAAAATTAGATTTTTTTTAAAATTTGAAATTGAATAATTATTTCTACTTTATTTCTTTTAGCCAATCTTCCATTTATTTTCTGTATTTAATTGTGTGGCAGATCGATTTTGTTGTCTCTCGGCTGGACAAGACAAGAACATAACAGCTTGTATGGACTTAGAAGATCCATATACATATAATAATAACAACCAGATTGTATTGTATGCAAATTGTATATGGGTTTTTGGCTATTTATAGTTAAACAAAATGCCATTCAGGCTATCCTAATGTCAAAAGTGTTATCAGATATTGTACAAAAAGTCTTATTACGCAGACAACTTCCTTTAACTCCAGTTCTTACGACAAATACAACTGAAAATTGTTGTACCATAAAAGTTCTGACTTGCAGTATATGCAGTAAAATAATATACAGTATCATATGGTAATACGAGAGCTGTTCATTTAGGATTTCCCCTGACCCACTTCCAGTTATTGTAGGAGGCTGAAATTGCACATATGTAATACTGTAAAAATTAATTTTTGGACAGTTAGCAGAATCTTTTCAGTTAACCAACCAATAATCACAGAAGAAATGCTATTTCTCAGCTTAACTTTATTGAATCACGCAAGGTGTCAACATGGCCACGGATCCTCCCAGCTCCCTGTCCTGGGAAAGATACCACACACCGGTATTCACAGCTACCTATAGTCAAGTTAATGGGCGTTTGTTTATGGCTTCCTCTCAGTGTCCATATGGCTTCAGATGTCATCCGAGCTCTTTTATGACCCATCCTGTCCAGATGTCTTCTCTTCAGCCTTACACATGCCCATATATGGAAACAAGAACAGAGATTTCCCTGTGAAGCTATTGTGTGTGTGCATGTGCATTTAATATGTGTGTAAGCAACTGATGTTTGTGTGTGAATGGTTGGGAGAGCATTTGACTTACATGTCTGTGTGTGTGGGGGGGTATATGTGTGAATCTAAAAGATATGTGTATGCAAGCACTTTATGTAATATCTAACTAATCTTCACTATTTATTATAACAATTATTTCCTCTCTTGACTCCATTTTATGGCATCAATAACTATAATAAATGGGTATCAGACAACTGATGTTATTCTTGTGTGATGAGTGAAAAACCTATAATCAGTCTATACTTCCATGAGTAATCATTGTAATGTGATTTCTTTTCTGTCTTCATTCTTTGAGCATTTATACAGGAAAAATAATCACCTCATTTCTACTGCCTTTGACAATCATAGAAATGAGTCATCATTTACAAGCATTCAGTTTTACAATTTCAATATCAAAAATAAAAACTTCCAATAAATGTATTTGCACAATTTTCAGCTGTTACATCATGCTTTAGTCATTATAGGCATATTGTCAATACCAACATTTTTTCTTGCAGAGACACTGGTAGACATGATTTAAAACCTGACTGTCTTCATCACTTGAATCCTTGTCGCTCTCCTCCTGCTGAGCTAATATGAGATACTGGTGTGCACCAGCAGCATGTACTGTTTTTTCAATAAGGCCTCTACAACAGGGAATGCATCAACATCTTACACACATAAGGATGGCAATTCCAATCATAAGGGATAATATTGTGTTTTTTATCACTTCTGCCCACCATCCAAAGAAGGTTTGTATCCAGGCAGTGAAGACATCGGGTTTATACCTAGTATCTTGGCTAAAACTCAGTCCTAAGAATATTCTTTCCAACCCCTGTCCAAGGAAATGGTGCAAGTGTGACCTTTTGGCCAATGCTCCAATGTTTAAATTCAATTGATATATTCGTTGCTCAGACTGCATCATGTGGTTTGTATTCCAGGTCCCTCTTTCAATGCCCTGACTGTCTGACTTAATCCAGATACATCATGATAGTGTGGTCAGTCAGTCATACAGGGGCATAGACACCTCCCAGTTAGAGAGCAGGTGTGAGTAGACTCACTGCCCACAGAGCCACCATCCTCCATTTAGTTCAAAGGTGTTGTTCTGCCCTGGCGCTATTGATGCTGGGACTACGACTGCAGAGGATGGTTTGGAGGAAGTATTTGAAATGTTCCTAAGTCCTGAGCAGGAGAAATTTGTTTTATTTGTTCTACTAGCAGGGAATTCTGCATATCCCCCACAAATAGTTGTGAATACCTGTTCTTCTTGGTGTGTGTTTGACTATAGTATTATTGTTTCACAATTAAGATTAGGGTTAATAGTAGTCCATGCCTTCGCTCTCTAAGGGGTCTTTTCCAAGTACATTTACTCCAACTTAATATTGTCCTGTTTAAGAGTCACCAGAGAATGAAAAAAAACAACAAATAAGCCCCACCCCCTTTTCCACATTCAGTAGCAATACGATGGGTCACCGTGTCGCTTTTTTAGTCCCGGGTCATCAGATGCTAACATTTAAAATAAAAATAAAGAACATTTCTGAAATAAAACATCTGAACGGAAATTCGTAAGTATTTCCATCAAATTATTATTTTTTTTTTATTTTGTATACTTTATAGAGGGGAAATTGAGGGCATCCATCTGGATGGATGAAGCAGCCACGGTACGGTGCTATCCCTTAACCATTCACACACACATTCACACCTAGGGCCACTTTAGAGTCTCCAGTTAACCTAACCTGCATGTTTACAGATTAGCCTCATAAATCTGCAGCTCTTTTCTTAGATTATTTATGAAAAAGTTGCATGTTTTTTGGCTGGAAATTTTGCAGTTTGACTGAACACAGCCCAGTTGCATGGAGGAATGCACATGTACTTATGACTCTCTTCATACATCACAGACTCAGATTCATAGTGCATGGGGTGGTCACAATTGTATATATCACAATAGTTAAACTAGAGTACACAAGCTTTATCTTCAGTGTACATTATGGTGGGTGGTGTCCCTTTATCCTTAATGTCAATATTTATTGATTTGTCAGTTACCTTTTAAAATAGCTACTGAGCTGCACAACTACCGTATTAGGAGGACTACAACAAGGACAAGCACGAGGAACACACATGTGAGCCATTCAAAAAACTGGAATCTATGTCAGTAATCTCTGAGAGGTCTTTCATTGTTAGCCACTTTGCATGCATTCTACCTGTTGTGGACTCTTAATTCTTCACCAAGGTTTGAGACAATCAGGTCAACTGTAGAGACTGGGTGAATCATCTCAGACTGGATGCAGAGGGTAAAGAGAGGAGAACAATAGCTAGGGAGATCGTGGGGAGATAGCAGGAAGAAGAGGTTGGGGGGGAGAAAGAATGAAGGTATTGTGATGTTAAATGTCATGCAATGTGATGTGAAGTGTCATGCAAATGTGAGATGAGTGGTTGGGATAAAAGGGGAAACCATGGTGTATTGTGACATGCTTTTTCTGTGTATGACTGATGAGAGAGTGGAATAAAGTCGTCTGTCCATAAATCTGCCTCCGTTATTCACACTCTCCACACTGGTGACCCTTTGACGGATTATGGAACACGAGGCAAGCATCCCAGAGACGGCCCGGACGGGAGCCCCCAGCAACACGTGCGCTGTTTCGGTCAAACTACCGGACTTTTGGCTGCACAACCCGCGCTCTTGGTTCCACCACACCGAGGCTCAGTTCGCCCTCTGGGGAATATCGGCAGACGACACGAAGTATTAATACGTGGTCGCAGCGCTGGACGCTCGCACGTCTCAGCAAGTAACGAGCCTGTTCGATCAGCCCCCAGCCCACGACAAATATGAGACTCTCAAGGCTGCGCTGACCCGGCGCTACACGCTCTTTGACTGTGAGAGAGCAGGGAGGTTCCTGAGGCACTCCGAGTTAGGAGATGGTTTGGTGGTTGAACTGATGGAGAAGATGTTGGCGTTAATGGGCACAGACGACGGGCATTTTCTGTTTGCCCACCTTTTCCTCCGGAACCTCCCAACAGAGGCGAGAGCAGTTCTTGCCAATTCACTGTTGCTGGCCGCGCGCGACTACCGTGCACTAGCCCAGGAAGCAGATTGGATCATCCTCACCACCAGAGCCCTCACAGTGAACGCGGCGGCGTCGGAACCCAGCGGGGGTGAGGAGCCACCGACGGTAGCGGCAGCAGGGGCCAGGGAGCGCCGGAGAGACACGCTCTGCTTCTACCACCGCCGCTTCGGAGAGAACGCACGCAGATGTGCGCCACCATGCCAATTCAAGCACTCGGGAAACGCCAAGGCCGGCAGTCGGTAGCAGCTGCGACCGCCGGTGAAGAGAACAAGCTGCTCTATGTGACGGACTCGCGCTCGGGGAGGTGCTTCCTCGTCGACACTGGAGCCCAGAAGAGCATCATCCTGCCATCCTACGCCGACCGGCTGGCAGGACCTAGCGGCCCCGGGCTGGTAGCAGTAAACGGCTCGGACATTAAAACTTTTGGTGAGAGGACACTGACTCTATCCCTACACGGCCGTATGTACGAGTGGACTTTTGTCATAGCGGCACTGAGTTCCTCAATCCTGGGAGCTGATTTTCTGTGTGCACATGGCTTACTATTTGATGTGGCTAACAGGTACCTGGTTAATGAGTCTCTCCCCTGTACAGCTCAAGGGGCCGGGCCAATAACACAAGCCAGTGTCACAGCTCCAGGCGGTAAGTTCCACACACTGCTCACTCAGTTCCCAGCACTCACGGTCCCAAAGTTTTCGGCGGCCATCGCTAAACACGGGGTGGAACACTTTATCACCACCACCGGGCCGCCCGTTTTCGCACGGCCTCAGCGCTTGGACGCAGCTAAACTGGCAATAGCATGCGAGGAGTTTGCCAACCTGGAAAGGTTGGGCATCATCAGGCGATCAAACAGCCCATGGGCATCCCCGCTACACATGGTCCCTAAGGCCAAGGGATCGTGGTGACCGTGCTGTGATTTCTGCAGATTGAATAACGCCACAGCACACGACCGCTACCCGATTCCCCATATTCAGGATTTTTCCGTTCATCTTGCCGGAGCACGCATTTTTTCTAAAATAGACCTGGTCCGCGGTTACCACCAGGTCCCAGTGCGCACGGAGGACATACCCAAAACAGCGGTAATAACTCCGTTTGGCTTGTTTGAGTTTTTATGCATCCCCTTCAGATTAAAAGGAGCAGCACATTCCAACGCATGATGGATGCAGTGTTGCGCGATCTGCCATTTGTGTTCGTCTACCTGGATGACATCCTGGTGGCCAGTGCGTCCGAGGACGAACACGTAACCTACCTCACGACGGTTTTCCAGAGGTTGGAGGAGCACGGGTTAATTCAGATTAAAAGGAGCAGCACAGACATTCCAACGCATGATGGATGCAGTGTTGCACGATCTGCCATTTGTGTTCGTCTACCTGGATGACATCCTGGTGGCCAGTGCGTCCGAGGACGAACACGTAACCTACCTCACGACGGTTTTCCAGAGGTTGGAGGAGCACGGGTTAATAATCAACCCAAAGAAATGCCAGTTCGGCGCGACGGACATTGATTTTTTGGGGCACCACGTCTCACCAGAGGGAGCGATACCCTTGCCCGATAAAATGCGCGCCGTGGCGAATTTTCCCTGGCCTCAGACGGTCAGGGCGCTGCAAGAATTTTGGGGGATGGTTAACTTTTATAACCGGTTCCTCCCCCACGCAGCTCAACTCATGCAGTCGCTGTACGCTGCGCTCAAGAGACGGAAACCCATGAATAGAGTCGAATGGACTCCTGAGCGGGAGCAGGTGTTCTGAGGTTAAAACAGCCCTGGCAAACACCGCACTGTTGGCGCACCCAGACCCGGGTGCGCCGACCCTACGATGGCCCATTCAGAGTGCTGGAAACAGGGGACAAGCATTTTTTGTTAGACTTGGGGGGTCGTCGGGAGAAAATATGCATAGACAGACTTAAGCCCGCCTTTGTAGTGGCGGATGAGCAAGTGCTGTTGGCTCGGGCCCCTCGACGTGGAAGACCCCCACCGAGAACTCTCCAGGTAAACAATTCACCAGGACAACCACACGGGCAAATCGAAGTTTCCTCCCCGCTCGACATGGCCCACCCGCAGTCAGACACACTCCCAGCAGCCCCCCGCCGGCACAGCAGTGCCGCAGAGGTGGTAAACCCCCGTTACAGCAGATATGGGAGGAGACTGAAGCCAAAAGGACGTGAGGACTGAGACTCGATCTGAGATTCTTGTGGGGGGGCAGTGTAGAGACTGGGTGAATCATCTCAGACTGGATGCAGAGGGTAAAGAGAGGAGAACGATAACTAGGGAGATCATGGGGAGATAGCAGGAAGAAGAGGTTGGGGGGGCGGAGGATGAAGGTATTGTGATGTTAAATGTCATGCAATGTGATGTGAAGTGTCATGCAAATGTGAGATGAGCGGTTGGGATAAAAGGGGAAACCATGGTGGATTGTGACATGCTTTTTCTGTGTATGACTGATGAGAGAGTGGAATAAAGTCGTCTGTCCATAAATCTGCCTCCGTTATTCACACTCACCACACAACTAAAATACCTGACTCCCTTTGTATCCCCAGACTTCCTCCACAACAGCAACACTGTGTATGGCTTTTTCCCCCTATAGCTTCTATGGTTTGTTTTGATAATAATTTAGTGTGTAAGGTGTACCAAAGTGTCTCTGCCTTGTGCTTTTACAGCTGTTGGAATTGACAATATTACCTTATATGGTCCTTGCCAGGGGGCTTCTGACCAGGTCTTCTTTTTAACAGTCTTTGTAAGGACTTGGTCTGTCTCTGGGTTTTATGGTGATGATTCCTCCTGTGTGTTCCTTCTTAGGAAGAATAGCATGAACAGAATCTTTTTGAGTCAACATTTTTAATATGTAATCCGCTAAACCAAATCTCTTCATCTTCTGGGTTAAATGGTCTAAGAGGGAATACTAATTAAGGCTTTTCATGTAATATTTAAATGGAGATAAACCTTCTTTTGTTCTCATATAAAAATAATATCAAGGTAAACAGTAAATCCAATTCTGTCCTGTTTCTGCCATTGTTTTCTTAATCTTTCTTTAATGGACCAGTTATGTTGTTCCACAAATCCTGCAGACTGTGGGTGATATGCTGCATGGTGTTTCAAATCACTATTCAACATTTTCCCTAAATGTGAAATAATCTGTAACCATATCCACTATAACTAAACAATATCTCTTCCCTTCACATTTGGTTAGCTCAGTGAAGTCTATGCAGATGTTCTGAAATGGGTATGATGATGATGGAAAACTACCCTTCTCTGGTCTTGACATTTCCTTGGACATTATTTTGTGCACAAATTATACTGTGACGTAAGCAGGGTTCACACAAAGAAAATGGAGCAAGATGGTTGTGATCAACGGGATTTATTTTTCACACACACTCAGCACAGGCAGGAGGGGGGTCATTCTCCCAGACCTCCGTTTAAATCACGGTTACACACACATAATAAATCTTGCCTATGAAATACTGTTGGGTAATTATAACGCAGTTATAATTACACAGCAGTAGAATAGCTCAGTAATAACATTTACTACACACACACAGTAACGTTTCAATTGTCCAAGCATGCTGGGAAACCCCTGCCCCCCTTAACATGGCCCCGACGTTACACTGCCCCCCCCCCCCCCGGACTGGTTTCTGTCCCCAGAAAAATTAAAGTCCAATTTAAAAGTCCAATACAAACTCATCCAGGTGTCGGGGCGGTCTTCGGCGCCGGCAGCCAACACGTACAGGCCCCCTAGTGTCCATCTGGGTTTCGGTCGGGGTATCGGGCCGGGATGGAAGCTCCGGTTCGTCCACCAGCGGTGCAGATGGCTGATACGGGGCGAGACGGTCACGATGAAGGACCACAACCCGGTCCCTTTTTCTAAGCCTCACCCTGTACACCACATCTGACAGTCTCTCCAGGACCACGCATGGCCCCGACCACTGGCTCGCCAGCTTCGGTGATCATCCTCTCTTCCTCTCAGGGCAGAAAACCCAGACTCGATCTCTCGGTGCAAAGTCCCTCCCCTGGCAGCGGGAGTCATACGCTCGCTTCTGCCGGCCCCCCGCCGCTGCCAGGGCCTCTCGAGCCAGCTCGTGCACCGTGTGGAGACGTTCTTTCAAACAAAAAAAATAATCCAATCCGGGTTTTCCCTCCACCTCCAGCTCAGGGGGGCAACCGAATACCAAATCCACCGGTGTGCGCAGCTCGCGTCCAAACATGAGCGCCGCAGGGGTGCACCGGGTAGATTCCTGAGCTGCCGTCCGGTACGCCCACAAAACAAAAGGCAGGTGCAGGTCCCAGTCTCGCTGTCGCTGGTCCACTAGGATAGCGAGCTGGGTGGTGAGGGTCCGGTTGAATCGTTCGACCAGGCCATCGTTCTGTGGATGCAGCGGGGTGGTCCGGGTCTTCCGGATGCCCAACCGCTTGCAGACCTCTCCGAAAACCTCCGCCTCGAAGTTCCGACCCTGATCGCTGTGCAGCTCCTCCGGTGCGCCGAACCGACAGAACATTTCATCCACCAGCTTTGACGCCGTTGTCGTGGCGCTTTGGTCCGGGACCGCGTACGCCTCTGGCCACTTAGTGAAATAATCCATCGCGACCAGCACGTAGCGGTTCCCCCGGTCCGTGGTCGGGAAAGGGCCCAGGATGTCCACTCCCACTCGCTCCATCGGCGCCCCCACCCGGTACTGCTGCAGGGGAGCGTAGGATTGCTGAGTTGGTCCCTTCTGAGCTGTGCACGTGTCGCAGCGACGAACGTGGAGCTCCACGTCCTGATGACAACCGGGCCAGTAGAACCGGGCCCGAAGGCGCTGCAGCGTCTTTGTCACTCCGAAGTGGCCCGCTCCTACCGCCCCATGAACCAGCTGGAGTACTTTGGGCCGGAGTCGACGAGGAACCAGCAGCTGCCAGACGTGCCCCTGCCCAGCTGGAGTGTGCCACTGTCGATACACCACGCCCTCGTGGCAGCGGAGGTTGGCCCATTGGGAGTGTAGGGCCTTAGTCTCTGGGTCCAGTGGTGACACAACCTCCCAGGCGGGCCACTGTTCTGCGTCCAGCCACTGCCGAACCCGCGAAATGACCGGGTCTCTGTCCTGCTCGCTCTGCAGCTGCTGCGTGCCAAGAACCTCTGTGACGTCATCGCTGGGGAGAACTGCCTGATCATCTGAGGGGCTGTGCATTGCTGCGTTATTCCTGCTCACAGCGGTTCGGAGAGCGGCAGCCCGTGGGGCTGTTTGGTCCCGATCTTCAGCCCGTTGGCAGTGACGACACTCCTCTGTCGCACAGGGGCGCCGAGACAGCGCGTCAGTATTGGCATGGAGGCGGCCTGCCCGATGCACAATCTGGAAATTATAATCCTGCAGTGCCTCCAGCCATCTCGCCAACTGTCCATCCGGTTCTTTGAAGTTTAACAACCAGGTCAGGGAAGCGTGATCCGTCCTGAGCTGGAATCTCCCCCCGTACACATACGGGCGGAAATGACGCAGTCCTTGGATGACAGCCAGCAGCTCTCTGTGAGTCACACAGTAATTTCTCTCGGCTCTGCTGAGAGTGCGGCTGAAGAAAGCGACTGCCTGCTCTCCGTGTTCTCCCTCCTGGGATAGCACCGCCCCGATGCCCTGGTTGCTGGCGTCCGTGTCTACGATGAAAGGGCGGTTCGGGTCAGGATACCGCAGGACGGGGGCTCTGATGAGTGCTGCGCGAAGCTGGGAGAAAGCAGCAGCACAGCTGTCACTCCACTGAAATGTGCGTCCTTTCTGCGTCAGCTGATGCAGCGGGCTGGCAATGGTGGCGAAGTCTTTCACAAACCTCCTATAATAGGAGGCCAATCCAAGAAAACTCCTCAGCTCTCCCACGTTCCGCGACACTGGCCAGTCTCTCACTGTTGCCACTTTTTCCGGGTCGGTGGCAACCCCTGCTGCGCTGACGACGTGGCCCAAAAAGGTGGTCTCCCGCCGGAACAGGTGGCATTTCTTAGGGTGTAACCGTAGCCCCGCCTGCTGGATGGTTCCAAGCACCTCTCGAAGATTTGACAGGGCGCTGTCAAAATCAGCTGCATGCACCAGCAGGTCATCCAGGTAAACAACGCAGCGACTCCGGGGCACGTGAGCCAGCACTCGCTCCATCAAGCGCTCAAAGGTGGCCGGGGCGTTGCAGAGTCCAAACGGCATCACTTTAAACTGGTACAGTCCCTGCCCGATGGAGAAGGCTGTTTTTTGGCGGGCCTCAGGTGACAGCTCTACCTGCCAATAGCCGCTGCGTAGATCCAGCGAGCTGAACCAGCTGGAGCCGGCGATGTGGTCCAGTGCGTCATCGATGCGGGGCAGGGGGTAGGAATCTTTCCTGGTGGCGTCGTTCAGGCGTCGGTAATCCACACAGAACCGCCACGACCCGTCCTTCTTCTTGACCAGCACCACAGGCGCTGCCCAGGGGCTGCTGGAGGGCTGAATAACATCTGCCTCCAGCATTTCTCGCACTTTTTGTTCCGCCGCTGCCCGCCTTGAAAAGGGCAGCCGGCGTGGGTGGAGTCGAATCGGCCTGGCCTCACCGGTGTCGATCTCGTGCTGCACCAACCCGGTCCAGCCGCATTCCTCATCCTTCGCAGCGAAAACACCCACGTAATAGTCCAATAGCTCCCGCAGCTGGCGTCTCTGTTCCGGGTCCAGCCCGCTGCAGCTCCGCTGAAATAATTCCTCCACCGCCTGCTGATACGTTGACCCCTCCCCTTGCTGTCCCTGTGTGTGCTCGTGCTCCCTCTGTCCGCGCTGGTGACGTCATCGTGTCCAGTCCTCGCGGTGGCCTGCCTGGTCTGGTCTGTCTTGGTGATCCCTCGATTGTGCGTGCCCCCGTGTCCCTTCCCTGGGTTCTGCTGTAGAGCGTGATGGTCCGGTTTCCCAGCTGGAGGGAAGGTCCGGCGGTGTCGATCTTGGCACGCCAGGCTGTGAGCAGGTCTAGTCCAATAATACAGGGGTCTTGGATGTCAGCCAGCCAGAACGGGTGTCTCGTGTTCTGACCGGCCACCCCCACCACCAGCACTCTCCGCCCCTTCAGTCGGGCACGCTCACCGGTAGCCGTGGTGACGCAGCGCTCGGTGGGTTCCCAGCCCCGCGGAGCCGTCTTGCTTGTGCCCGGCAGCACACCAGGTCGAACCAAGGAGATTGTAGAGCCGGTGTCAATCAGGGCCCGGATCGACGTCTTCCCCAAGCTGCACTGTAGATACATCCCTGGAGAGTGTCCAACTTGGCCCACGCGCGGTGCCGGCTCCTCGGGGGAAACATCTGCTGGAGGTGGCCTGTCCCCGTTCACGCCACCTCGCTCTAGTTTAACGCCGGCGAGGGGCCAGTTTGTCGTGGGGTGGGTGTGGGGCAGTATCGTGCGATATGTCCCATCTCTCCGCAGCGGAAGCACCCTTCCTCGTGCCGCCGAGGCCATCTTCTCCGTGGACGCGCCGCCGTGGTCTGCCGTAATTCCTCCTCCTCCCCCTCGCTTTCCATCATGGCCTGGTAGGTTCTTCGGCTGTGCGTTGGTGCTTCAGTGGTGTGATTTATTAGCGGCTCTGCCCGCTCTGCTTCTGCCACTGCAGTCCTCCAGTCGCTCGCGGCATGGAGCCGTACGTGGTTCTGGAGCTGGGCCGGGCGGAGACCTTGGATGAAACTCCGGAGGGCGAGCTTCTCTACTGCCTCCGGTGCGAAATCTGGGTAGCTGCGCCGGGTTAACAGCCATATGTCTGCAGCATAGGCTCCTAGTTTTTCCTGGTGGTTCCGGCGGCGGGTCAGTTGTTCTTAGGCGTGCTCAGCGTCCGCTATTCTCCCAAATCGTCTCTGGAGCGCCCCTTGTAGTGCTGGCTAGCTGTGGTGCTCCTCGGGCCGGAGATCAGAGAGCGTGCAGAGGGCTTTCCCTTCCAAGGCCAGCGCGACCTGTACGGCGGTTTCTTCTGGCGACCAGCCGTTCAGCGCCACGGTCAGCTCGACCTGTGTCAGGTAGTCGTCCAGTGTGGCTTTGCCGTTGAAACGGGGAATCTTGGCCCGCTGTCGAACAGGTGGGGTGGTCGTCTCCTGATTGATCGCCACTCTTGATCGCCGTGGGGTCGCCAGCCCGTCCTGTCCTGAGAAGGGTGGAATGTTTGCTCTGCTCTGTCTTGAAAAAGACAGGAGGCGGGGTGCGCTGGCCCCGTCAGGTCCGCCGCTTCGTTCGTCCCGGCTCCGGGCTCCCGGTGGTGGTGCCACGGTCCCATCATCCATCATCAGCTGAGCAATGGCCTGCTCCAGCTGCTGGATCTCCATTCTGATCCTAGCTTCCATTTGCTCCATCCCACTTCTGACACCAGTGTGACGTAAGCAGGGTTCACACAAAGAAAATGGAGCAAGATGGTTGTGATCAACGGGATTTATTTTTCACACACACTCTGAGCACAGGCAGGAGGGGAGGTCATTCTCCCAGACCTCCGTTTAAATCACGGTTACACACACATAATAAATCTTGCCTATGAAATACTGTTGGGTAATTATAACGCAGTTATAATTACACAGCAGTAGAATAGCTCAGTAATAACATTTACTACACACACACAGTAACGTTTCAATTGTCCAAGCATGCTGGGAAACCCCTGCCCCCCTTAACATGGCCCCGACGTTACAATACATTATTGGCAAAATTTTGCAACATTTTCAAATCCATAGGCTGTGGTAACTAATAACCAATATCACCATCCCTCCCTTGAACACATGACAAAGTCTGTGTTCAAGTAGCAACATAGTGAAATAATTTTTGTGAGAGGATGGGTTTACCCTTTCATCAGGTATAAATTTGGGAACCTTGATTAAACACAGCACCTTTATTTAATCACTTATAGACTCCAGCCTGCAGAGATATGTTTTGTTTGCATATTTCAGGAGATGCTAGCAATATGTCATAGGAGCAACTGGTTTCTATTAGAACATATAAAATGTGCAAGATTTGTTGATATTTGCCTGAGAAAAAATTATAGGAGACTCCCAATACCCTTGTAGTAGTCTGGTGAGTGTGTACTTTTTGTTTTGTGATATGAATGCAAACCAGAATTGAAGATCTGCGTGTACTGCTATGCCAAAAATACATTGCTAATGACTACCACTGTGAAAAAATGCATTTGGAGTTTTAGTTGATTCAACAATGTGTGTAATCCTGGTACACAATAAGCACAGAGAATTATAGCTTTGTTAATTCCTGTAGGTCCTGCATCATCAGGATGTTTCCCACAGGAAAGGGGAGGCTGAGCATGACACTATGACATCTGCTGCTTTTTTTTTTTTTTTTAGCTCTTTTACAACATGTTTAACACTTTTTTGAGCTTCTGGACAGAGAGGATATTGTGTAACTTTACTGTTATAGTGACATATTTTGCTTCCTTTTATAAGACCAACATCTGTTTCATCTTTTTAACTATAAGGAATTTAGAATTTTGCTTGAAATTTGTTCATCCTCTCTTCTGTCAATGTTAAGATTGGTCATGTAGGAGACTTCTGGGTGTCAATGTACACAGCCTTTTACGCTGTGGTTACCCAGTTGAGTGACAATGCATATGTTTCTAACTTTGAAGAATATTCTATCTTATGGTCAGATGTTGGCTTCCCATGGATGGCTATATTCCTCAGCAGAGGTGATAAAATGTCCAACATTTGTCCAATCCATGCATTTGGGTCTAACCAGTTAGATTTGTGGACCCCCACCCCCACTCCATTGTTTAAAATGTCTCATTCTCATCAGATAAGACAGCGGATGCTCCCACATATCCCTTGGTGACCAGTACAAGTTTTTTATGACCAATCTGGAGGACAGATTTGCAAAAAATGTTTGTTCATAATCTGGATCAGATCTGTTCAATTGCCTATAGTACATGGTACAATGCTATTGCTTTGAAGATTGCCAATCAGTAGAAACTGTGGATGTAAAATGCTGTGATATCACTGAACATGGTCCATCATGACCAGGTCGAGTGAGTATCAGTATTTCAGTTTGGAAGTCTCATAATATGTTTACTTCCTTAACATGTGGGTAGCCTCTGACAAAATGAGCCACCCTTCAATAATGTTACCGATAAGAGGATCCTTTACTTTTACAGATTTTGATAGGTATTCTACTGTTTGCCATTTGCAGATTTTAAACTGTTACTTTTTCTTCTGACTTTGAAAAGCCCTGAATGTCATTACCTGAAATTATTGATCTACATGCACCTGCGTCACACAAATTTAATAGGTGTACCTTGAACTTCCAACATTACTTCTGGTTAACACTATATTGTTAACATTAGATCAAAGTCAAGTAAATGGAAGATGCTTACTATGTCAATTTTCTGTATATGTGTAGGAGTGAGTCCACTTATCTGTTTTAGTCTTAATCATCCAGTCCAGTTTTGTTGTAGTGCATGTGGCTCATGGGCGCCTCCCCCTCCCAGCGGCCGGTCTTGCTATCACTCAGTTTCCATTTTGGGGGTGCGTTTCCTCCTCGCCCATGGCCCCTCCTCCTCCACTGCTGCCTCCTCCCCCTCCTCCTTCTGGCTTCCTTAATAAAAGACAGAATTCTTGGGGAACCTCAGGCTCCCATGGGTCAGCCATCACATAAATAAGTGCAGGTTTTTCTTTAAACTTTTATTTTCCTTTCATACCTAGATTCCCAACACCAATCTGTTAATATCTTTAAATTTAGTACAATGTCAAACAATATTTACAAGTGATCCAGATCAGCTGAGAGTTTTGTGTAAATAGTTTGCTGTTATTCTAAGCTTAGTTTTCACTAAATAACTATATTTTAGTTGTCTGAATCAAGTCTAAGAGTTTGATCCCTATAAACTAGATTTCATACTTTGATTCAGGTTATAATTAAAATTAATTAAGGATAATTAAAACATTATCATTTCATCTACTTCCATATCATATCAGATGCAAAAAGATTCTAAACATTGTTTCCCCAGTAATATGTAAGAGCAAACTGCTCCATTATTCTGTAGGACAGTGCAGTAGACATGTCTTGTCCAGCATGACAGTAATGTTTGGATGATTGCTAATTGATCAACTCACACAGGATCAGATGGATATAATTCTGATTTTTATTGCTTTGACATGAAGTGTGCACCTTGCTTCTGTGTTCAGAGTGCAGAGTTGGAAAATAAAAGTAATCTTTATTTTGTGGTGGCACGGTATGGGGGATTCTCCATCTAGAGTAGTGAGCCAGGGGATGAGGGAATAATGGACTGAAGGAGGAAGTGGTACCGGGGGCTCTCAGATGGGACAGGAAGGACTATTCGCCCCCCAGGGAGTTCAGGAGACACCAGAACCGCTGGAAGAAGAGAGGGTGTGAGAAGCTGTATTGGCGTTTTGTGATGTTAATGTGCCATGCATGTCTTTGTTCCACTGAATGTATTCTTGGGTCTCAAGGCACGGAATTAAAGGTTATTAAAAGAAGGTGTTCAGAGACCCAGGAGAGATTTACTGTACCGGGGGCAGCTGTGGCGCGGGTGTAGTATGACCGACTACTGATCAGTCATGGGTCTTGGTCATGGGTTTGATTCCCGCTCTGTCTGCAGTCTGAATGTCGAAGTGTCCTTGAGCAAGACACTGAACCCCCAGTTGCTCCTGGTGGCCAGGCTAGCACCTGTGTGTGTATGGCAGCTCTGCTGCCATCAGTGTGTGAATGTGTGCGTGAATGGGTGGATAGCAGGATCTGTAAAGCGCGTTGGTCATCCAGAAATGAGAAAAAGCGCTATATAAGTGAATGCCATTTACCATTTACTTGATGTTGGAGAAGGAATAAAATTTGTGTGTCGTGCAGCTCGTTGCCTCGTCTGCTTCCTTTCTCCACATTGGTGACCCTAAGATGTGCCATAGAAAATGAGCCAAGCACCACCCCAGAGACTACCTGGAGGGAGAGTACCAGCGATGCGTGCACTGTCTCAGTCAAGCTCCCAGACTTCTGGCTTCACAACTCAACCGCGTGGTTCCTGCATATAGAAGCCCAGTTTGCACTCTGCGGGATAACAATGGACAACACGAAATACTACTATGTGGTCGCTGCGCTGGATGCACGCCCCACACAACAGGTGACAAGCCTGCTCCAGGAGCCGCCGGCCCAAGGAAAATATGAAGCGCTCAAGAGGATGCTTCTCCAGTGCTAGACCCTTTCTGACAGTGAGAGGGCAGAGAGACTCCTAACGCGTTCGGAGTTAGGGGACAAGTCAGCAGTGGAGCTTATGGAGAGCATGTTGGCGCTGAGGGGGAAGGATGACAAATCTTTCCTGTTCGCCCACTTGCTCCTCGGGAACCTATCTGCTACAGCAAGGGCGATCCTGGCCAACTCGCCGCTGCTGGTTACCATAGACCACTGCACCCTGGCACCGGAAGGAGACCGCATCATTTTGGCAACCAGTACTCTCAGAGTGCAGGCAGCAACACCAGCATCCATGAGGGACTCCAGCGAGTTGGAGGAGTGATTGGTGGTAGCCGGGATGGACACCAGGAGACGGAGGAATGGGGCGATCTGTTTCTATCATCACCACTTCGACATAAATGCCCAACGCTGCCTGCCGCCATGCCAATTCAAGAAGCCGGGAAGATGGCACAGCCGGTAGTCTGTAGCAGTTGCAACCGCTGGCGACAGGAACAAGCTGCTTTATGTCACGGACACACATTCAGGGAGACGGTTTCTGGTGGACTCTGGCTCCTAGAAGGGCCTCATCCTGCCGGTCAGCGCAGACAGGTCAGCAGGAGGCAGCAGTCCCGTACTCACAGCCGCCAACAGATCCACCATCAGGACGTTTGGCGAATGGACGCTGACGATATGCTTGCACGGATGCAATTTCCAGTGGGACTTTGTGGTAGCTGCATGTTCTGCCCCCATTTTAGGTGCAGATTTTTTATGTGCTTATGGGTTATTAGTCGATGTTGCCAACAGACATTTAGTGGACAGTGTCTCTTTCATCTCCCTGCCTTGCACCATTATAGCTCCGGGGGTAAGTACCAGCATTTACTTGCACAGTTACCAGCACTCACCATCCCAGCTTTTTCTGCTACGATAACGAAACACTGGGTGGAACATTTCATACTGTAACTACAAAAGGCCCGCCAGTGTTCGCACCACCTCAGCGCCTGGACGTGGCCAAACTGGCCAGCACGCATGAAGAGTTTGCCAACTTAGAGCAGCTGGGCATCGTCAGGCGCCCCGACAGCCCGTGGCATCCCCGCTACACATGGTGCCTAAGGCTGACGGGTCATGGCGACCGTGCAGCAATTTCCGGTGCTCCAACAATGTCACTGAACACGATCGGTATCCAATCCTGCACATCCAGGATTTTTCCGTGCACCTGGCCGGGACGTGTGTTCTTTCCAAAGTGGATCTGGTCCACGGTTACCACCAGGTCCCGGTGCGTGCGGAAGATGCTCCTAAAACAGCAGTAATAACTCCTTTCGGCCTTTTCGAGTTTTTACGCATGCCGTTGAGATTAAAGGGTGCAGTGCAGACCTTCCAGAGAAGGATGGACGCAGTGCTCCATGACTTGTCCTTCGTTTTTGCCTACTTAGACAACATTCTGGTGGCTAGCGCGTCCGAGGAGAAGCACACCGCCTATCTCAAGACTGTTTTCCAGAGGTTGGAAGCGCACGGGCTGATAGTGAACCTGGTGAAGTGCCAGTTCGGTGTGCCAGTGATTGATTTTTTTGGGTCACTGCATTTCACCGGAGGGCGCGATTCCGCTACCAGATAAGGTGCGTGCCGTGTTGGACTTTCCTCGTCCACAGACCGTGACAGCCCTACAGGAGTTTTTGGGAATGGTCAATTTTTATAACCCTTTCCTCCCCCAGGCAGCCCAGCTGATGCAGCCGTTGTATGGTGCACTTAAGAAAAAAAAGCCAGTGGAAAACATTGACTGGACTTCCGAGCGAGTTCAGACTTTCACAGACGCCAAAACAGTGCTTGCGGACACTGCTTTGCTAGCCGACCCTGACCCGTCGGCACAGACAGTGCTCACCACGGATGCGTCTGACGTTGCCATAGGGGCAGTTGTGGAGCAGTACGTCTCCGGTTTATGGCAGCTGCTCGCATTTTTCAGTCAAACTTTGTGCAACAATGAATGCAAATACAGCACGTTCCACAGAGAATTGTTCGACCAAAGCAAACTAAAATATAAATGTAAATTAATACAAAATAAAAGTGTAACAAAACTAAAACATAAACTGGAAAATAGCAAACAGTACACAAATTACAGAAACCCAAAAAGCACAAAATACAACAAATATATACACGACCGTTCAAAAGTTTGGGGTCACCCAGACAATTTTGTGTTTTCCATGAAAAGTCACACTTTTATTTACCACCATGAGTTGTAAAATGAATAGAAAATATAGTCAAGACATTGACAAGGTTAGAAATAATGGATTTGTATTTGAAATAATTATTTTTTTCCTTCAAACTTTGCTTTAGTCAAAGAATCCTCCATTTGCAGCAATTACAGCATTGCAGACCTTTGGCATTCTAGCTGTTAATTTGTTGAGGTAATATGGAGAGTTCTGACGCAATGAGCAAACACATTGTACCATTAGAACACTGGAGTGATAGTTGCTGGAAATGGGCCTCTATACACCTATGTAGATATTGCACCAAAAACCAGACATTTGCAGCTAGAATAGTCATTTACCGCATTAGCAATGTATAGAGTGTATTTCTGATTAGTTTAAAGTTATCTTCATTGAAAAAAAACAGTGCTTTTCTTTCAAGAATAAGGAAATTTCTAAGTGACCCCAAACTTTTGAACGGTAGTGTAAATATAAGGAAAAAGCCATGAGACCAAGCATGATGGAAACCTCCAGTACTCGGCTTCCCATGTATCATTAGTAGCATGTGAAAATCTTAAGACTTTCTATGTATCTATAACATATGAAAGCTTTATTTTATATTAAAACTCCCGATGTATCTACAGAAAGAGGCTCATTAATCTGTCCCTAACATGTGAATGCATGCATGCTTATGACTCCCTGCATGTTCTTACAATCATAGAAAATAGCCACAAAGTATAACATTATCTTTATATTAAGTTTTCCAATAGAATTTAAAAACAGGACCAAAGACTTTGACTGAATGTCACAGACAATCCTACAGAGATTTTTTTTTTTTTTAAAAAAAAGGTTCTCACCTTCTGATCAGTGGGGGCCCTGGATTGTGCATGACATGCAGACAAAGGCTTTGTCTCCCAATGTTGTCCATTGCCTTTTATCTTATTTTTTTTTCAAAATTAGTTGGTAAACTGCCCGCATCCTCCACCACGCTTGTAAAAATTAATTTTTGGACAGTTAGCAGAATCTTTTCAGTTAACCAACCAATAATCACAGAAGAAATTCTATTTTTCAGCTTAACTTTATTGAACCACACAAGGAGTCAACATGGCCACGGATCCTCCCAGCTCCCTCTCCTGGGAAGGACCCCACACACAGGTATTCACAGCTACATATAGTCAAGTTAATGGGCATTTGTTCCTGCCTTTATGGCTTTGTGGCTTCCTCTCAGTGTCCATATGGCTTCAGATGTCATCTGAGCTCTTTTATGACCCATCCTGTCCAGATGTCTTCTCTTCAGCCTTACACATGCCCATATATGGAAACAAGAACAGAGACTTTCCTGTGAAGCTATTGTGTGTGTGTGTGTGTGTGTGTGTGTGTGTGTGTGTGTGTGTGTGTGTGTGTGTGTGTGTGTGCATGTGCATTTGATATGTGTGTATTATGTGTGTAAGCAATTGATATTTATGTGTGAATGGTTGGGAGAGCATTTGACTTGCATGTCTGTGTGTGTGTGGGGGGGGTATATGTGTGAATCTAAAAGATATGTGTATGCAAGCACTTTGTATAATATCTAATTAACTAATCTTCACTATTTATTTATTTATTATAACATACACCTCTGTATAGGGCAATTTGCAACTCTGAGCTCCTGAGAGTTTCTCTTACAGGTGATAAGGTGGAGTAAAGAGTAATAATGGAACCAGTTGAATGCAGAGTGGTCATCACATTCCTGTACTTGAGGCTGCACACCACGGGAGACATTCAAAGAGATAAAAGAGACTTATGGGGAGGATGCCCCACAGTATGACATCATCAAGCACTGTTCAAGTGTGGTCAGACATCGGTGGAAATGGCACCCATTTCCAGGTGACCACAGTGCACCATTGATGATAACACCATCTGGTAAATGGAGGCCACCATTTTCGAGAATTGCCGCATAACTGTTAGTCAACTAGCCCAAGATTCCAAGATCAGTGTGGGGCCTGTGGAAAAATAATTCATAGCCATTTGCACATGCAGAAGTTGTCTGCGTGATGGATTCCACGGGTGCTCACACCTTTCCATAAGCAGGAACAAATCACATGCTCCCAGGCTCTTTTGGCCATGTGCCAAGAAAACCAGGACAATTTCCTTGACAGACTGATCACGCAGGACCATGCATGGATCCATCACTATGATCCAGAGACAATGGAAGCATTATGACCATCACCTCATAAAGGCATGTGTCCAACCCTCGGGGGAAGGGGGCAAGATCATGCTCGTGCTTTTTTGGGACCAGCATGGAGTACTGATGATGGATTTCCTGGCAAAGGGTACCACAATTACCAGGACTTACTACACTTCATTGCTGCCTAAATTGTGGAAGGCAATCGAAACCAAGTGGTGTGACATGCTAACCAAAGGTGTCTGACTCCTGCAAGACAACACCCCAGTTCACAACTTGCATGGTGCCCAGATGGAAGCACTGTCCTGCAGCTATAAAATCCTATCTCACCCCCCTTATCTCCTGACCCTGCACCATCTGACTTCCACCTATTTCCAAGCATGAAGTGATTTTTGAATGGCAAGCAATTCCAAGATGATGAAATGCTGATTTCCTATTTCAAGTCGTGGCTTCTGATGCAACCTGCAGACTTCTACAGGTGAGGTCTTCACAGCTGCATAAAGCAATGGGAGAAGTGTGTGACCCTTGGTGGTACTTATGTAGAGAGAAAGACTATTAACTGTGCCAAATTTGGTTCCTGTTAGGCCATGAGAAATGAGTCATGGGAAATCTTTAATGAACAGCCTTTGTATATAACTACTTTTGCTCTCATTTATTCAATTTTTTAAATCTCAACAAAAGACATTTACTGGGCTTTCTTGCAGTCAGAATGGCAGTTGTGTAAGTGCACTCCCTCTAAATTTCCAACATCTGAATCATTGTGTTGAGCAAAAAAAAAAGAAAAAAAAGCTGCATATTACAGCGGCCTATGACCAGCCCAAGGCACACATGTTCAACAGTCTGCTGATTAACCAGCTTCTTTATGTATCACATCTGTCATGTGGTTGCAGGGGTGTAACGAGTGTTGGGCATCGGGCCCCACCCCACACTATTATATTTTTCACTGTGGGGCATGTGTAGGTTTTATTTTTTCCCAAGAAATCTTGCTTTCTCAGCAATGCAAATATGAATAACAAACGCAGTTCAGTGATTTTTTTTGAGGGAATTTAATAAAGGATAAGGACCACTAAACAGAATATTTGCTAATTACACAGGGTTACAAAAATAATTTCGTTCTGTAAGTTTTCGGGACGAAGGTGCGGGGAAAACAATGGTGGGCTGGGCCCGGCACGTTAACAGCCTCCGTACTGTGCAAAAATTGCACAGGCAAATCGGCCCCGGGCGCAGGGTTTTCCGCTAAAAACTCCCCGGGGATCCACAGCGGCTGAAAAAAACGAGTTCTGCCAGGGAGGCTGCCAGATCCTCCTTAGGCATGGAGCGCAACCCTAAAAGAACCCAGGGCAGGCGGTCGACCCAATTTGCATCCGTCAGCGAAGGTCTGAGCGCTGCCTTAAGCGACCTATGAAAACATTTGCATAACCCGTTAGCCTGGGGGTTGTACACTGTAATGCGGTGGATTTTGACCCCCAGGCTCTGGGCCATCTTGGACCAGAGTTCCGAAATGAATTGCGAACCCCTATCGGAAATGATGTCCAACAGGGATCTGAACCGTGCAACCCAAGTCGACAGAAAAGCGCGAGTCACTTCCGCGGCCATGGTGGAAGCCCACCAAATCCACGTGGACGTGGTCGAACCTCCTGGCCAGGACTTGGAACGGCTTGAGGGGAGCTTTGGTGTGCTTGTGCACTTTGGCACGCTGGCATGCGACGCACGCTGCAGCCCACTCTTTCATGTCCTTGTGCAAGCGTGGCCAGACAAATGTCGCCCCCACCAGTTTAACCGAAGCGCGCAGGCCAGGATGCGAAAGGGAGTGGACTGACTCAAAAATGCGGCGGCGCCAAGAGCTCAGACCCACCGGGCGCGGGCAGCCAGTGGAGACGTTGCAGAGCAAGGGAGGGCACCCTTCTCGCACCACCCTGCTCCTCAGCTTTAACCCAGTAGGTGCAGACTGGAGCCCGCAAATGTCTGCGTTCCCGGTTTGCTCTGTGGCCATGGCAGGGAAATCTATTCCCATGTAGACCGGGGAGACTAATGCACATGACAGGCAATCAGCCACGACGTTGAGCTTACCGGCAACGTATTGAATGTTGGTCATGAACTCCGAGATGCCGTTGCTGCAGGGCCGACCACGGTTCCGAGACCTTGGACATCGCGTACGTTAGCAGTTTATGATCCACGAATGCGGTGAACTCGTGCCCTTCTAGCCAAAACTGGAAATGGCGTGTTTGCCAGGTAGAGAGCCAACAATTCTCTGTCGAACGTACAGTATTTGTGTTTGTTGTCGCACAAAGTATGACTGAAAAATGCGAGCGGCTGCCACAAGCCGGAGACGTACTGCTCCACCACTGCCCCTATGGCAATGTCTGATGCGTCCGTAGTGAGCGCTATCCGCGCCAACGGGGCAGGGTGGGCTAACAAAGGGGCGTCAGCGAGTGCTGTTTTTGCGTTTGCGAAAGCCTGAACTTGTTCGGGGGTCCAGTTGATGTTTTCCGTGGGCTTCTTTTTCTTAAGCATGGCCTACAACAGCTGCATCAGCTGGGCTGCCCTGGGGAGGAAACGGTTATAAAAGTCGACCATTCCCAAAAACTCCTGTAGGGCCCTCATGGTCTATGGACGTGGAAAGTCTGACACGGCGTGCACCGTATCAGGCAGCGGAATCGCGCCCTCCAGCGAAATGCAGTGGCCCAAAAAACTGATCTCTGGCACACCGAACTGGCACTTCACCGAGTTGACTATAATCCCTTGTGCTTCCAACCTCTGGAAAACCATTTTGAGATGGGCAAGGTGCTCCTCCTTGGACGTGCTAGCCACCAGAATGTTGTCTAAATAGACAAAAACAAAAGGCCAGTTATGGAGCACTGCGTCCATCACTGTCTGGAAGGTTTGCGCCATGCCCTTTAACCCAAACGGCATGCGCAAAAACTCGAAAAGGGCAAAAGGAGTTATTACCACTGTTTTGGGAACATCATCCACGTGCACTGGGACCTGGTGGTAACCGCAGACCAGATTCACTTTCGAAAAAACACGCGTCTCAGCCAGGTGCACGGAAAAATCCTGGATGTGCGGGATGGGATACCAATCGTGTTCCGTGGCATTGTTCAAGTGCCGGAAATCGCCGCACGGTCGTCACGACCCATCGGCCTTAGGCACCATGTTTAGCAGGGATACCCATGGGCTGTTGGAGTGCCAGACGATGTCCAGCTGCTCCAAGCTGGCAAACTCCTCGCGTGCGCTGTCCACGTTTAGCCGCGTCCAGGTGCTGAGGTCGCGCGAACACCGGCGGGCCTTTTGTGGTTATGAAATGTTCCACCCCGAGTTTGGTTACCATAGCTGAAAAAGTCGGAACCGTGAGTGCTGGGAACTGTGCAAGTAAATGCTGGTACTTACCCCCTGGAGCTATAACGTTAGCCAGTGTTGTTGGCCCAGCTCCCCGTGCTGTGCAGGGCAGGAACGTGAAAGAGACAGTGTCTACTAAACGTCTGTTGTCAACATCAACTAACAACCCATAAGCACATAAAAAATCTGCACCTAAAATGGGCGCAGAGCACGCAGCTACCACAAAGTCCCACTGATAACTGCGTCCATGCAAGCATATCGTCAGTGTCCATTCGCCAGTCATCCTGATGGTGGATCCATTTGCCGTGAGCTTGGGACCGCTGCCTCCTGCTGACCTGTCTGCGCTGACCGGCAGGATGAGGCTCTTCTGGGAGCCGGAGTCCACCAAAAACTGTCTCCCCAAATGTGTGTCCGTGATAAAAATCAGCTTGTTCCTGTCGCCAGCGGTCACAGGTGCTACTGACTGCTGGCCGTACTGTGCTTTCAGCTTCTTGAATTGGCATGGCGGCAGATAGCATTGGGCATCTGAGCCAAAACGGCGATGATAGAAACTGATCGCCCCATTCCTACGTCTCTTGGCATTCGTCCCAGCTACCATGAATGGCTCCTCGACCTCGCTGGAGTCCCTCATGGATGCCGGTGCCGCTGCATGCACACTGAGAGCTCTGGTTGCTAAAATAATGTGGTCTGCTTCCTGCGCCGGGGCGCGGTAGTCCTTGGTCACCAGCCGTGGCGAGTTGGCCAGGATTGCCCTCGCTGTAACAGGTAGGTTCCTGAGGAACAGGTGGGCAAACAGGAAAGATCTGTCATTCTTCCCCCTCAGCGCCAACATGCTCTCCATGAGCTCCACGGCTGATCTGTCACCTAACTCTGAACGTGTTAGGAGTCTCTCTGCCCTCTCACTGTCAGACAGGGTATAACGCTGGAGTATCAGCCTGTTGAGTGCTTCATATTTCCCTTGGGCTGGCGGCTCCTGGAGCAGGCTTGTTACCTGTTGTGTGGTGTGCACATCCAGCACAGCGACCACATGGTAATATTTCGTGTTGTCCATTGTGATCCCGCGGAGTGTGGACTGGGCTTCTACATGCAAGAACCACACGGTCAGGTTGTGAAGCCAGAAGTCTGGGAGCTTGACTGTGACAGTGCACGCGGCGCTGGTGTTCTCCCTCTTAGTAGTCTCCGGGGCAGTGCTCGGCTCGCTCTCCATGGCACGTCTTGGGGTCACCAATGTGGAAGAAGAAAGAAGACGAGGCAGCGAGCTGAATGACACATGAACTTTAGTCTTCTTCCAACATCAAGTACAGGAAAATCTCTATCTGGGTCTCTAGGCGCCTCCTTTTTATAACCTTTATTTCCATTCCATGAGACCCAGGGAGCCAAAACAATGCAATCAGTGGACAAAGACATGCGTGGCACATTAACATTATATAACGCCAGTCCCACTTCTCACACCCTCTCTTCCTCCAGCTACTCTGGCGTCTCCTGAACTCCCCGGGGGGGCAAATAGTCCTTTCTGCTATGTCTGAGACCCCCTGGTGCCACTTCTGCATTCAGTCATTTGTTCCATCTTCCCCCGGCTTCCCACTCTGGGTGGAGAACCCCCCACGCAGTGCCAACACAATCCAACTTATTTATGCAGGGTACCATTCAAATTATAGAACTGCCAGTCTTTCTTGAGCCATTGTTGATTTCAAGAAACATGAATTTCAATTTGCTGAAAGCAAACTCGTCTCCAGCCCCTGTCTGACACCTGTGTGCCGGCATCCTCCGACTTGGTGAACAGCTTTGGAAGTGATTCATGCATTATTGAAAAGCATCATGAGATATGCCTACCTTAATGGAAAAAAATAACTAGAGTAGAGTGATCACACAGCTATAAGGATGGTAAACATGGCAAGGGCAGAGAATAGATGGATGGATAGATTCAGCAGTGGCTTTTGGTTCTCAGTCTTAATTGGCAGGTGGCAGATTCTGTTAAGTTTCTGCAAAAGACAACTGTATTTTAAACCCATTCTATTTATGAGGGGAAAAAAGTAAACAGGATAGTCACAAATTTATTAGGAAAAAAGAGCATAATGTACCGTAACACACAAACTTAAAAGGAAAAAAGCAATACATTCACAAGAATAAATGTGCAATTAAAACAGTTCAAAAATGTAAAATAAAAAATGTGAAAATCTGCAAGTTAATGAAAAAAAAGTAGCAAATTTACCAGCCAAAAAAAAAAAAAAATAGATTGACATGGAAAAAGCTGCAAATTTAAGAAGAAAATAACTTTGCTGATGCATACTGTTACTTGGCTTTGTAGAGAGTATGGCAAAATTTAGCGTTATTTTAGATATTTTTTCACTGCTTTGTGCTGATTGTTTTGGCCAAAATTTGCTCATTTAGTTGTGGCAATGACGAACTATACAAAGCACAAGTTAAATATTTTGGCTTTTATTGGATCAATCCCACAATGCTTTCCGCCATTGTGGACAACATAGTTAAAAAGTCCAATGGTGGGTTAGACAATGTTAATATAAAAACTAAAAAATTTATTATCTCAGCCCTAATTCATACCACTATGATTATGCATGTTCAGTATGGTTCCCTGGACTGATGAAAAGTGCAAGCAAGATCTAGAAGTCTCCCAAGAGAGAAGTTTTCTTTTGAATGCACCGACCAGAACACATGTAGGTACCATGAATACAGGCAGGTAAATATGTTGCCAGATGAACAAAAAACCACCCACTTCAAGCCAGCGTCGGGCAAGTTACTAAAAAATAGTAACTAGTTACAGTTACTAGTTACTTCTTTTCAAAAGTAACTGAGTTATTTTTGAGTTACTGCATGATTAAAGTAACTAGTTACTTGGAAAAGTAACTTTCACGTTACTTTTAAATGCATACTTAAATCATCTTGCACACATAGCAAGATCAAGGGCCCCTTGTTCTCAGAAAAAAGAAAACTGATGAGAAAAAAGTCTCAGAGAAAAAATGTCTCAGATTTACATAAACTATCGTAATTAATAGAAAGTCAGAAATTTTCTAGAAATAAAGCTATGAATTCACAGAGAAAATTTTGGACCCCCTGGTGGGCCATTTTTGGCCCACGAGCCATATGTTTGACACCCCTGGACCAGCCCATTAAAATGCATATTTAGAGGATTTACTTCCATGAAATAGCTGCATATCACAACAGCATGTAAATTAATGAAATAAAATAAAATAGAAAGCACAGATAAATGAAAGTTCACCACTTAGAAGCTGGCCTTTACTGCAACAAATCACAGTCACTTTTTCTCTGTGTGTAAGAAAACTTTAAATGCATTTAATGCGGACATTAAATGTGAGCTTCTTGCTCAAAAATACTCATGCTCAACCACAGAGGTAGGAGCTGGTAGGGGCTACTTACAGCTCGGACAACAGGTGATCAGGGCTGGATATGAGAAGTCGCCACCACCACGGCATTTCTTCACCGGGTTGTGATGTGAGCTGGGGCAGGACAGGAAACGAACCCGTGGAGGAGACTGTGTGACAGCTGCGTCAGTTACGGTAGAGTCAGTTTATATTTATTTGCTTATTTATTTGCTTGCCTTTGCCTTTGGCATGACAACCTCCAGTGGACTGAGGCTGCTGGTGGTGCTGGGGATGGCAGTCCCGCCAATAGCCACCAAAACTGTGTATTCATCCCCAGCTGGCAGCTGATGAGGAGGGTGTCTAGCAACTGCAAGTTGTATGATTGTCTGTTTGCACTAAAATAGCTATCCAAATTAATAAAACAAGTAACACGAGTAACGCATCTGATGAAATTTCAGTAACTGTAATGCATTACTGAATTTTTAAACAGTAATTTCGTTACACAGCACATTACTGCAAAAGTAGTGGTGTTACAGTAATGCCGAACACTGCTTGAAGCTGAACTTAGTTTTCAAAATTTTATATGGCCAGGCTCCAAATTTTTGAACTGTTTAGTTTAAATCAAAAGTCTCTCTCAGTGAGCACAAGATTCAATTTTCAATTCAATTCAACTTTATTTTTATAGTGCCTAATCACAAAAGTCATCTCAAGGCGCTAGGTGCATAAGCACAAAGTAATTCAGGGAAAACCCCCAACGATCAAACAATCCCCAATGAGCAAGCACTAGGTGACAGTGGGAAGGAAAAACTCCCTAATATGAAGAAACCTTCAGCAGAATCAGGCTCAGGGAAGGGCAGTCATCTGCCACGACTATTTTTTTTTTTTTTTGGGGGGGGGGGGGGTTGTGTTGGAGTTTGGGACTCTTGTTTGTGTGGTATGGGTGGTGGCTCTGCCTTTCCGGTTCCGCCACTACCTGTGGGTATAGAGTTTTTGCGTAGGCTCGTAAAATTCACGTGACTCGCGGGGGTAAACATAAACACGCCGTAGGTGCCGCCATCTTGGATGGCAAGAACAGCAGTTGCACTGTGACAACCCAGGCGTAACTTGTACTGTTTAGCGATCAGAATGAGTGAGGAGAACACACAGTCACAGTCTGACATAATAACATCCCTATCATCCTCTTCAACAACTGACACTGTGGCCTCTGACACTGTGTCTGCGATGTCTGTGTCAGATTCAGTGGAGTCATTGTCAGCAGTCATAACAGCAGACAAGTGTTTTTAATCTTGCTCCCGTGTGCTCCTCTGGTGTGCCGAAATGCCTCAGTTGAACGGAGGTGGCGGGTGTGGGGTAACCCCCACGGACAAGCAGAGCGCACAGCTGGAGCAATTAGCAGAACAATGACTGCCAGTAATCTGCTCAGCGGGGATGATTTGGGGGCAAACGATGAGATGATATCTTTCAAAGACGAAGGGGAGCAGGAGGAAAAGATATCGGAAAACGTGTCAGCGGAAAGGGATCTGGATGATGTGAAGTCTTCGCTGGTGAACGAGTCGGAAAACAACAGCAGCTCCTCGGACTCGGAGGTGAGTGAAGCGCGCTGCGTGTTTTTTTTTTTTTTAAAGGCTCTCCACGGCGCGCCGCGTTAAAACGTACCTGATTTTATGCACATTTACAATAGTTTTCTCCCAATGACAATGGGAGAAATGTGTGCATTGTCCTTTGTAGCAAGCAGAGAGGCGCCCCCAAACCAGACCCGACTCAGAAAGTTGTTTTTTTTTTTTTTGTTACTTATTTGTACCTGTAGGTAGATTTGGTTTGCAGTCTGGTGACAAGCCACCGGCCGCTGCGTGCGCGAGCGCCCTAAACCTACATGTTTTTGGTATGCGGGAGGAAACCGGAGAAACCCCGGAGTAAACCCACGCAACACGGGGAGAACATGCAAACTCCACACAGCTCACTGTTGGTTGGGGGCTGGGATCGAGCCCACGGTCTCATGATCCCCGCGATCCCCCGGCCGAGGGTAAACTGTGCTGCCACAGTGCTAAACCACTGCGCCACCGTGCAGCCCGTTATGAGAAAGCGAGAAATTACGTTAGTGAAGGTAATTATTCAAAAATCCAACTTTTTTTTTTTTTTTTTTGCATTTCACACCGGCCATTTAATTCCCCGCTTATCCCCTTATCAGGGGGAACAACAGGAGTACACCATTTTGCCGAGTTTGTAGGTACACATGAGCTATGTGGTTTGTTTCACCCTGCTGCTGCTGTTGTTTCTTGCCATCCAATATGGCGGCACACTCTAACGGGCCAGTGCGGCACGCCCCCTGACGTCATATGCAAAAACTCAATAGGAGGGCAGCAGGCACACGGGGTAGTCTCTTGTCCACCTCTCTACCTGGCGGGATGCACTTGTATTGTGAGAAGTGCCTAATAATAAACGTGTGTTCAGTCTTATACTTTGCCTCGTCCTTGGCTCCTATTATGGACATAACATTTGGTGACAAGGATAAAAGCAGGTATGGACGCGTGTGTAACTTCTATTCGGCCATTTTTGGAGCTTCCCGGTGAGCCACCTGTCCTTTGGTCGAGGTGGTTCGTGGTGTTCCAAACATATTTGGTGGTGCGGGACCTCAGGAAGCTGGAGAAATTGAGGGCACATGCTTTGCTGGTTCATAACCTGGGAATGGAGGGACAGGGAATTTTGAGTATGTTTGGTGACTGCAATAGCTTTGAGGAAGTGGTGGAGCTAATGGCGTGCCATTTTCGTGCATCGGAAAACGTCATCGTCCTTAGGATTCTGTTTCAGCAGCACCACCAACGGGTTGGAGAGTCGGTGCAGCGGTTTGTGGCAGACCTGAGGCTACTGGCCAGTGACTGCCGGTTCGGACCATTGGAGGAGGAGATGATTTATGATCAGTTGGTGGAACATACTATCTGCCCTGCTGTCAGGTCGAAACTGCTCATGTTCTCGGGCAAACTGACGCTTCCTATGGCTATCGATTTGGCTCAACAATTGGAGGCGGCGGATAAGCTATCATGGGAGCTAAGTGGGTGTATGCTACATCGCCATATTGAATCACAGTCGACAGCACAGGCAGTGGACCTGGACAGCGACAATGGTGTAAAAGGTGAGGAGGAACACGCCAATGCTGTAAAAATAAGATCCGCTCCGGGAACGCCCATGTGCATGGGTTGCGGGTCCACGAAGCACCGCTATAAGGCCAGGGAGTGTTCGGCGAGAGGGAAGCGCTGTGGCAAGTGTGAACTCTTGCATCATTTCGCCAGGGCATGTCACAATTTCGAGTGTGGGAGCCCGAGACGTAAAGAGGACTCGCCCGCTCCCACGGTTTTGTCCACACGGTGTCCCCAAGTACCGACAGACGCGCCTACTGTATGGTGGAGCTGGATGGGGTGATGATGCAATTGCTGACTGACACGGGAGCAGTTGGCTCCGTGTTGAATTGGACGACAGTGAGAACTTTTTTATTACGTTATAGGATTGGAAGTGATTCGGCGCCGCTTTGCGGTTATGGTGGAGGAAGACTGGCCACGGTGGGATCGCTGAGACTAACGGCTCAGTACAAGTCAGCAGAGGTGTGTAACCTGAAGTTCATCGTGACTGCCCATGGTGAGAATATAATGGGATGTGATTTGTTTTATGGTTTGGGCTTCGCCATTAAAAGCGGTACTGGAGAGGAATGGTCAGGATGTGGTTTGTGGGACCGGTCGGTCCCACGAACGGAAGACGCAGGTGTGTGGGACGAAACTTTGCCTAGTAATCTGGAAAATGAGCAGGGCTAATACCATCCAGGACCATCGCAGGAGGGTTCCGGTGCCCTAGACGAGGGGACTGGGCAGCACAGTGGGACGCCTGTGATGGCAGGTGGCGCCAAAGGGCTGGCCCCATATGTTCCCGGATTTCGGCTGGAAGGGACCGGAGAACAGGGGGTCACAATGGCGTGGGCAGCAGCGGAGACAAAAGTGGTTGGGACAGGACTGGCTGGCACGGTAAAACAACGTGTCAAACAGAGTGATGTTCTATGATGTTATGACATATATATATACTTGTTGTTTGTTCATGTTCATGGGGATTGATTTCATGTTGTGTTTAAGTTAGGACATGGTGGTGTTTTATGTTATATTATTTGGTGTAGAGTATAAGCGGCAGAACAATCTGCTTCACCATGTGGGGTGAGGTGGCAGTCTACTCATCCTCCCCTAATTTAGTTATTTTGGAATGACTGTGTTAGGCCATTTGTGTTGTGTTTTGTTTTAGTGCGTGTTTCAGGCTCCAAATTTGGGTGGGTTCGAATTGTGTGTGTGGGTTTTTTTTTTGTTTTTTTTTGAAGGGGAGGAAGAATGTTGTGTTGGAGTTTGGGGCTCTTGTTTGTGTGCTCCGCCTTTTTGGTTCCGCCACTACCCGTGGGTATAGGAGGGCAGTGGGCACGAGGGGCAGTCTCTTGGCCACCTCTCTGCCTGGCGGATGTGCTTGTATCGTGAGAAGTGCCTAATAATAAACGTGTGTTCAGTCTTACACTTTTCCTCGTCCTTGGCTCCTATTATGAACATAATAAAAAGGAAGAAAGGAGAGACATACAGTGCATCCGGAAAGTATTCACAGTGCTTCACTTTTCCACATTTTATGTTACAACCTTATTCCAAAAGGGATTAAATTCATTTGTTTCCTCAAAATTCTACACACAATACCCCATAATTACAATGTGAAAAAGATTTTTTTTTTGAGATTTTTGTAAATTTATTAAAAATAAAAAACTAAGAAATCACATGTACATAAGTATTCACAGCTTTTGCTCAATACTTTGTTGATGCACCTTGGCAGGAATTACAGCCTCAAGTTTTTTTGAATATGATGCCACAAGCTTGGCACACCTATCTTTGGGCAGTTTGGCCATTCCTCTTTGCAGCACCTCTCAAACTCCGTCAGGTTGGATGGGAAGTGTTGGTGCACAGCCATTTTCAGATCTCTCCAGAGGTGTTCAATTGGATTCAAGTCTGGGTTCTGGCTGGGCCACTCAAGGACATTTACAGAGTTGTGCTGAAGCCACTCCTTCGATATCTTGGCTGTGTGCTTAGGGTCATTGTCCTGCTGAAAGGTGAACCATCGCTCCATTCTGAGGTCAAGAGCTCTCTGGAGCAGGTTTTCATCCAGGATGTCTCTGTACATTGCTGCATTCATCTTTCTCTCTATCCTGACTAGTCTCCCAGTTCCTGCTGCTGAAAAACATCCCCACAGCATGATGCTGCCACCACCATTGGCATGGTTATGAGCGGTGCCTGATTTCCTCCAAACATGACACCTGGCATTCACGCCAAAGAGTTCAATCTTTGTCTCAACCTAGAAACAACATAGAAACTTCAGACTTGGCTCTGACTTTAAACCCAGAGACTTCAGACTTGACTTGGACTCTAAATGCAGAGACAGGATTTGACTTGGACTCTACGTTAGTGATTCCTGAACATCTCTGTTTGGAGCTTCATCTGGAATGCCCTCTCTAGTCATGTAAAATCCACTAGTGATTTTCAAAGTTTGTTAGTGTGTCAAAGTGTTGTTAAATCACATTTTAAATTCAAATTATTAGCCAGGAATTTGACATTTTTATTATTAGAATTCTCATTTTCTCACTTTTTTCTTCATATTTATTATTTACAACCTGCTGTATTTTGTTTTTTATATTTTGTTTGTCCTATTTAATGCTTAAGTTCCCATGATACTCGTATTTCTAGGACTAGTGTCTTCACTTTCATGTGTCATCCTGGAGCTTAAATGTCTTTCATAGCTACGCATGTTTTTTATATACTTGTGGCTTAAAATAACGGTATAATATGTCATGGATGTTACCTTAGGCTGTGAACGTAATTGTATTGTCCTTTTCTTAGACGTTTGGGGGGGGGGGGTGTGGCTTATATTGTTCATATATCCATACCTACATATGTATAGACACAAGAGGAATGTTTAGAGATTGCATATGTGGATTGACCTCACGTCTCAGAGCAGGACAATAGGTTTTGACCACCGGCAGAGATCAACGAGGAGACGGAGACGCAGCGGTGGAGACCGGAATGGATTTCCTGACACCCCCCCCCCCCCCCCAGGGTCAGGTGGAGGAGAGAGAGGACAATGGAAGGATTAACAAGGTTGTGTGAGGTCGGCTTTTGTTATGTGATGTATAAGTACGAAGGTCTGACTGCGCTCAGCCTCTTTTCTGCTTCTGCATTGAGATGAGACATGTTAGGGACTGGAAGCCGACAATAAACCTGATTTATAAAATCACTTCGCTTCCTTATTTCAAGCTCCCTACATACTATGTATTTTGGTCCAAATAAACTAAATAGATTGCAGATGAATAAATCACACAATAGCCTACATACGAAATTAAAAACAGGTCTTTAGTGTCTACTCCCTGTCCAGAGTCCTTATCAGTTTACAGTGTTTTGATGAATCAGATGTTTTAATGGAGTGCATTCTCTGTGCATAGAGGTCAGTGCAGGACATTGATGTCAGACAGAACGAGCTCGGTGGTGTTATGAGCAGGTAGACAGCTGCTGAGGTCCGCTGTAATCATTCAGGTGATTTGTCCCTGTTGAAGCACGGTAGCCATAGGAGAGGAGAAAACACTTGAGGAGTGTGTGCGCAGCACAACCCCGCAGGACTACACCAAGGCAGGGAGTGGGAGGGCGGACAGGGAAGCAAAACATGGCGAAATAACAAGTTTGGCTGCCATCCACAGTTAGAAACTTGCGCCGGTTCCGCCACTATATGGATTACAAGTAGGGGAAATCTGAGCGCCGAGAATCGACGGCAGAGCGGAACTTTAAAAAAAGGAGTCGTTTGCCCCCAGCTTTCTAATAACAGCTGCTGTGGAGAACGGTGTGGCTGCCAGCCGATCTGCCTGCCCGTGTTTCCCCCCGGAAGGTTGGCAGTGCTAGGCGCGACTGACTGTCAACACCGAAAATGGGTGAAGAAGGAAAGTTTATTCTGGGAAAAACCGGAATATTAGCGTGCTAGCTTAGCCTCGTTAGCTAGCTAGTTAACGATTGATTAACAGCTCACACCTGACTCGGTGTTCGGTTTACCGTGCACGCTCGGTGAAACTGTGGGGGGAATGTCTTCTTAACAAGTTTGGCAACTGCAGTATTTGTGATTTTTTTTTTTTTTGTTGTTGTTGTTGTTTATATTTCCACTCTGGTTTTGCGGTAATATTCCGGAAGGACCTCTGTTTCAGGCCGATGATGATAGCCTAACGGTCGGTTCTGGTGCCGACGGATCCGGACGCCATCACTACATCAGACGTTGCGTTTTCCTTTAAAAAAAAAAAAAAAGAAACCCAACAACAGTCAGTGAGCTTCACAGCCGTGAATATTATCCTGTGCCATATTCCTCATTAATTATGTTTAGCGGCACTTTGGAATTGCATGTTGCTAAAATATAAAATAACCTGCGTCTGGTCGACATGAACGCAGGAGGTTCAGCAAGCCCCACAGCAAAACCGCGGAGAGGTGCACTGCATTTAAGACCAGCCAGCCTGCTGACGGCCACAGCAACAGTCGATGGACGTGTCCATTCAAGTTGTATGGAGCTTTAACAAGAAACTGTAATATATATTTAAAAACTGCGGAGTAACGTTCTATAGCTTTCGGGCAGAACTGGGTGCGCCTGTAACTGCGATGCACTTGCTGACATAGGTGCTACATTGTTCCGCATATTGCACCACCTGCATACTTCGTTCCTTTGCAGATTAGCGCCTTCAAGAAGCGCGTTTAAGCGGCCCCTCAAGTACTTCACACGTACCTGGCTAACTTGCTAGCTAACGATAGAAGTTTGGTAGCCATGTCTGAAAACGCCCCCACACGCAGCCTGGACGACATAGACCTGGCAGCTCTGAGGGTGAGTTTGCTTACTGCCTGATAAGGTGCACACTCTTTATTGTTGGATTGTGACATAAGCAGGAATGTTTAGCACTTCAATGTCCCAAACACTGTACATTTGCAAACTGAAAACTTGATCCTTGCATGTTTTTGTTAGCGTTTCCTCATAAATAGGTGACGTTTTTCTTGTAAATTTGACTTAACAAAAATTTGCATCTGTTTATTACTAGTTTTTTTTGTAATTTTGCATTTTTTAATCTTTCCTCCCTGCTTTTTTTTTAAAAATAATGTTAAACTATTTTTTTCTCAGAAATGTTCAGTTATGGGGTAAAATATTAATTTCTGAATACCAAGTTTGAATATTTGCAGACAGCCTAATTGTGCCTGGTTTAACTTTTTTCCCCCCTCCTTTCAAATAGGCTCTACATTTTAAAGTCCGAAGTTCAGTGTCTGTGTAACTTAACATTTTTCAAAAGGACAAAGAAATAAAAAGGTTCTTTTACATCTGTAAGATTGCCGTTTTCCATTTGCCATCAAAGCTAATAAAGTCAAATAATTTAAAATCAGTGGGGCAGAACATCACTATCAAAACAATGGCATCACTTATTTATGTGACAGCTGCATCGGGTATGTTTAAGGTGGCATAAACACCCATTAATCTGTGCTATAACCAGCTCAGCCTTATCTATCTGTAAATGCAACAAATCTCTGTCTGTGTGCGTGTTCCTCACATATCTCTCAAACTGTTCGTCAGACTGGCCTCAGATTTTATAAGTGCTTTGCTGAGGTTGAGGGTGTGCATCCCTGAGTATGGAGTTGCTCAGTCAAAATATGTAATTTTTATCAATAAAAGTTTAGCCACTGTTGCGTTTCCTCATGCTCTGACTTCTAGAAGTGTGGGCGGGGTTTCATATTGACTGGGTACTGATTGGATAATATGCGGCATCAGGACCAGTCACCAGAGCGCTCTGTAAACAAAACAAAGTGAAAAGTGACAGATTTGACCAGAAAGAGAAAACTGAAGATTTTAATGCTTAAAAAATGATACTATAATGTTGCCATGATTGCATAGCTCTAAATGATAATTTGGCATATGTAGAGAACACGAGGTGCACGGGGGGGGGGGGGGCAGCCAGACCGCCTCAAGCTGGATTCATGCTGCACCGACGCTGTCCACGTATGTGCAACCGGAAACCTCGTGTGACAAGTTTTAGGTCATTGTCTCCAGTCTGCTAGTGTCCGCAGGGCTCTTCTGCAGACGACCATGTGCAGCCCAAATTTTATGACCGCGTGGCCTGCCCATGACCTGAATGCGTTGACTGCCCATGCGCAAGACTGAACGTCCCATTCATGAGGTGGCACTACCAACACAGCATACAAAGACAAAGTAGAGGAGGAAGACGACGAGGACGCGGAAGACGAGAATAAACATACATGAATCCTTTTGCAGCAGCAGCAGCTTGAGTGGAGAAGAACACTGGAAAACAGTAATTCCTCCTTTTCCTTGAAATGACGCTATTGTTGTTGCTACAAAAAAATGTGTCGCTCTGGTGTTTATAGCTGATGAACAAACTGGCATGTTTGTGCTACCCATAGGGCTGGGGCAAAACTACAAATAACAGTAGTGCACATGTGTCAACCGCTTGGCCTGGTAGATGGGGAAAAAAGTGAGCATGTACAACACTGCGTGCGCGCCGGTCTCATCCGAAGCGCATGTGAACCAGAGGGGAAATGCAGCATGAATAGGCTTGTGCCAGAGTCCTTTGCAGGGAGCCAAGCCTGGCCTGCGCGGTTAACGGAAGTCTTGGCTGCTGCTTCACCTGTGTGCCAACGCTGTCCTGCGGCACTGCAGGTTCAACATGGCGCAACTCTGGTGTGCTTGCACAGCTATCTAAAAATTAATAATAATACTGCCATGATTGTGGAACGGAATGGTCAGATCAATTGCATATCATATGTGGACACATATGCACGCTTTAGCTAAACGATGACCGTGACAAAAACGCCCAAATAATTAAATAATTTTTTATTTACTGACAAATGGGCAACACTGATGCAACAGTTGCAGCCAAACGGGTCATTCTTCTGTGTATAATGTTTGGTATTTTGTACTTGTAATATTGCTAAAATATAAAAGGATGCACTACAATGGGTCTCAAATATTTGTAAATGTGTCCTGTTAAACTAGTACTGCATGAGTTTATTGATAAGATGAGCCTTTATTAGTCCCACAATGGGGAAATTCCAGGATTGCAACAGCACAGGGATAGCGACATTCAGAGCAACAATCAGAAGGCAAGAAAAAACGAGAACAGCTAGTAAACATATGTACATATTACTATAAATATATATAGACACACAGTGTGGAGCATTGTGGTTGGTGAATGTGCAGCAGAAAGTCTAAGCTCTCTCTCCGCGGATGCGGCAGGCCAGCTGGATGTCTTTGGGCATGATGGTGACCCTCTTGGCGTGGATGGCGCACAGGTTGGTGTCCTCGAAGAGACCCACCAGGTAGGCCTCGCTGGCCTCCTGCACAGCCATGACGGCAGAGCTCTGGAAGCGCAGGTTGGTCTTGAAGTCCTGAGCGATCTCCCTCACCAGGCGCTGGAAGGGCAGCTTACAGATGAGCAGCTCCGTGGATTTCTGGTAGCGACGGATCTCTCTCAGAGCCACGGTACCGGGCCTGTAACGGTGAGGCTTCTTCACTCCACCGGTGGCCGGAGCGCTTTTTCCGAGCAGCCTTGGTGGCTAGCTGCTTCCTGGGGGGGCTTTTTCCTCCAGTAGATTTACGGGCGGTCTGCTTGGTTCTTGCCATCGCTCTTTATTATTCTGTCTTATATTTCTTGCACGCCGCCTAAACTCCAGCCCGGCACCTGCGTCGTTTTCGCTACAGTTCCCCGGTATGTCGAGTTTCTCCGTTAGCACTGGGTGGCGGTTGAGTGCTAGCTAGCTCTTCCCTGCTGTATCGTCTCCTGCTGTAAACAGAGGCTCCGTCCGCCGACTCGGGAGACCTTTGGGGCGATCTGTGTGTCCGTGATATATATATATATAGAGAGAGAGAGAGAGAGTGAAAGGTGTAGAAAGAAGAAGGAAGATTAAAAAAAAAAAAAAAGCAGTTGCAAAAGGCAGCCAACTCGTGTGGCGCCGCCGGTCCGGCGGAACTGGAACCGGAGGGAGGGGGGGGGGGAATGAGAATGATGAGACTATAATCTACACATATAAACTAAAACAAATTGATGACTAAACAACTCCCATTCCCCAAAGTGTAAGATACAACACTTATGACTAGAACTCATAAAAGATCACATAAATAAGTCTGACAGACCAATAAGGGTTCTTAAACAGTCGCTAATATTAGATGTCCCATTCATTTTCAATCATTCTGTAATTAATATTCACACAATCAAATCTTAGTGTTCAATCCCTTTTATATTTGTCAGTTTAACATGTGTGATTGCCCACATACTGCAGGGAAAATAAGTATTGAACGCATCAACATTTTTCTCATTAAACCTTTCTGATGGAGCCATTAACCTGATATTTATTTATTTTTTTTACCAGATATCGGTAACAACCCATGTAATCCATACATACAAAAAAAATCAAGGCAACTGTGTCCATAAAACAAGTTATATTTAATAAAGTGGAATGACACAGGGAATAAGTATTGAACACGCTTGGTGAAATTCATTTAATATTTAGTAGAAAAGCCGATGTTGGTAATAACAGCTTCTAGACGCCTCATGTATGGAGAAACTAGGCGCGGGCATTGCTCAGAAGTGATTTTAGCTCATTCTTCCACACAAACTGTCTTCAAATCTTGAAGGTTCCGTGGGTGTCTTCTATGAACTCTGATTACCAGTATGTTCCATAGATTTTCAATTGGATTCAGGTCAGGTGATTAACTGGGCCATTCTAGCAGCGTTATTTTCCTTCTCTGGAGCCAGTTGAGTTTCCTTGACTGTGTGTTTGGGATCTTTGTCTTGCTGAAATGTCCACCCTCATTTCATCTTCAGCATCTTGGCAGATGGCAGCGAGTTCTTATCAAGGATGTCTCTGTACATTTGTCTGTTTATCTTTCTTTCAATTATATGAAGTCTGCTTGTATCATATGCTGAAAAACACCCCATACACCATGATGCTCCCACCTCCAAACTTCACTGTTGGTCTGGTGTTTTGGGGTTGATGTGCAGTGCCATTTCTCCTCCAAACATGCTGTGTGTTGTGGCATCCAAAAAGTTCAATTTTGGTCTCATCTGACCAGACTATATTCTCCCAATATTTTACCGGCTTGCTCAAATGTTGTGCAGCAAACTTTAAATGAGCTTCAATATGCTTTTTCTTCAGCAATGGAGTCTTGCAAGGTGAGCGGGCATAGAGCCCATGTTGGTTGAGTGCATTACTTGTTTTCTTTGAAACATTAGTGCCTACTAGGGATGGGCATAATTTACCGATTAACCGATAATTGATCATTAAGAATTTCACCGAGGAAGTTCATTTTCGTCGACAAACCGTTTTTTTTTTTTTTTTTTAACAATCCGAGGTTAATAGGCCTAGTGCACGGCCGTCCTCAAACAATGCAATGGCAAAATTTGGGCACCAGGGGGCAACATTACACCATCGCCGTACCCTGGCGTGCCTCAGTTGATACATGCGGGCTTCCGTAGGGCAATCGCCAAATCATGAAGCGGTTACGGCGAAGTGCTGCGTGGGACCATTTCAATTTAAAAAATGACCAGGTGTACTGCAATCACTGCAATGCAGCATACAAATATACCTCATCGACAGGGTCCATGGAACACCCTTATTACGCGAAGAAACCGCCAACAGTGGTTGCGCGCTGAGTAATGGCGGTCGTGAAGATTCTTTTTTTTTTTTTTTCAGAAACTTTATTGAGAAGGTCATGAAGATTCGGTGTACACACGTCGAGGGAAGCTGCAGGAGGCGGCGTAGTGGCTCGACGGGAAGACTATTTCGCACAAAATGGCACAAGAGAACAGCAAAAAGTTCTGCGCGGCTAGACTAAGTAACACGAGCGATAGAGCAATGAATGCGGTCTTCGTTTGTTGGGTGGCCGCTCGGCAGGGACAGAAGCTGGGTAAAACGTCTCGGCCAATCAGCTTGCGGGGTGAAACGTCTCGGCCAATCAGCTTGCGAGATTCCCGAGGGCTCTCCGTGCTGATTCCTGATGTTCTAATGTAGTCTACCTGCCTTGTTACGTACCTAAAAATGTTAATGATTAACCGATTATTAATCATTAATTCTCCCGACGATCGGTGAAGAAAATTTCACCGAATGCCCATCCCTAGTGCCTACCAACTCCGGGTCTTTCATGAGCTCTCCACAAGTGGTCTTTGGCTCTTGGAAAACTCTTCTGATAATTCTTTTGATTCTTCTGTCAGAAGTCATGCAAGGAGCTCTGGTCGTGGCCGGTTTATGGTAGAATCATACCTGCCAACTACTCCGGTTTTGCCGTAATGGTTATGGTTTTCAAGACCCCATTCTGGGTTACGGCTTTATTAATCAAAATTACGGTTTTTCACTAAAAATTCAGTCCAAAATTTTAAATCGTAAAAAAACACAAAAGCAATTCCAAACACGAGATCGCTAGGAATCGTATCTAAATTTACCTGAAGCGTTTGCTAAGCTAATGCTATAGCTAACGCTGTAGCTAGTCGTAGCACCTAACACCAATACAAAGAAGCGACTCTGTCCCCGGTGATTGGGGCTCGCCGGAGGAACCAACCGAGTCAAAAGTTGGACGGGAACCGGATCGGAGTTCAAGTACAGCGGTGGTAGGAGATGGGGACCAGTGGAGGAGCAGCCGGGGCCCCAGCTGGATAAGTCGACTGTAGCTGGAGCCCAGCTACAGCGGCGGGGCTCGGCGGAGGAACTACTGAGGAAGACGGCGGTAGGTGGCGGGGCTCAGCGGAGGATCTACCGGGACCCCAGCTGGACAGGAGCAGGATCGGAGCTCAACTACAGCGGCGGGACTCGGTGGAGGAGCTGCCGGTACCCCGGCTGGACAGGAGCTCAATTGCAGCGGCGGTAAGCAGCAGGACTAGCAGTGGAGGGGGCTAGCTGAGGCCCAGCTGGATTCGAGGTTGGTCGGATCGGATATCGGCGTCACCAGCAGAGATTGTTTTACTATCAACAGGTCAGTAAAAATGCCACCAAAGAAGGAGGAAATGGAAGAGATCATCTTCTTGGAACATAAGTCAATGTTATACAGTAGTAAGTGGCATTCAGCTGTTTGTTTTATGTCATTTAAGCACAGTTCTGGCACTTAAAAATCATAAAAACCCAGGAGCTTCCCCCAGACCCCCTACTAAATTTTCAGGTAATTTACCCAACCCCAAATCACATCCCTGGTTCGTGTTGGAATTCTGAGCTTTCGGTATCGTTTTCAGCGGAATTATGAGATTTTTATCAAAGGATCCCCCCCCCCCTTGCCCCCCAACCGGGGCTCTGCCCCAGACCCCGCTGGGGGACTGCGTCCCCCAAACCCCCTGCTAAATTTTCAGCTAATTTCCCCAACCCAAAATCACATCCCTGGGTAAAGAATGACATACTGAGGCAGGCCAGAAAGTTACGGGGAACAGAAATTTACCTAAATGAACATCTAACAAAAACTAATGCTGAAATAGCACGGCAAGCACGGATGCTGAAAAGACAAAATAAGATGCAGGCAACATGGACAAGAAATTGTAGAGTTTAGATCAAACTAAATGGAACACCTGAGGAAGCAAGAGTATAATCAGAGATCTTACTGACTTAAATAAATATAGATGAACACTGATTAAGAAAATTAAGAGACTATGATAATCCATATCCACACACATGGCAAGTCTTTTCGTGAGGAATACTCCACAGCATTTCCAGGAATTATTACTGTGGACTGTGAGCGCATATTCAGCCATGTGAACAAGAACAAAACTGAGTTCAGGTCCAGTCTGTCAACTAAAGTTCTGGGCAACCTCATGACCAGGAAAATGACAGCTTTGGGTAACAAGTGCCACAGTGTGTTCCATTCAAAAGACCAACTGAAGAAAGCTAAGAGGTGCACCATGGAAAACAACAATGCTTGAGAGTTACCATAGAGTTTGTCCTTGATCTTTTCCATCAGCATATCTGCATTGACAATTTAAGGAAAATAGAAACATGATTGTTGAAGAAATATGAGGTTGTTAGCCACATTTTAACTTGATTTAATGCTAATATTTGTTTGCCGTCAGGGGGCTTTGCCCCCCTGAACCCCCCACCAAGACTTTGTCCTGGACCTACCGGGGCCTGCGGCCCCTGGACCCCGGCTAGCTGCTAGGCTTTTCAGGTTTTAAAAGTTGGCAGGTATGTAGAATGATGTTCTTTCCACTTCCGAATGATGGCTCCAACAGTGCTTACTGGAATATTCAGCAGTTTAGAAATGTGCCTTCAACCAATGCCATCATTATGTTTTGCGACAATAAGGTTGCAAAGGTCTCAAAAGAGCTCTTTGCGTCTACCCATCATGAATTCTTTGTGGTGTGACAATCTGATATTCAGACCTTTTTAAAGGCTATAAGTCAGGACTTAACCAGCTGAAATTAATTTGCACTGATGGGGGATGGGATGGCTTCCTAAATTCTGATGGATTTCAGCTGGTTTCTTGGCTTTCTATACCTTTTTGCACCTCTTTTTCTTCATGTGTTCAATACTTATGGCTCCATCAGACATATGTTTAATGAGAAAAATATTGATGTGTTAAATACTTATTTTCCCCTCTGTATTGACGTTTTGCAAGTGACGTCCCGCGTCACGTGATTTTTGTTGATACCGTCATATTGGACGGCAACTCGGGCGCTGTGTGAGTACGTTTCAACATGGCGTCCGCTCAGTCAGATGTGCCGGCTTTGTCCGATGTTGCGCAACTACTAGATAAGTAGACAAGTGGGTGGCGCGTTTTGGAGTCCCGTCGGACATTACGTCCGACAGGGGCCCTCAATTTGTTTCCGAACTCTGGTCCGCGATGGCCCGCAGCCTGGTTGTTACAATTCACCGCACAACTGCATACAACCCACAAGCCAATGGTTTATGCAAGCGTAGCAGCGCTCAGGGCTTCACTGACGAATGCAAATTGGGTAGACAGGTTGCTGTGGGTTTTACTGGGGTTGCGCTCCGCGCCAAAAGAGGATCTAGAAGCTTCCCCGGCAGAGCTCATTTTTACGCAACCACTACAGCTGCCCGGGGATTTTCTACCAGATAATCCCGCTCCGGGCAGCTCCTCGTCTCAGCTTTTGCAGCGTAGCGCAAACACAGACACGCTGCCGGGCCCTGCCCACCACAGTTTTCCTCGTGTTTATGTACCCGATAACCAGATTTATAACCAGGAGTACAGGATTAAAACATGGAGTCATTCAGACTCATGCTTTACCATTTACCAGTGTTTACAATGATATAACATTACATCTATAGACACTGATACAGACATACCCGATGTAAAATGTTGATTGCATAGCCGCGAGTAAGGCGACGGGCCACCCACCTCCTGCGCCTGTCTTCGTCAGCTGGGAACCGGTAAAACTTCAAGTTGGATCCCTTTTTCTGGCGATTTGTCCACCCAAAGGCACAGCAGTGAAACACCATAATCTAATTCAATGCCAACATAAAATAAAACGAAAAGATGTAGGTTGAAATCAGGTAAATATATCGAGATCTGGTACACCGCTGAACAGCTGCTGAATGTGCCGTCCACTCGCTTTTGCCGTCCAATGTGGCGGCGTAAACAAAAGGATGTGACGTCACAGCAAATGGTCTATAGGCTACACCTCTTTGTATTCTACTTTCAACCACAGCCAGCCTTTGGGCCTGTAAAGCCTAATTGGGCTACCTGTTTTCAGACAAGAATACTTGCTTTCTACAGGCATGCACTAGTAGTCATTAAAGAGGTTTTGATTTGTTTACTTGCAGAATGACGAGCTCTGACAGCCTTTAGTGTTGAGTGTGTTGGTTTTTGGGGATGTTTAATCAGGGCTGCTCATTTTGCTAATACTGTAGATAGATCTTTAATTGTCATTGTCACAAGTACAACGAAATTCAAAGTGCTCACCAGTCAGTGCCCCATTTATAAAAACATTGCCCCATTATAAAAACATAGACCTAAAATTACTAAAAATCAGTTTAAAAATAATAATTAAAAAGAATAAATAACTAGCCACATTCACACAGACATCAACACAGGACATCATGCACACACAGTCATAACAAAAAGCATTCAACAACATACAATCATGCCCATTTAGCACATTACTTCCTCGTTTTATTCAGAATGGTTATTGCTGTTGGATAGAAGCTGTGTTTGAGTCTGTTTGACCTTGTGTTCATTTGTCTATATCGTTCCCCAGATGGCAGTAGTTCAAATAATGAGTGTCCAGGATGTGAAGTATCCTTTAAAATATTTGGGGACAATATTTTGGGATTTTGCAACATAAAAGTAGCTACAATTTCAGTCGCTGACAAGTGATATTACAACAATAAAGAAACACAGTCTTTAAGGTCATAATTATCATTTTGGAAAGTGCAATAAATCAGCCACTTTAATCCAGGAATATGTACATCTACATGCATGGTTAGCACCATCTTTGTTCTCCTGTTCATATAGACACATTAAGAAGTCCAATTAAAAAGTCTCTAGAACCACTTCTTCACTTTGACATTCAGAGCACTGGGCAGAAATCACATCGCGTCAACACCCGGCGTGGGCCTTCGCGAAATACACTTTAATCCTTCAATACGACACCAAGAAGTTAGACTCAAAAATATTGACAAAAATCAGTGTTAAGTTTTGATCAAGACAAGAATTTTCTAAGATTCTGAGATTCTGTATAAAATCATAAATTTCCTCAGTTTTTAAAGTTTCACAAGCAGGTTTGTGTGGAAGAAAACTGAATCAAACAATACACATGTCAGACAAATAAAATGTGAATTATTACATCAATATCCATAATGATCCATTCTCAATAATAATATGAACATTATCAACAAGAATATTTACTCAAGAAATATATTCCACTGATTGGAAGTTTGAAACTAGAAATAAGTGTCAAAAATGTCAGACTTTGGTTTAAAAAATAAAACATTTTAACATTCACACACAACACTGCTCATCATCAAAAAAAACACCATACAGTGAGGTAAAAAAGTATTTAGTCAGCCACCAATTGTGCGAGTTCTCCCACTTGAAAGATGAGAAAGGTCTCCAATTTTCATCATAGGTATACCTCAACTATGAGAGACAAAATGAGGAAAAAAAAATCCAGAAAATCACACTGAAGGATTTTTAATGAATTAATTGGTAAATTCCTCGGTAAAATAAGTATATGGTCAATAACAAAAGTTCATCTCAATACTTTGTTATATACCCTTTGTTGGCAATGACAGAGGTCAAACGTTTTCTGTAAGTTTTCACAAGGTTTTCACACACTGTTGCTGGTATTTTGGCCCATTCCTTCATGTAGATCTCCTCTAGAGCAGTGATGTTTTGGGGCTGTCGCTGGGCAACACAGACTTTCAACTCCCTCCAAAGATTTTCTATGGGGTTGAGATCTGGAGACTGGCTAGGCCACTCCAGGACCTTGAAATGCTTCTTACGAAGCCACTCCTTCGTTGCCCGGGCGGTGTGTTTGGGATCATTGTCATGCTGAAAGACCCAGCCACGTTTCATCTTCAATGCCCTTGCTGGTGGAAGGAGGTTTTCAGTCAAAATCTCACGATACATGGCCCCATTCATTCTTTCTTTTACATGGATCAGTCGTCCTGGTCCCTTTGCAGAAAAACGGCCCCAAAGTATGATGTTTCCACCCACATGCTTCACAGTAGGTATGGTGTTCTTTCTCCTCCAAACACGACAAGTTCAGTTTTTACCAAAAAGTTCTATTTTGGTTTCATCTGACCATATGACATTCTCCCAGTCCTCTTCTGGATCATCCAAATGCTCTCTAGCAAACTTCAGACGGGCCTGGACATGTACTGGCTTAAGCAGGGGGACACATCTGGCACTCCAGGATTTGAGTCCCTGGCTGCTTGGTGTGTTTCTGATGTAGCCTTTGTTACTTTGGTCCCAGCTCTCTGCAGGTCATTCACTAGGTCCCCCCATGTGGTTCTGGGATTTTTGCTCACCGTTCTCGTGATAATTTTGACCCCACGGGGTGAGATCTTGCGTGGAGCCCCAGACCGAGAGAGATTATCAGTGGTCTTGTATGTCTTCCGTTTTCTAATAATTGCTCCCACAGTTGATTTCTTCACACCAAGCTGCTTACCTATTGCAGATTCAGTCTTCCCAGCCTGGTGCAGGTCTACAATTTTGTTTCTGGTGTCCTTTGACAGTTCTTTGGTCTTGGCCATAGTGGAGTTTGGAGTCTGACTGTTTGAGGTTGTGGACAGGTGTCTTTTATACTGATAACGAGTTCAAACAGGTGCCATTAATACAGGTAACGAGTGGAGAACAGAGGAGCCTCTGAAAGAAGTTGTTACAGGTCTGTGAGAGCCAGAAATCTTGCTTGTTTGTAGGTGACCAAATACTTATTTTACTGAGGAATTTACAAATTAATTCATTAAAAATCCTTCAATGTGATTTTCTGGATTTTTTTTTTCTTTTGTCTCTCATAGTTGAGGTATACCAACGATGAAAATTGGAGACCTCTCTCATCTTTTAAGTGGGAGAACTTGCACAATTGGTGGCTGACTAAATACTTTTGTGCCCCACTGTACCTTCAGTCATACGAAAAAATGAGGACACCCCATTAAGTATCCAGTTCTTTGAGAAATGTTCACAAATTTGTGTCACCTTGTTTTTGTTTTTGTTGGCATTTTTTTAACATGGCATTTTTTTTACATGGCATTTTTTTTACATGTACTTACCTTTATATAAAGGTAAGTACATGTAAATTGAATATTACGTCATCATTGTTCAAAATTCAGAGAATTTCAAGACTTAAAGAAGTTTGCATCATATAAAGTGAAAATTCCCGTTCATGTAAACAAAAACGTATAAAACATGTGCCCATAATTCAAAAAGTTGACCTGATTGAGCAAAACCAATGTGATTTTTGAATTCAGCACATTGAAATTGTCCTAAATCAGCTAAAAAAAACTTAGACAATAAATTTGGTGTTGACCAGTGTAATTTGAGCCAAAGTTTTGAATTGCCACACATCAGTATATTAATTACTTAATTGTTGTATATTAATGGGTGAATTTCTTTTATTAGTAAAGACTGAACACAAGACACTAATAAATGGTTTATAATTTTATTTCTGGAGTTTTCTGATTATTCAGGCAGCCATGTAAATAGTATATTGAGATTTTCTTTGTAAGATTATGGGAAATCAGATAAACACACCTAGTTTATTGCCCAATAATACATTTATGTATTCAGCCTATGTAAATATGTCAAATTGAATTTTCCCACTGTCTGATTATTCCCACTTAATCAGATTGTTGCAACCATGTAAACAGGGGCTCTGTGTACTTACACAATAATAAACTGAATATAATTGGATTTCTGGACTTGCCTGATCATTCAAGCAGTCATGTAAACAGAATAATTTGATAAAGGCCATTATCGGGTTATGAGAAATCACAATTGTATATAGTTGATTACCTAATAATCCATTTATTCAGTGTAAGTAAACATATCAAGTCTGACTATTACTTTATCTGATTATTTTCAGTTACTGGATTATTGTGGCAGTGTAACCAGATTTGGTTTCATTGAGAAGTAAATGCGTTTTATTTGTTTGCTTGCATATAATTTTTTTTTTTTTTTTGCTCATATTAATTCATGTACACTGTTCTGTTTAAAAGAGCCAAAGTGTGGCATTTTGAAATTTATATCTAGGGATGCGCAATAGTAAAATTTTTGCCAATAGCCAATATGCCAGTAGTTTGAAACTAATTTTTGTCAATTGCCGACACCGATGTATGGACATATTTTTTCCCCCCACTTTTTTACATCTCCTTTGTCTTATAGCAATGATTAGCATATAAAAACACATTCCCCAAGGAAGATAGGATAAGCCTTTATTAGTCCCACAATGGGGAAATTCCAGGATTGCAACAGCACAGGGATAGCAACACTCAGAGCAATAATTAAGAAGATACGAAAAATAAAAATAAGAGCAGTGAATATACATATGTACGCGTAAACATATAAATATACAGTATATACAAAGTGCGGAGCATTGTAGCAAGATGGAATAAACAGCATAACCGTCTGTTATCCTACATAGTATGAATATGTACCCATACATATTGTCACCCTCCGTAGCGACTGATATTGTCCTAGTTGTATACTGGAGGGGACCATTTTTGTAAGTCTGTTGCGTCCTTTGCATTCAATACTATTAGGTCGTCACGTTTTTTTTGCTATCTCTGCGAGCATCCCTGCTTAGGTTATACAGTCTGACAGCCGTAGGTAGGAAGGACCTGCGAAACCTCTCGGTTGCGCACCTAGGATGATGTAGTCTACTGCTAAATGATCTCCTCAGTGCGTTCAGTATGTCCTGCATAGGGTGGGACTCGGACTCCAGCAGAGATGACAACTTAGCCACCATCCTTCTCTCTCCCATCTCCTCCACTGGGTCAAGGCGTTTCCCCAGGACAGGTCTAGCTTTCTTGATCAGTTTGTTCAGCCTCTTCCTGTTGGCTGCTGTAATGCCACTGCCCCAGCAGACCACTCCAAAAGTGATGGCTGATGCCACCACTGTGTTGTAGAATGTCTTCAGCAGCGCCCCTTGTACACCAAAAGACCTGAGCCTCCTCAGTAGGAACAGCCTGCACTGTCCCTTCTTGTAGAGTGCGTCGGTATTGTGTGACCAGTCTAGTTTATTGTTCAGATGAACACCAAGGTACTTGTAGGATGTCACCATCTCAATGTCCGTTCCCTGTATGTTTACTGGTGCTGTGAGGGGTTGTTCTTGCCTGCGGTAGTCCACCACCAGCTCCTTAGTTTTCCTCGCGTTGATCTGGAGACAGTTCCGATGTCACCAGTCCACGAAGTCCTGGATAAGTCCTCTGTACTCAGCTTCACCTCCGTTGGAGATAAGGCCGACAATCACAGAGTCGTCAGAGAACTTCTGTAGATGGCAGGGTGTTGTGTTGTGTGAGAAGTCCGCAGTATAAAGAGTGAACAGGAAGGGAGCCAAAACCGTTCCCTGGGGGGCCCCCGTGCTGCCGATGATCGTGTCAGACACACGATCTCGGGTTCTCACAAACTGTGGCCGGTTAGTGAGGTAGTCCAGGATCCATGATGACGGGTGCTTGTCCACCCCTGCGCACAGCAGCTTGTCCTTCAGGATCATCGGTTGGATGGTGTTGAAAGCACTGGAGAAGTCAAAGAACATGATCCTCACCGTGTTCCCGGGCTTCTCCAGGTGGGACAGAGAACGGTGAAGGAGGAAGATCACTGCATCCTCCACCCCAATGCCATGCTGGTAGGCGAACTGGAGTGGATCCATCGCTGGTCCTACCAGGGCGCGGAGGTGAGCAAGGAGCAGTCTCTCCAGGGTCTTCATCAGGTGAGACGTCAGGGCCACTGGTCTGTAGCTGTTCAGATCTTTGGGGGGGGAAGTCTTTGGTACAGGTACCACACAAGATGTTTTCCACAGTTGTGGTACCCTCCCCAGCTTCAGGCTCAGGTTGAAGATGTGCTCCACAATCCCACACAGCTGGTCTGCACAGGACTTGAGGAGCTTCGCGCTGATGCCGTCCGGTTCCGAGGCCTTCCTCGTCTTGATCTTCCTCAGCTCCGTCCTCACCTGGGTCTTAGTGAGGGTCAGGTTGGGGGGCTGTGTGCTAGGAGTGGGGGGGGGGGTGTTGGTGGAGTGGGGTGTGGACAGCAGGTCTCAATGACTTTAGAGGCAGCAGTGGTTGTTGTGCAGTCGGGTGGGGGGGGCAGTTGGTCAAAGCTATTAAAAAACAGGTTCAGATTGTTCGCCCACTTCCTGCCCCCCGTGGCCTGGGGGGAGGTATTCTGGAGCCCAGAGATGGTTTTAAGGTTTTTCCAGACCCCGCCGATGTCGCTCTGTTGCAGCTTGTCCTCCAACTTCTTCCTGAAGCTGTTCTTGCCTTCTCGGATCTTCCTCCTCAGCTTCCTCTGTATGGACTTCAGCATCTCCCTGTTCCCCGACCTGAAGATCCTCTTCTTTCTCAGAAGAGTTTTTATCTCAGGGTTGATCCAGGGTTTGTTGTTCGAGCAACACCGTATGGTCTTGGTGGGTACGGTGTTGTCCACACAGAAGCTGATGTAGTCCGTGATGGTGTGAGTGAGGCCGTCGAAGTCCTCACCATGTGGCTCGCAGAGCTGCTCCCAGGCAGTGGTTTCAAAACAGTCCTTTAGAGCATCCATTGCCTCCTCAGACCATAACTTCACTGTGCGCATGACCGGAGGTTGTCTGTGTGCTGGGGGTTTGTACAACGGCAGGAGATGAACCAAGTTGTGATCTGATCTCCCGAGTGGGGGGAGTGGTGATGAGGTGTATGCCTCCTTAGTATTCGCATAGAATAAGTCCAGTGTTTTATTGTCTCTAGTGTGGCATGTGACATACTGGGTGAGCGTGGGTAGAATGGAGGACAGTGAAATATGGTTGAAATCACCTGAGATGAGGAGAAGAGCATCTGGGTGTTCTGTCAGCAGCCTGCCAGTTACTGAGTGGATGACGTCATGCGCTGTCCCAGCGTTCGCCGTCGGATTTGCATAAATAACAATGCAGATCATGTGTGAGTATTCCCTCGGGAGATATGTAGGCCGCATGCTAACAGCTAGCAACTCGATGTCTTTGCTACAGTGCTGTTCCTTAACCGTGATATGCCCTGGTCTGCACCAGTTGTTATTGACATACATTATCACTCCCCCGCCTCTTGCCTTCCCACTGTCTGGTGTCCGGTCTGCCCATATTGTGTAGAAACCCTCCAGTTCAATGTTAGCATCTGTTGCTAGGTCTGTTAGCCACGTCTCGGTAAACAACCAACAGGCTACTCTCTCTGTACATGCTCTCGTAGTGGGAGATAGCCGCTAGCTCATCAGTCTTACTGAGTAGCGATTGAACATTCCCCATAATGACAGATGGGAGGACGGGTCTGTACCTTATATTCCTCACCCGCCGTCTTACTCCAGCTCGACATCCACGCCGTTTCCATCTTATTTCTCCCTGTATGTCGAGTTTTTGCGTTAGCATCGTGGGCCGGTTAAGTGCTAACAGCTGGTCTCTATTGTACTGCCTCCTGCAAGAAACAGTGGCTCCGTCCGCTGGCTCAGGAGACATTTGGGTGATCTATGTGTTTGGATGGAATAAAAGTGTTGCTGGATCAGAAAGATTAGCAAGAGAGCCAGATAGTAAATAGAAATAGGCAGAAATTGATCCGCTGTTGCAAAAAGGCAGCCTACTCGTGTGGTGCCAGAAGTAAAGTAAGACAGCTACCTACAGTGGGGCAAAAAAGTATTTAGTCAGCCACCAATTGTGCAAGTTCTCCCACTTAAAAGATGAGAGAGGTCTCCAATTTTCATCGTAGGTATACCTCAACTATGAGAGACAAAATGAGGAGAAAAAAAAAATCCAGAAAATCACATTGTCTGATTTTTTTTTTTTTAAAGAATTTATTTGAGAGAGATTGAGATTCAACTTTATTGTCATTACACGTGTGAATACAAGGTAATGAAACGTGACTTGGCATTTGGGCACACTCTGCAGAGCACATCCAAGGCCGGGGCAGCCGCTAGGCGCTAGTCATACCGGGGCAGCCACTAGGCGCCAGTCATTTATTTGCAAATTATGGTGGAAAATAAGTATTTGGTCACCTAGAAACAAGCAAGATTTCTGGCTCTCACAGACCTGTAACTTCTTCTTTAAGAGGCTCCTCTGTCCTCCACTTGTTACCTGTATTAATGGCACCTGTTTGACCTCGTTATCAGTGTAAAAGACACCTGTCCACAACCTCAAACAGTCAGACTCCAAACTCCACTATGGCCAAGACCAAAGAGCTGTCAAAGGACGCCAGAAACAAAATTGTAGACCTGCACCAGGCTGGAAAGACTGAATCTGCAATAGGTAAGCAGCTTGGTGTGAAGAAATCAACTGTGGGAGCAATTATTAGAAAATGGAAGACATACAAGACCACTGATAATCTCCCTCGATCTGGGGCTCCACGCAAGATCTCACCCCGTGGGGTCAAAATGATCACGAGAACGGTGAGCAAAAATCCCAGAACCACATGGGGGGACCTAGTGAATGACCTGCAGAGAGCTGGGACCAAAGTAACAAAGACTACCATCAGTAACACACTACGCCGCCAGGGACTCAAGTGCTGCAGTGCCAGACGTGTCCCCCTGCTTAAGCCAGTACATGTCCAGGCCCGTCTGAAGTTTGCTAGAGAGCATTTGGATGATCCAGAAGAGGACTGGGAGAATGTCATATGATCAGATGAAACCAAAATAGAACTTTTTGATAAAAACTCATATAACCCTTGCCTTATGTTAATTAGGTAAGGGAAATAATTAAGTGTAGACCAGTTGCTAGGTTCGTAAGGGTTACAATAGGGAATTAAAATGAGTGTGGAATGAAATAGCTGGAGGCAAGAAATGAGCAATAATGGTTTATTTATACGGATAAAGTGAGCAATATACACAGACAATTTACAACTCTACAAATATAACAACGGCCGGTATGAAATAAAACCCCAAAGATGTCCTACTGAGCTCAGTGTTTGTCCTTTCGGTTTAGTCGTTTGACCAGTCAAGATATCTTGTATCTCCAGACTCAGGTTTCTTTTCCTCTTTTAAAGCGGCGACTTGGGTTGTTACCACTTTGAATCTTGGGCACTGGAGAGAGGAAGGATGCTCTTCAGTTGAGATCTTGGTTAGATCTCGGTTCAATCTCGGTTCAGTCTCGGGTCAGGCTCGCCATCTCCATTCGGAGAGAATCCAGGGTCCAGAAGGTTCTTGATCGGCAACCAAAAAAACCTAGCCAAGATGAAGTATCAGTGTGAACACAGCAAAAGTCACAGCCCCACGGCCTCTCAAGCTCGTGCTCCCATCAACAAGAAGAGGTATCAGTGTGAACCAGACCGCCCACAACCTCTCTCGTCCGCTCTCGGATCGTGAAAGACCGACGACCAGCAGAGCGCCTTGGCACTCTGCTCGGAAGGCGGGGCTAGTATCGCTCTTAACGAATGAAAAGACCCAGATCACCCAACGTGACCATGAAACGGGGATTTAAAAGTTGGATAACGAGGATCACACTTCCTCTTCCCAAAATAATGGGTTTTCAAAATAAAATCACACAATTGTATTAATACAGTTGACATCTGAGGGAAAAAAAAAGGGTCATTTTTCTCAGCTGGGTTACACTCAGCTTGTCGTGTTTGGAGGAGAAAGAATGCTGAGTTGCATCCAAAGAACACCATACCTACTTTGAAGCATGGGGGTGAAAACATCATGCTTTGGGGCTGTTTTTCTGCAAAGGGACCAGGACGACTGATCCGTGTAAAGGAAAGAATGAATGTGGCCATGTATCGTGAGATTTTGACTGAAAACCTCCTTCCATCAGCAAGGGCATTGAAGATGAAACATGGCTGGGTCTTTCAGCATGACAATGATCCCAAACACACCGCCCGGGCAACGAAGGAGTGGCTTCGTAAGAAGCATTTCAAAGTCCTGGAGTGGCCTAGCCAGTCTCCAGATCTCAACCCCATAGAAAATCTTTGGAGGGAGTTGAAAGTCCGTGTTGCCCAGCGACAGCCCCAAAACATCACTGCTCTAGAGGAGATCTGCATGGAGGAATGGGCCAAAATACCAGCAACAGTGTGTGAAAACCTTGTGAAAACTTACAGAAAACGTTTGACCTCTGTCATTGCCAACAAAGGGTATATAACAAAGTATTGAGATGAACTTTTGTTATTGACAAAGTACTTATTTTCCACCATAATTTGCAAATAAATTCTTTAAAAATCAGACAATGTGATTTTCTGGATTATTTTTTTTTTCTCATTTTGTCTCTCATAGTTGAGGTATACCTATGATGAAAATTGGAGACCTCTCTCATCTTTTAAGTGGGAGAACTTGCACAATTGGTGGCTGACTAAATACTTTTTTACCCCACTGTAAAGTTAATATGAAAATAAACACGTTATGTATTTTCAGACAAATACGCGAGGGGAGGGAGGCACGGTATAATTTTAGAATATACACAGTCCAGTGTGCTATCTGCTCGTGTTGCACACTTAATATGGTGGTCAAAACCGGGCCTGTTGCTTGTCAATTGCTGCTAGCACATAGTGATGTTTATTACTGTAAAAACCAAATGTGTCTCAGGGATGTGTGAATGGCTGTTGGGGTTGGGGGTGAGGGGTGTGTGTGTGTTTTAAATTATTCTTTTTATATATATAGATGCCTAGAGAAATGCAATTTCATCTTGCTTGCACTACAGTTGTATGTATAGCATCATGACTTATGGGCTGCACGGTGGCGCAGTGGTTTAGCACTGCGGCAGCACAGTTTACCCTCGGCTGGGGGATCACGGGGATCATGAGATCGTGGGTTCGATCCCAGCCCCCGACCAACAGTGAGCTGTGTGGAGTTTGCATGTTCTCCCCGTGTTGCGTGGGTTTACTCCGGGATTTCTCCGGTTTCCTCCCGCATACCAAAAACATGTAGGTTTAGGGCACTCGCGCACGCAGCGACCGGCAGCCGGTGGCTTGTCACCAGACTGCAAACCAAATCTACCTACGGGTACAAATAAGTAACCAAAAAAAAAAAAAAAAATGACAATAAAGGTTGATTGACTGATGTTAAAACAGAGGCCTCATGAAACAATGAGCAACTTTGAGACATTTGCTTCATGAGTGACGCAGTGTTATCCATCCATCTTCTTCTGCTTAATCCTTTTCGGGTCGCGGGGGGGCTGGAGCCTATCCCAGCATCTTTGGGTGAGAGGCAGGGTGCACCCTGGACAGATCGCCAGTCCATCACAGGGCCAACACAGAGAGACAGGCAACCATTCACTCTCACAGCCATACCTAAGGACAATTTAGAATCCCCAGTTGATGCCAGTTAACCTAACTTGCATGTTTTTGGCTTGTGGGAGGAAACCTGAGAAATCCCAGAGTAAACCCACGCAGACATGGGGAGAACATGTAAACTCCACACAGATCACTGTTGGTCAGGGACTGAGATCGAACCCAGGATACCTCGGCCAGGGGTGAGTTGCTGTGCTGCCGCAGTGCTAACCACTCCACCACCGCACTGCCCCTGACACAGTGTTATGAAACATCTAATAAAAACTGTCATCTGGTGACTGTCAGAACAGCATCAGACGACACCGCCCATTCAACACTGATTTGCGCAATATAAAGCGGCAGTGTCATGAGCAGTTTTTTTAATTTAATAGAACAAAATACAACATACAAACTCTCGATGAGGATAAAGGTTACAAGAGTTACAAAATCAGAACTTTTACAAAAATATACAATCAATCTTCACATTCCAATTAACAAAGGGATATATTAAAAGAAACAGAGTAAAGAGCACAATTCTGATAGTATTTTTTATTATAGTAATAGGAGCCGCCCAGTGTCTCTTGCAATCTTTTTTGCATCATGAGCAGTGCATCGAGCACTGTTTCAGTACGCCCACAGTCACATGACCGTAGCAAGCAAGGCCTCGATATGTCGGTCACATCACGTGACTTGAGGGCTCGCGAGAAATTTGAGAGGTTTCTATTGGAATTAGTTTTTTTTTTGTTTTTGTTTGCTTTGTATTGTTTGTTCCTGCTATCCAGTTTTGAATAGACCTCAAATGGGCAAATGTTCAAAAAGAGGGTTGAGATTTTTTTCCGGTTTTCTACTAAGATGCAGTTCTGACACTGTCAGCAGATGGCAGTCTTTATGAAATGTTTCAAAACATTGTCGATCATGAAGCTATTGTCTCAAAGTTGTTCATTATTTTACAAGGCCTCAGTTTTAACATCACTAATGTATCTATGTGTAATATTTAGTACATGTAATGTGTTGTTGAATGTTAATAAACCTAATTCTAACTTGTGTAATACTGTCCCTGACTTCTACTCAAATAGTGAATGCAATGATTACAAATCTCCTCCTCTCAAAAAACTGAGTGGTGAATCAGACCGCTTTTAAATCCTTCACTATTGATGTATGCAACACCCAGTCCTCAACTTTCTCGCCAGGTGTCAAATCACGTGATGTGACAACAAAGCCTTGTTCGATATGGTCACGTGACTGTGGCCATGTTGACACAGTGCTCAACACTCTGCTCATGACACTTGCGTGTATTTTATATATATATATATATACTACCATTCAAAAGTTTGGGGTCACCCAGACAATTATTTTGTTTTCCATGAAAAGTCACACTTATTTACCACCATGAGTTGTAAAATGAATAGAAAATATAGTCAAGACATTGACAAGGTTAGAAATAATGATTTGTATTTGAAATAGTTTTTTCCTTCAAACTTTGCTTTCGTTAAAGAATCCTCCATTTGCAGCAATTACAGCATTGCAGACCTAACGTGATTGCACAAGGGTTTTCTAATCATCCATTAGCCTTCTGACACAATGAGCAAACACATTGTACCATTAGAACACTGGAGTGATAGTTGCTGGAAATGGGCCTCTATACACCTATGTAGATATTGCACCAAAAACCAGACATTTGCAGCTAGAATAGTCATTTACCACATTAGCAATGTATAGAGTGTATTTCTGATTAGTTTAAAGTTATCTTCATTGAAAAAAAGTGCTTTTCTTTCAAAAATAAGGAAATTTCTAAGTGACCCCAAACTTTTGAACGGTAGTGTATATGTGTACATGTATTGCTCGAATCAGTGTTGAGTGGATGGTGTCGGGCATAACATCACTACTAGCACATAGCTGAGTACTAAATTAGCATTAGCATCTGTGCTACTGTTAAGTGCAAGTTATGTACACACGATGCAGCTGCGACAGCGTCGACGCAACAGCGACATGCGTTCCCATTGCGTTGCCCAATGTGCACCTCTCCAGAGAAGGAGAGGTGCATATTGGCGAAGCAGGCCATAAGAGGTGTGATTGGTCCGCTTTGTCTCCTCCTTCACATGTCCTGGTTCTCGTCGTTGCTTTGCTCTGCCCATTCACGGTGACACAACTTCCAAGGTGAGTCGGTTAAGCAACGGTCCAAATTCAAAAGAATACCGGAGTGGTGGCCTGGTTGGTAGAGCATCCCCCCCCCCCACCTGGGAGGCCGGAGTTCAAATCCTGGCCGGGTCATGCCAAAGACCATATAAAAAGTGGAACTTCCTGCCATCCAGCTTGGTGCTCAGCAATAATGGAACGGAGGAGAGAAATTTGTGGTAGCGCCTTGCATGGCAGCAACCTCTCTGATTCTAGATGTGATTAACATTGTAGATAAGGGAAATGTAATTTCGTTCTACTGTACATGATTGGTTGTATGGATTGAATGACAATAAAGTTGGCTTTATCTTTACCGTTACCTTTTAATATTAAGGAAGTAAATGCATAGAGAACATTGAGTGGCTCGTTATAACCCCAGTAATTACAGATTGTCAAATAATGGCAGCAGCGGTGGTTGCACGCAGAGTTTTCTTAGACTTTTTCTCTGTGCAACTATCGTATGAAAAGGTGCTTTTTCTTAACATTTATTAGCTCCAACTTCATGACAATCTGCTCTCGTCATCATTTCATAAACAAAAACACAACAAATACAAATCACTCTACACATTGGCTGAAATCTGTTATGGCAATAGAACAATGCATTTCACCCAACACACAAGAGAAAATTTCCCATCATTGTGTCTGCGACGGACGCCAGTAATGGCATCGATGTAATACAGGTGCATAAATCCTGCTTACAATGGTAACAGAAAACTCCCGTGGCAGACGTAAAAGGGAGCAGCTAGCAGCTCCAGGTCCGCTGAGCAGTACTCATCAATGACCACAGAGGTTAACAAAACCTTATTCACATATGTATATATGGTACATCCGAAAAGTATTCGCAGCGCTTCACTTTTTCCACATTTTGCTTCACTGTAGGGATTTTATCGGCGTGGTGATGAGCGGTGCCTGGTTTCCTCCAAACATGACACCTGGCACTCACACAAAGAGTTCAGTCTTTGTCTCATCAGACCAGAGAATTTTGTTTCTCATGGTCTGGGAGTCTTTCAGGTGCCTTTTGGCAAACTCCAGGCGGGTTGCCATGTGCCTTTTACTAAGGAATGGCTTCCGTCTGGCCACTCTACCATGCAGACCTGATTGGTGGATTGCTACAGGGATGGTTGGCCTTCTGGAAGGTTCTCCTCTCTCCACAGAGGAATGCTGGAGCTCTGACAGAGTGACCATCGGGTTCTTGGTCACCTCCCTGACTAAGGCTCTCCCCCCCCCCCCCCCCCCCCCCCCCCAATCGCTCAGTTTAGACGGCCCGCCAGCTCTAGGAAGAGTCCTGGTGGTCCCAAACTTCTTCCATTTACGGATGATGGAGGCCACTGTGTTCATTGGGACCTTCAAAGCAGCAGAAATTTTTCTGTACCCTTCCCCAGATTTGTGCCTCAAGACAATCCTGTCTCGGAGGTCTACAGACAATTCCTTTGACTTCATGCTTGGTTTGTGCTCTGACATACACTGTCAACTGTGGGACCTTATATAGACCGGTGTGTGCCTTTCCAAATCATGTCCAATCAACTGAATTTACCACAGGTGGGCTCCAGTAAAGCTGTAGAAACATCTCAAGGATGATCTGTTGAAAAAGGATGCACCTGAGCTCTATTCTGAGCTTTATGGCTAAGGCTGTGAATACTTACATGGGATTTCTTAGTTTTTTTATTTTTAATAAATTTGCAAAAATCTAAAAAAAAAAACAAAAAAAAAAAAAAAACTTTCACGTCATCATATAATACCCAATATTGTGTGTAGAATTTTGAGGGAAAAAATTAATTTAATCCATTTTGGAATAAGGCTGTAACATAACAAAATCTTGAAAAAGTGATGCGCTGTGAATACTTTCCAAATGCACTGTACACATTCCACTTCCGCAGCTCTTACCAGATTCCTCTGTCCTGTGCTTTGGTGTAGTTAGCAGCATGCTAGCTCAACCGTGGTGTCTGATCTTGGGGTGTAGTCAGCTTTGAGTGATGAGCCGAGTTATACAGCAGGGAAAATAAGTACTGAACACGTCAACATTTTTCTGATTAAACATATTTCTGATGGAGCCATTGACTTGAGATTTTCACCAGTTATCAGTAACAAACCAAGTAATCCATACATACAAAGAAATTAAGGCAACTGTGTTCACAACAAGTTATATCTGATAAAGTGGAATGACGCAGGGAATAAGTATTGAACACATAGCCAAGAAACCAGCTGAAATCCATCGGAATTTAGGAAGCCATCCCATCCCTCATCAGTGCAAATTAATTTCAGCTGGTTAAGTCCTGACTAATAGCTTTTAAAAAGGTCTGTGAATATTAGATTGTCACACCAAAAAGAACTCATGACTGGTAGAAGCAAAGAGTTTTTTTCTAGACCAGGGGTCTTCAACCTGGGGCTCCTGGAATGTAGACAGTGACAGTCTGACTTCGGAGCTGCAGTTTCCTGCTGCTGTGTTTGTTTTGCCGTTTTTATGCGGTGTGATGTTGTTGTGCAGCAGACCTCAAATATCACGATATTCATTTTTACACTGGTATCAAAATTTATACCGGTGTTATTGTGAATGATGCAATATGGCACACCCTTACACGGAACCTTCAAGATTTGAAGACAGTTTGTGTGGAAGAATGTGCTAAAATCTGTCCTGAGCAATGCCTGCATCTAGTTTCTCCATACAGGAGGCATCTGGAAGCTGTTATTACTAACAAAGGCTTTTCTACTAAAAATGAATTTCACCAAGCGTGTTCAATACTTATTCCTTGTGTCATTCCACTTTATTAAATATAACTTGTTTATCAAATTTAATCTTAATAGAACACATTTTTTAAAATATCTTCTGCTTAGGAACTTTATTCGATCAAATCAAAATAATGCTCTCACCCGACCTACTTATTCATCCTTGGAAAAAATTTTGACGAAAGATAGTAAGAGAAAGGGTATTATTTCAGAGTTTTATAACTCATTGACATTATCCTCAAGTGAAAACTCACAGAAAAGATTGAATTATTGGAAAGAAGACCTGCAAACTGAAATTTCAGAGGAACAATGGGAATTGGCTTGTGCAGAAGCTCAAACCAAATCAATAAATGTACGTCTTAAATTGATACATTTTAAATGGTTAATGCGGATGTATGTTACTCCGGTGGAGTTAAATAGATATAACAAAAACATACCAGATACGTGCACAAAATGTATGGAAAGTAAAGGAACCCTATTTCATTGTTTATGGGAATGTAGAAAAATTAGAATGTTTTGGGAAGAGGTGAGGGTAACGATTGAAAAAATAATTTCAAAACAAATCATATTGAATCCTAAATTGTTTTTGTTGGGTCTGTATCCAGAAAAGCATAACTTTAATAAGAGTGAAAGAGCATTCATAGACCTCAGTTTGCTTAATGCCAAAAAATGTATTGCACTATTGTGGGAAAAGACTCATAGACCAGATGTGACTCAGTGGTTAAGACAGATGTTAACAAACCTTCCACTAGAAAGAATAACATACATACTGAAATCAAAGGAAAATGTGTTTGAAAATATATGGAGACCTTTCATTGATTATGTAAAGAATTTAAACATAACTTTTGAAGAAGAAGGTGAATGATGTGTGTGTGGACCTTGTAAATTCCAAACTGGTGAATGTATAATATGTATACTTATGTACTGGATTGCCTAGACTAAATAGAAGAGCATTGTTGAAGATCTGCCTTTGTTAGTGGTTGTTGGTGTGTTTTAGTACATTTTTTTTAAAAAATTACCTTAGTGTTAGTGTATGATTGTTTATGTTTGTAAAAAAAAAAAAAAAAAAAAAAAAGGTTCAATAAAAATATTGTGGAAAAAAAAAAAAAACTTGTTTTGTTGCCTTGATTTCTTTGAATGTATTAATTACTTGGGTTGTTACTGGTATCTGGTGACAATCTCGGGTCAATGGCTCCATCAGAAATATGTTGAACGAGAAAAATGTTGATATGTTCAGTACTTGTTTTCCAAGTTGTAGATCCAGTTTTAGTTCGTCAATCTTGTTTTCAGGGGACTACATTTTCAACAAAAAGGCAAGGCAGCATTGATCTGTTCGGAGCCCTCCCCACTTCTGTTTGTTGTTGCTTCCGTCTTAGGCGAGTGTAATTGCCAGTACCAGTATGGGAACTGGGCATATTCTGCTGATGTGCAGTAATTCTTCTCTGTTGTAGAAGATGTTTGATATACTTCAACAGCGCTTAACCACAAAAAGTAATACAAATAACCACACACAGTATTGTTTGAGGGAGTACGGAGATATAGCATGCTGGGTTTGTGCGGGCAGCCATGTTAGTTGAGATACGCTCGCCTGAAGTAATGGCGTTAATCCTTCACGCAGAAGGAAAAGCATCAGCGCGTCACTCGAGACTGCCTGCTGTAATATTCTATTGGCTGTATTGTGGTGACCCAGCACAATGCAGATTGACTCTTATTCACGCTCAGCAAGGGTGGAGGAAACGGAAGGCAATTTACATACAGAGGACAATGCACAGACAGACAAAGAGCCAACCAATGTCATGCTAATCATGTGTATTGACTGTTATGCTAATGTGCCATGCATTCTCTCTTCTTGTGTCACTGATAAAAGAGCTTTTGTGACATGCCTCAGCAACACAACACAGCACACAGAACACGGCACAGTAGACCAGTGTAGCGCACAGCGCTACAAGTGCGTCTCATTTTGTTGGAGGAAATAAAACTCTGCAACCTTCCAGCTCGTCATACCTCGCCTGAACTTATTCCTCCACAGTATACGTATATATTTACTGTTAATTTTAAATGCTTTATTGGCTGATACTGATAGCATGCCATGCCAGTATACAGTGGTGTGAAAAAAGTGTTTGCCCTCTTCCTGATTTCTAATTTTTTTTGTGTGTTTGTCACACTTAAATGTTTCAGATCATCAAACAAATTTAAATATTACACAAAGATAACACAAGTGAACACAAAATGCAGTTTTTAATTGAAGGTGTTTGTGGGGAGCGAGAAATGAAGAAGCTGAGTGATTTTATAATTCAGATTTAATGTCGGCTTCGCCTCCCCAACATGTCTCACCCAAGGCAGAAAGCAGAAAGAGACTGATCGCAGTCAGACCCCCATACTTATACACCACACAACAATAGCCAACATCACACATCCTTGTCATATCCTTCTCATCATCCCATGTCTCCTTCCAATGTCCTCCGGTTCTTACGTCTGACCCTAGGGGGTCAGGAAGTCTTTTCAGGTCTTCACCGCCACGCCTCCATCTCCTCGTTGTTCTCCGCAGGCGGTCCAGACCTATTGTCCTCTTCTGAGACGTGAGGTCATTCCACACATGCAATCACAAAACATCTCCCTGTGTCTATACATATGCAGATATGGATATATGCACTACAGCCCCCCCCCCAAACATCTAAGAAAAGGACAATATATGAAGGTTCACAGAATATGGTGACATCACTGGCATAACTATACAAGTTGATTACGTTAAAAACACCGTGATAACAGTAACAGTACAGTCTATGCCCCATGTCTGCCTTAAAACTGCTATGATAACCCCGACAGCATATCTTAAAACACATTGTCACATTCACATCAGTCTGTGTGTCATCTGGGTTTTAACCGTCTTCCAAATCTGCTGTACGCCTGCCTCGGCGTCCCAGCGGTGCTGTCTTGTAAGGAATCTGCAGCTTGAGGAAAAGAGTGGTTATTTGATTCCTGCGGGGGGGCTGGGACGTGTCCCTTGGGGAGTCTACCACATCGAGGTGCTCTCACCACCCGCACAGGCTCGTCACTCAACATGAAGGCAGGCTTGAGTCTGTCAATGCTGACTGTCTCTTTTCTGTCCCCCAAATCCAGCACAAAATGCTTATCTCCAGGTTCCAGCACTCTATATGGGCCATCATATGGTGGGCGGAGGGTTGGCTTTAAAGCCTCGTGCCTAACAAAAACGAACTCGGCATTTTTTAAAGCCTGGGGAACAAAAACCCACGGAAAGGTGTGATGAACCGGGCCCGGGAGCATGTTTGCTCCCGTGCTGCTTAGTGGCCTCAGAGCTGGGAGGCGCCCCGGCTCTGGCTGTTCTGGTAAGAATTCACCGGGGAGCCTGAGAGGTTGTGCAAAAACTAATTCTGCTGGGGAGGCGTCTAGATCCTCCTTGGGCGCAGAACGCAACCCCAATAAAACCCACGGTAGTTTAACCCAATCTGCATCCGTTAGTGACGCTCTGAGGGCAGCTTTCAAAGACCTATGAAACCGCTTGCATAAACCGTTAGCCTGGGGGTGATAAGCTGTGGTGCGATGGATTGTCGCCCCTAAGCTGCTGGCCATCGCAGACCAGAGCTCTGAGACAAACTGAGGTCCCCTATCGGACGTGATGTCCGACGGGACTCCGAAACGCGCTACCCAGGTCGTTAAAAAAACGTGAGCCACCTCTGCGGCCGTAGTTGACGTCAGCGGGACCGCTTCTGGCCAACGTGTGGTTCGGTCCACCATTGTTAAAAGATGTGTGAATCCCTGCGAGGACGGTAGGGGGCCCACGAGGTCGACATGCACATGGTCAAACCTCCTGGCCGGGATTCGGAACGGTTCTGAAGGAGCTTTCGTGTGCTTGTGAATTTTGGCACGTTGGCAAGACATGCATGTTCTTGCCCACTCCTTTACGTGCTTGCGCAGGCCCGGCCAAACAAACTTTTCCGCCACCATTTTTACCGAAGCGCGCACTCCCGGGTGCGCCAGGGAGTGAACTGAGTCAAAAACACGTCGCAGATAAGGAGGCACACCGTCACGCAAACCCCTGTTCTCCAGCCTTAACCCTGTTGGTCCAGACTGGAGTGCGCGCACGTCCGCGTCACTGCCCTGTTCTGCTGCCATGGCTGCGTAATCTATCCCTACGTGAACTGGGGCCGCGTGCGCTTCCGTGTTGGTCTTGCGCTCTGCAGCTGTGGTAGTATGATCTGCCTCCACGTACCCTGACGATGTCACGGCGCGGGAGAGGCAATCTGCCACCAAGTTGAGTTTGCCCGCTACATGCCGAATGTCTGTGGTAAATTCCGAAATTGCGGCCAGCTGCCTTTGTTGCCGGCCCGACCAAGGTTCTGAGATTTTAGACATCGCAAAAGTGAGCGGTTTATGGTCGACAAAAGCCGTGAAACGCCGACCTTCCAGCCAGAACTGGAAATGGCGGATGGACAAATGAAGCGCTAACAGCTCTCTGTCAAACGTGCTGTATTTGCGCTCGGTTTCGTTTAAGGATTTGCTAAAAAATGCTAGCGGTTGCCAAGCCCCGTCAACGTGCTGTTCCACGAGCGCCCCTATGGCCAAATTTGATGCGTCTGTGGTAAGCGCTATGCGGGCCGAGGGGTCGGGGTGGGCCAACAGCGCGGCGTCAGCCAGGGCTCTTTTTACTTCCGCGAACGCGCGTTCCCGCTCCGGGGACCACGCAACCACGTTGGAGGGCTATTGCTTTCTAAACGCGGCATATAATGGCTGCATGATTTGAGCTGCGCGGGGGAGGAAACGGTTGTAAAAATTTACCATTCCTAAAAATTCCTGCAGCGATCTGACCGTTTGTGGTCGGGGAAAATTTGCCACTGCGCGCACCTTATCAGGCAATGGGATTGCCCCTTCTGGGGAAACGCGGTGTCCCAAAAAATCAATCTGCGCCACGCCGAATCGGCACTTGGCTGGATTAATTATTAATCCATGTTCTTCTAACCTCTGAAAAACTGTAGTGAGGTGATTTTCGTGTTCCTCCTCAGATGTGCTGGCGACTAAAATATCGTCGAGGTAGACAAACACGAAAGGAAGATCACGTAACACAGCGTCCATCATACGCTGAAACGTTTGTGCCGCGCCTTTAAGGCCAAACGGCATGCGCAGAAACTCAAAAAGACCAAAAGGGGTTATTACGGCCATTTTAGGGACGTCCTCAGGTCGGACTGGGACTTGGTGGTAGCCGCGGACCAGGTCTATTTTAGAAAAAATACGCGCACCTGCCAGATGTAGTGAAAAATCCTGGATGTGAGGGATTGGGTAGCGGTCATGCGCTGTAGCATTGTTTAATCTGCGATAATCGCCGCAAGGTCTCCAGGAGCCATCGGCTTTCGGGACCATATGCAGTGGCAAAGCCCATGGGCTTTTCGAGCGCCGAATAATGCCCAGTTTTTCCAGGCTGGCGAACTCGTCGCGTGCTATGACAAACTTGGTCGCGTCTAAGCGCCGAGCTTTAGCGAAGACAGGGGGGCCCGTTGTGGGGATGAAGTGCTCCACCCCGTGTCTCGCTACTGTTGCCGAAAATTTGGGAACTGTGAGTGCTGGAAATTGGGTGAGGAGTTTGTCAAACTTACCTCCTGCTGTGGCGACGTTGGCCTGCACGGGTGGTGGGGACACTCGAGCTGAACAGGGGATAGAAGAGAATGACAGTGCATTGATTAAGCGTCTGTTTGCAAGATCAACTAACAACCCTCGTGAACATAAGAAATCAGCACCCAACATGTTGAAACTCACCGCCGCTATAATAAAAGTCCACTAATAAGTGCGGCTGTGTAAGGACAGAGTCAAGGTCCTTTCACCATAAGTGCTGATGTTCGAGCCGTTCGCCGCCGTTGCCCCGTTGCCGCGGGGTCCAGCCACTCGGTCAGCGTAGGTCGGGGTGATGAAGCTCACCTGAGCTCCGGTGTCTATGAGGAAATGTCGCCCGGAGCCTTCGTCGGTGATGTAGAGCAGCTTATTGGCCTCGCCGAGAGCCGTAGCTGCTAATGGTTCCCGGCTTTGGAGTTTCCCGAGCTCTTGAAACTGCACGGTGGCACACACTTGTATGCCCTCTCAGCGAATCGCCGGTGGTAGTAACGGAGGTCGTCTCATCTGTTGCGTCGCGGTTGCGTCGCTGCCATGGTGGGCGGGATTTGCTCCGCTGTCTCCGGCTCCCCGCTGCCCCGGGCTTCCGCACCAAGGTCCACCGCTGCTGCTGTGGTCATCTGCTCGCCGCAGGAGTTGAGGAGCCGCTGTGCTTCCCGGGCTAGCGCGTGGAAATCCTGCTGGGTCTTGCAACGCATGCTGGCCAGAGTCCCTCTCATGTGCGCCGGGAGGGTGCTGAGGAAGATGTGCTGAAAGAGGAAGCTGTCGTTGTCTGCCTCCCTCAGCTGAAGCATGTCTTCCATCAGGGCCGTCGGTCTGCACCCTCCTTGGCCATATATCGCCAGTAGTCTCTTGGCCCTTTCCTCGGCCGAGGGCACGAAGCTCTCGATGAGAGTAGCCTTCAGCTCCTCGTATTTGTCGCTGGCGGGCGGCTGCTGTATCACGCTCCGTACGCATTGTGCTGTGGTGGCGTCGAGCCTGGCGACGACGTGGTAGAACTTGGTTTCGTCTGCCGTCACCCCTGCGAGCGCGAACTGTGCCTCAGCCTGCTTGAACCACGAGTTCAGGTCGTTCTGCCAGAATTCTGGGAGTTTGATGGCGACGGCGCTTGCTCGGGCCGCCTCCGACGAGTCTGCAACGGGAGAACGCCTTTCATCCATTCTCACGTCTGGTCACCAATGTGGGGAGCGAGAAATGAAGAAGCTGAGTGATTTTATAATTCAGATTTAATGTCGGCTTCGCCTCCCCAACATGTCTCACCCAAGGCAGAAAGCAGAAAGAGACTGATCGCAGTCAGACCCCCATACTTATACACCACACAACAATAGCCAACATCACACATCCTTGTCATATCCTTCTCATCATCCCATGTCTCCTTCCAATGTCCTCCGGTTCTTACGTCTGACCCTAGGGGGTCAGGAAGTCTTTTCAGGTCTTCACCGCCGCGCCTCCATCTCCTCGTTGTTCTCCGCAGGCGGTCCAGACCTATTGTCCTCTTCTGAGACGTGAGGTCATTCCACACATGCAATCACAAAACATCTCCCTGTGTCTATACATATGCAGATATGGATATATGCACTACAGTGTTTATTATTAAGGGTAAAAAAAAAAAAAATCCAAACCTACATGGCCGTGTGTGGAAAAAGTGATTGCCCCCTGTTAAAACCTAAATTAACTGTGGTTTATCACATCTTTGGAAAGCTGAGTTCAATTTTCTAGCCATTTCTAAAGCTTTGGGACTCCAGCGAACCACAGTGAGAGCCATTATCCACAAATGGCAAAAACATGGAACAGTGGTGAACCTTCCCAGGAGTGGCCAGCTGACCAAAATTACCCCAAGAGCGCAGCGACGACTCATCCAAGAGATCACAAAAGACCCCACAACTAACTAACTAACTACTAACTAACCTGCACTTATATAGCGCTTTTCTAGTCACAAAGACCACTCAAAGCGCTTTCATTAATACTAACCCTCTATTCTAAGGGCCTATAGGAAACAGATATCTAGGGACAATTTAGAACAGCCAATTAACCTAACATGCATGTTTTTGGCATGTGGGAGGAAACCGGAGAAATCCCGGAGTAAACCCACGCAACACGGGGAGAACATGCAAACTCCACACAGATCACTGTTGGTCGGGGGCTGGGATCGAACCCACGATCCCACATCCCCACAATCCCCCGGCCAAGGGTAAACTGTGCTGCCGCAGTGCTAACCACTGCGCCACAACAACATCCAAAGAACTGCAGGCCTCACTTGCCTCAGTTAAGGTCAGTGTTCATGACTCCACCATAAGATAGAGACTGGGGAAAAATGGCCTGCATGGCAGAGTTCCAAGACGGAGACCACTGCTGAGCAAAAAGGACATAAAGGCTCATCTCAGTTTTTCCAGAAAATATCTTGATGATCGCCAAGACTTTGGGGAAAATACTCTGGACTGACGAGACAGAAGTTGAACTTTTTGGAAGGTGTGTGTCCCATTACATCCGGTGTAAAAGTAACACAGCATTTCAGAAAAGGAATATCATACCAACAGTAAAATATGGTGGTGATAGTGTGATGGTTTGGGGCTGTTTTGCTGCTTCAGGACCTGGAAGACTTGCTGTGGTAAATGGAAGCATGAATTCTGCTGTCTACCAAAAAATCCTGAAGGAGAATGCCCAGCCATCTGTGACCTCAAGCTGAAGCACACTAGGGTTCTGCAGAAGGACAATGATGCAAAACACATCAGCAAGTCCACCTCTGAATGGCTTAAGAAAAACAAAGTGAAGACTTTGGAGTGACCTAGTCAAAGTCCTGACCTAAATCCGATTGAGATGCTGTGGCATGACCTTATGGCTGAATTACAACAATTCTGCAAAGATGAGTGGGCCAAAATTCCTCCACAGTGCTGTAAAAGACTCATTGCCAGTTATCGCAAATGCTTGATTGCAGTTGTTGCTCCTATGGGTGGCCCAACCAGTTATTAGGTTTAGGGGCCAATCACTTTTTCACACAGGGCCATGTAGGTTTGGATTTTTTTTTAACCCTTAATAATAAACGCCTTCATTTAAAAACTGCATTTTGTGTTTACTTGTTATCTTTGTCTAATATTTAAATTTATTTGATGATCTGAAACATTTTAAGTGTGACAAACATACAAAAAATGAGAAATCAGGAAGGGGGCAAACACTTTTTCACACCACTGTATATCACACATCCCTGTTTATATCTCATAAAAACAAGACATTATTTATACAAATGGTCAATCTCCTGTCTAGTTTCAGTTGTTGAAATAGTACAATATAAAATCAGATCAGGTGTTATTCCAGAAAATAAGACCTTGGTTTCATTCCTTCCTGTTGATACTGAATGACCATGGACCTCAGTCTGAAAAAAATTGCCTTACTTTTCAGCCTTTTATTTTTTTTTAAGATTAGAACATTTCCTACACATGGGACTGATTGGTGATGCTGTTGTTAGAAAATACTCAAATAAGTTGACCTAGTTCTTGATGTAAACAAAACCAAATGTATAGAGATATGAATTGGAAATGGAAAATAATTTGTTTAGAAATGAAGTAGAAAATGATTATATACCCAAGTATTTTTATAGACTGACGGGGGGGAAAAGTTGTTTTTAATCCTTGGCTGTTCACTCAGCAGACCACGCATTTGTTGTTGACTTGATAAAATAATCAGTCTGGTTCATTTAATTTGACAGACATTACCAGCCAACAAAACAGTGAATGCTGTAAAATACTTGCGTGATTTTTGTAAAGTTTCTTCTGAGTTTTCTTTTAAACAAACACAAGTTGTATTCACAGGCTGTGTACATGCCTAGCTTAACAATTCTGTTAAATTCTGTGTGTACATCTCCATCTTCCGCACGTTTTTTTTTTTTTTTTTTTTTGTAAAAGCATAGTATTGAAACGTCCCATATTTTTCTAGCTGTGCCATTGGTGGACTCCAGCTGATCCTGGTTAATACAGTCACCTTTTTCTCTTTAGAATTATGAAATAATATTTGTGCTATATTGTGAATGTGTCCCTTCATTCACATTTCACTGGAATCACTCCTTCTCTTAGGCAGTCGCACCAGTTCTAACCAAACTTGCACACAATGATCCTCAGCTGGGTCCGCATCAAGGTCAAGGATGGGGTCAAAGGCTTGGAGAGCTGAATGTGCTCAGGCCAAAATAAAATACTCTTTTATTAATGGCGAGGTTTAAAACTGTTGTAGGGGTTGTCAGGTTGTGTAATGGTTACCACACACATCAGTAGAGTATGTTGCTCAAACACACTGATGATTGCTGATTCAATTCTCGGCCAGAGTAATCCCTCCTGCATGTCTCCCCTCTGCTCTTCATCCCATGTCCTGTCTGTTAACTGTACCTGTCCAATAAAGGTCAAAATATATCTTTAAAAAATAATGGTGATAATAACTTTCTACTTGAATGAATTTTAGTGTCTCTTTATTGTCAGAGTTTTTGTTGATTACATTTTATATTTATATAATTTGTACAGCACTTTGGTCAGCTGAGGCTGTTTAAATGCGTTAAGATACATTTTGACTTGACTACTATAATTTTTTTTATTTCTAAGGGAAAAGAACTGTGTTGAGCGTTGTAATATTGGATGATCATTCAGCCCCACAAAGTTGAAATTTAGAATTTTTTTTTTTTTGTAGTCAAAAAGTCAATTTTAGTTGACCTTGTATGTGTTAAATTGACTTGTAAAAGCCATTTTGGCCTGGTGTAACTGGAAACACAGGTGTTGCCAATAAGAATGTTTAAGGCTCTCAAATACAAAACACCTTTGTTTTTATTTGTTGCATGCTTATTTAATAGTTGTTAATTTGTTTTTTACAAACATCCGTTGCAATCTCACTGTACATGTGTGCGATAAAAAAAAAATGCAGTACATCTTACTATACATCATGTTATTGCACATCATGTTTATGGCTTTGTGTACAAGCCGTTTCACAGTGTTTAAACAGACCTCAGTATAAAATTATTTTGTAATGGTGTTTGGGGGGGTTTGCACATATTTGAGTCATGATTTTGAGGAGTGCTGCAGCTGTGTAACCACAGATAAGTCACTCTTTGAAACATTTCCTCTGTCAGCCACTTTGACACTCTTACAGGAAGTATGTTGTCGTCTTCCTCTTGGAATGCTACCAGCACTTTTCAGAGTTCATACCTTTGAACATGCTTTGCTTTTCCTGCAGCAGTCTTGGCGTAGCTTGGCATTTGTGGTGTTTACCAAAGTTTTCTTCCATTGTGTCGTTTTATCCCCTGCTGGTCAAAGACCAAAGGGGTCAAAGACCCTTTGGGCGAAGACCGAAGGGGGATCATGTTATGGGTGGTCTGTCCGTCTGTCCCACATTTGTGAAATCAACTCCTCCAGTTTTGTTCTGATTGTTTTGAAACTTGGTACCAGATGATGCACATATTGCAGTTTGGCTCTAATTGAATGATTTTTGCAGGAGTTATAGTCTCTGACTTATCTCCTCTTTTACCTCAGTTAATATACAGTAACTGTCTTGTGAAATCAACTTCTCCTACAGTTTTGTTGCAAATGTTTTGAAATGTGGAACCAGGGTTTTATATACACCAATGATGCATATATTACAATTAGACTCTGGTCAGATTATTTGTGCAGGAATTGTAGAACTTAAGGCTAAGGTTAGAGGTCAGTGTTTCCCTAAATCAGGGGTGTCCAACCATGTGCCATGGAGAGCCAAGACCCTGCAGGTTTTACCTCCAACCAGTGTCTTCAACAGCAGATTTCTGTGAACTTCTTCCCACTGATTGCTGATAAGTGAAAACACCTGCTGAAGAGACTGGGTAGAAGAGAAAACCTGCAGGGTCTTGGCTCTCCATGGCACATGGTTGGACACCCCTGCCCTAAATCTTGTAAACACAGTAACTACTGAAAGAAATGATGCAGGCTTTTCAAATACATATCATAGTTGTCTCTAAGACAAATCTTAAATGGCTTAGACTATGACCTGACTATGGGTTTGGGCTCAAGAGGTCAAAGACCAAGGTTAATGTTCCATTTGCATTATTGCCATAAAACGAGTAAAGCTAGGGCCACCAAACCTGGTACACATGAACTGTGGCTATAGGTTTGGGGTCAAAAGGTCAAGGTTGGCATTCCCTATGCCTTATTACAATACAGCAGGTAAAGCTAGGGTCACCAAACTTTGTACACTGGTTCACCCTGTGACCCTGAAGTATGACTGTGGCTTTTTTGATTACAAGGTCAAAATGGCATGTAAATTATGTCTCAACAACAAAGAATGCTAGGATCATCAAATCTGGTACACAGGTTCACTCTGAGATCATGACATCTGACTACGGGTTTGGGGTCAAAGGTCGATGTTGACATTCCCTTTGCACTATTAGTATAGAACGAGTAAAGCTACGGTCACCAGACCTGGTATACAGGTTCACTCCGAGACCATGACCTCTGACTATGGGTTTGGGGTCAAAAGGTCAGGGTTAACATTTGCTATGCCCTCTTTGTATTAAAGCTATCTTGGGTCACCAAACTTGCTACACATGTTCACTTTGAGATCCTGACCTACAACTATACAGTATACAACTGTATACAACAATTTTTGTTCTTTATTCATGGATGATAGGCTCATCATAATTTGGTTCTGCCCCAATAATCATATGGAAAACTTAAACTGCTCTCCTTCAGTGACATATTGGGATCTTCAGAGAAAACGGAGGCGGGGATACTGCACTCTCCTCAGAGTGCTCTTGTTGCACATTAACACAAGATCATAATGCCCATGTGGTTTATCAGTGCACTCATTTATATTGCAAAAAAACAGCTGTAGAGTTCACCTCAAATCATTTTCACCGTTACCTATGTAATTTTTCCCACTTTTGTTTAACTTTATGTTGTGATTGTACTCCATGATTGTGACTGTACCCTTCCCCTTCTATCACAACATCCCTCCCTCTCTCAATGCTGGACGTGGGTGAAGATGCCGCCTCTGCCTTGCCACCCACTCATTACATTAGACCCATCTATACCATCACTCTCTGGATGTTGTGGCTCCCCCATTTTCATGTTCTTATACTGTACATGCAGTAACACACTGTCCTGTATCTTTTGATATCATGTGTGTAAAAATGTGTGGTAATTTCCCAGTTTTACTGTCTAATCTGCTAGCTGTTTTTCACCTAGATTCCTTGGTGTAAAGGAAACTCTTCCCCTCCTTGCTGAATGCATAAAGCCAATCATTGGAAGTGGATGAAAGCAGGATAGGTCATGGTGTACATTCTAAACCCAAACCAGCAGCAGTCGCACCACCCACATATCTTCTTAAAGCTATATTGAAATTGCATGAAAGTGGAGCTGCTTGTCATTTTCCCTTGTCTCTTGAGGGAAGGGGGGGGAGGTTGCATAATTGAGTCAAAGCAACCTACTCATTATTAGTGTCAGTGTGATGTGTGTGCACGGCTCTGAAACATAAAATGAACAAGACAAAGGCTGGAGTTCCACATTGTCAGAAGAATCCATTTTTGTTTATCTACTTTACTATAAATATTTTAGTGTCTGAAGTTTTGTGGCCTGCAGTGACTGTAGAGATCAGATAATTTTCATTGACCTATCTTGTTCTCATCCAGGGTTTTGTTCTGCTTTTTTCCTTTTTGGAGTCTTTTGTGCTCCATATTTATGACTTAAATGTTGTTGCAAAGGTTAAAAACCATGTTTAGGAAAAAAAGATCATTTTTCTGACTTCATTGTGTGCTTTTAGCAGGGAGTATAACCACTGCCAGATTGTTTAAGAACACTGAATAAGATTTTAGTATTTAAAATTGAGTCTTAGCTGAAGAAACCCATGTGTAACCACATGAAACACAACCTCCACTTAGGGCTGTATTGAAGTGTAAATGTGGAGGATTCAAAGCAGAACAAGGCAAGCATCACCCACTTACAAAATAAAAGTAAATATAGTGTGCTTTAGGCTGTAATGTTTTGGTTTTCTTTTTTTTTGGCGGGGGGGACAAAACACTACAGTCTTTTTAAAAAAAAAAAAAAAAAAAAAAATTAACATGGACTAATGTAGTCAAGACCAGAGTCTGCCAAGACCAAGATATGAGGTGAAGACCAAGTCGAGACCAGGTCAAGATCAAGACCTACATACACAGTCTTGGTCATTTATTGGTAATATATCTAATCTGTTTGCTTTATGACTAATAAAACTTGCTATTTTCCATAGGATCCAGCAGGAATATTTGAGCTGGTTGAGGTTGTTGGCAATGGAACATATGGACAGGTGTACAAGGTGAGCCAAAATGCCTGTATTGTATATCATTGATCTAAGAATTGTTTTTTTGTGACTTGAGGTATTGTCATTATTGTTTAACCATGCTGTAATGTGGCCACAAAGCCAACTTTGGTGCCTGATCTTTTAATAATCTGTACATTATGCTCTGATTACAGTAGATTTGGCTTACTGCTATGCGAGTATATTTTTCAGCCATCAGCCCAAGAATTTAAAGGTGGTTGTGACAAGATAAGACACTCCAGAAAATGAAAAAGGACAGCCAAATTATGGAAAAATGCAATTAGCCATACTTAAATGGCATAGTTATTGAGTTTCAGAAGCAGTGTATTGGAGGATTATTTTTAACTTTTTATTGTTGAACAGCATTACAAAGTTTACAACTTATTCTTTATACAGGGCCGTCACGTGAAGACAGGCCAGCTGGCTGCAATCAAGGTGATGGATGTTACAGAGGAGGAAGAGGAGGAGATAAAAGCAGAAATCAACATGCTGAAAAAATACAGCCACCACCGCAACATAGCCACATACTACGGTGCCTTTGTGAAGAAGAGTCCACCAGGACATGATGATCAACTCTGGGTTTGTCTGACCATGTATCTAATCTAATGTCTTTATAGCCGTTTGCCTAGTTGTAGGCACTAAATTTGTGTTTGTCCACTTGCAGCTGGTGATGGAGTTTTGCGGAGCAGGGTCAGTGACTGACCTGGTGAAGAACACTAAGGGCAGCTCTCTAAAGGAGGACTGGATTGCTTACATCTGCAGAGAGATCCTGAGGGTGAGAAATTATAGTCGTATCATTTAAAATGAGACTTCAGCCCACACCCAGTGCTGAGTTGATATATTTTAATACCAGCTACATGTTTGTGAAATGTAATTGCTATAATTTTAAAATGATATCTATGCAATGACACAAACGCCTAATAAATTACTCGTGACTACCCTTTAGGTCATTCCATATGTATAGATATATATGTATGGATATATATACACAGTGGCAATGTAAAAATATTAGTAACATAGCTGTGGTAAGGAAGTGCTATGTTTATACACCAGATGAAATTACATCAGTCGGTTAGTATTGCAAGGGTCCTTGGTGTTTTTGGTGTGTCTCACTCAGAACTTCTGAGCCCCCCCCCCCCCCCCCCCCACACACACATTCAAGCTGAACCTTCATTCACTGCACACCTGGAAAATGTTGTGATGGTGTGTTGTAAAGTTTCAGTGCTAACATGTTGACAAAACCTGTTCAGACAGACAAGCAAATGAGTGACGAAGTGCTTTAAACTACCCTGGTGGTTTTACTCACAACAGCAGGCGTTTCCACAATGCAATTTTGCTCAGATCTCGCACACAAACACACACAAACAGATTGACAAAGTGAAGCAAAGCAATGCATGCAAGTTTCCAGCAGCAGTTTCTTGATAATGACCCATTTTGACTTCTTTGTGTGTGTGTGAACAGGGCCTTTCTCACCTCCACGCCCACAAAGTTATCCACAGAGACATTAAGGGTCAGAACGTGCTGCTAACTGAGAATGCAGAAGTCAAACTTGGTATGATGCATTTGTGAAAGTTTGCCTTGCCAAAGTGGGTCAGTTGTCTTTAATAGCTTACAATTTTTTCCTTTTCTTTTTCTGCTTGCAGTTGATTTTGGGGTAAGTGCTCAGTTGGACCGCACCGTCGGGCGCAGGAACACCTTCATCGGCACGCCATACTGGATGGCACCCGAGGTCATTGCTTGTGACGAGAACCCAGACTCTACCTATGACTACAGGGTAATCACAGCAGCATGACTTGTTTGCTTTTACAGTGCTGTATGCATATGGATATGCATCTCATCCCTGTTTATTTTGTAGAGCGATATTTGGTCCTTGGGGATCACAGCTATTGAGATGGCAGAGGGAGCTCCTCGTAAGTACACACACTCCTTTGTGCACATTTTTTTTTTCAGATTTAAAAAATCGTGCATGCTTTAATATTCAGAGGCAGATAATTTATCATCACGAAACCCATTCTACAAGACCTCATGAATGAGACTGTCTTGCAAATGCAGGCTTGCTGTCTGTGTCTTCAGATGGACAGCTGACTCACTGTAATCAAGGTAGTGTAGTCATGAGCTGCCAGTTGGCCTGTGGAGGCTGACTGTACAATCTCTCTGGTCTGCTTAGTGTGGAGATCTGTCTGTCTGGAGATTTGGTGTGAAAACAAAGAAGCAAAGAAAACATTACTAAAGAGTAGCAGCTAAAGTGTTTGTAAAAGTTAGGTAAAGAATGTGCTCAACACGAGTTGCTTATTAAGTCTTTTGTAGTGCTACATTTGCTAAGTGGGTGGTTTTTTTTGTTTTTTAGCATTTTTGCAGAGACTAGAAGGCTGTTTTCTCTCAGTTTAAGGTGGTTTCTTTGAGTAATAATATTGAAATTTAGAGAAATTTAGATTATACTTTCAGAAACTAAACGTACCCATACACAAAATTTCGGATTACTACATTTTACACACACACCATCATCATCATCATCATCTACTACTATTTGCAGATGATGTTGTCCTGTTGGCTTCATCGAGCAATGACCTGCAAGTCTTGCTGGAACAGTTTGTTACAGAGTATGAAGCGACTGGGATGAGAATCGGCACCTTCAAGTCAGAGTCCATGGTCTTCAGCCGGAAAAGAGTGAATTGCCCTCTCTGGGTTGGGGACAAGCTCCTGCCCCAAGTGGAGCAGTATCTCGGGGTCTCATTCATGAGAGAGGGGGGAATGGAGTGAGAGATTGACAGACGGATCGGAGCAGCCTCTGCAGTGATGCGGACATTGTACCGTTTTGCTGTGGTGAAGAGGGAGCTGAGCTCCAAAGCAAAGCTGTCGATATACCAGTCAATCTACGTTCTTACCCTCATCTATGGTCATGAGCTTTGGGTAATGACCGAAAGAATGAGGTCTCTGATACAAGCGGCTGAAATGAGCTTTCTCCGTAGGATTGCTGGACTCACCCTTGGAGAGAGGGTGAGGAGCTCAGTCTTCCAGGAGAGGCTGAGAGTAGAACCGCTGCTCCTCCACATTGAAAGGAGCCAGTTGAGGTGGTTTGGGCATCTGATCAAGATGCCTCTTGGACGCCTCCCATTTGAGGTGTTTCGGGCACTTCCCACTGGGAGGAGACCCTGGGGCAGACCCAGGATTCGCTGGAGAGACTACGTCTCCTAGCTGGTCTGGGAACGCCTTGGTATTCTCTCTGAAGAGCTGGAGCAGGTGGCTGGGGAGAGGGAAGTTTGGGCTTCTTTGCTTGAACTGCTGCCTCCACGACTCAGACCTCCAGAAAAGTGGTAGAAAATGGATGGATGGATACTCACAAAAAGTTAATCGTATCGGGTGAAATTTCAGGATGCACCTAAAATGCATTATAATCTTTACAGGTGAGCTTAATTTGACCTTCCCTAATCTTTTGAACGCACATGTCCAGCTGTTCAGTGTTTCAGTCAACACGAGACCGGATAGCTCGTAATAATGAGACCGATACCCCATACTCCCGAAGCACTCCCCACAAAAAAACACAAGGGATGCGGTTGAATGCCTTCTTCAAGTCTGTAAAACACATGTAAACTGGTTGGGCAAACTCCCACGAACCCTCGAGGATTCTCGAGAGGGTAAAGAGCTGGTCCGATGTGCCACGGCCAGGACGAAAACCACATGCTCCTCTTGAATCCGAGGTTCGACCAACGGCCAGACTTCTTCCTCTCCAGTACCTTGGCATAGACCTTTCCAGGGAGGCTGAGGAGTGTCATCCGTCTAAAGTTGGAGCACACCCTCTGGTCCCCCTTGTTGAAGAGAGGAACCACCACCCCGGTTTGCTATGCCAAAGGCACTGTCCCCAACCTCCACGCCATGTTGCAGAGGCGTGTCAACCATGACAGCCCTACAACATCCAGGGCCTTGAGGTACTCGAGGCGAATCTCGTCCACCCCAAGGGCCCAGCCACCAAAGAGTTTTTTTAACCACTTTAGTGACCTCAGCCCCTGTGATGGGCGAGTTGTCCCCCTCGTCCACAAGCCCTGCTTCCTCTGTGGAAGGCGTGTCAGTGGGATTGAGGAGCTCCTCGAAGTATTGCTTCCAGCGCCTGATGATATCCTCAGTTGAAGTCAGCAGCGCTCCATTCGCACCAAGCACAGTGTGGACAGGGAGCTGCTTCCCCCTCGTGAGCCGCTGGAGAGTTTGCCAGAAGCTCTTTGAGGCCGACCGAAAGTCTTGTTCCATGGCCTCACGGAACTCCTCCCACACCAGAGTTCCACCAGTGAACTCTGGCCACCAGTGAGGCCCCCCTCACCAATGGTGAGGGGGGCCTCTCCACTGGTGTCCACCACTTGTTTCGGGGGTTGCCACCACGAGATAGACCACTGACCTTGCAGTCGCAGCTCTGGGCAGCCGCTTCAACAATGGAGGTGGAGAACATGGCCCATTCAGACTCCAAGTCTCCAGACTCCCTCAGAATGTGGTTGAAGTTCTTCTGGAGGTGGGAATTGAAGACCTCCCGGACAGGGGCCTCAGCCAGACGTTCCCAGCACACCCTCACTATACGTTTGGGTCTACCAGGTCTGACTGGCATCCTCCCCTGCCATTGGATCTAACTCATCACCAGGTGGTGATCACTTGACAGCTCTGCACCTCTTTACCCGAGTGTCCAAGACATACGGTCACAGGTCTGATGACAAGATAACAAAACTGATCATCGACCTGCGACCTAGGGTGTCCTGGTGCCAGGTGCACCTATGGACACCCTTATGCTTGAACATGGTGTTCATTATAGACAAACTGTGGTTAGCACAGGAGTCCAATAACTGAACACCACTTGGGTTAAGATCGGGTAGGCCGTTCCTCTCAATCAGCCCCCTCCAGATTTCACTGTTGTTGCAAATGTATGCCTTGAAGTCCCCCAGTGGGACAATGAAGTCTCCAAGAGGAGCGCACTCCAGCAACCCAGTCAGAGACTCCAAAAAGGGTGGGTACTCTGAACCATCATTTGGTACCTAGGCACGAATGATGGTCAGGACCCATTTCCCAACCCGAAGGCACAGGGAAACAACCCTTTGGTCCACCGGGGAAAACTCCAAAAGGCAGCAAGGTGGGGGGATACAAGAATACCTACCTCTGCTCGTTGCCTCTCGCTCGGGGCAACTCCAGAGTAGGCCAAGCTCCAGCCCCTCTCCAGGAGACTGGTTCCAGAATCAGCTGTGTGTTGAGGTGAGACCGGCTATATCTAGCCGGTACCTCTCAACCTCATGCACCAGCTCAGGCTCATTCCCCACCAGAGAGGAGACATTTCACGTCCCAAAAGCCACTTTAGGAAGCTTGGGATCAGACTGTAAAGGTCTCCACCTTTGACCGCCACCTGATCCACATAGCACCAGAACCCCATGGTCCCTCCTGCAGGTGGTGAGCCCATTGGAGGGCAGACCCATGTAACTCCTTCGAGCTGATCCCGGCCGGGTCTCATGAGCAGAAACCCAGCCACCAGGCGGTAGCCATCGAGCCTCTCCCCCAGGCTTGGCTCCAGGGTGGGGCCCCGGTAATCCCATACCGGGTGGAGTACACTGAATCCTCGTTGTAACATTCATCATGAGTCTGTTGGATCATTCTTAGTGTGGCCCTTCACCCAAGAGCAGTTTATCTTGGGTGACCTACCAGAGGCAAATTGCCCTAGACAACATAGCTCCTGGGATCACTCGGGCACGCAAACCCCTCACCACAATAAGGCGACGATCCATGAGGGTATCTAAGTACTTTAAATGAGGAAAAAAGCAGAATTGCTATGTAAGCAGTGGAGGCATTTATCGTGATTTTAACTGGCTGGTAATTGGAACAATAATAAGTCACTTATTATTACAGGTGTGGTTAGGCTTCATATGCAGGGTAATTGAGGGAAAGGCAAGGGTGACTGAATCGCTGAGGATTTACTTCACCAACCACTGCAATATTAACTTATTTATGTTCATTAGTATATACCTAGCAAGTTAAAATGACCAAAATTCACAAGGTCAGTTACTTTAATCCGTCAACAACATTCTCCAGCCTTCAGACAAACTAAACCTGCCAACATTTGGATTTCAAAATAAGGGAGGTTTTTCCTGTTGTTTGGGGGTGAGGTAGAGTTTAAAAAAAAAAAAAACCCCTGTAAATATATAGAAATATTGTAACAGAAATAAATGCATCTTTGGTTATTTTAATTTATTTAAATATGTTATTAATAATTATATTTCTTGGAAATCAGAGTTAAAATTATTCTGTTCTGGCTCTGCAAAATTATGGTTAATAGTTTAAATTGTATGAGGGGGGGGAAGTAAACATTTTATCACATTGTGTTTCAAATGTATAACAAAACCCAGTGATTTTATAAGAAAAACGGACAAAAATTAGCCATAAAATAATCCATAAATTTATAATAGTCTCAAATGTACAAGAAGTGTCATAATTTTACAAGCCGAAATTACAAATTTGAGGAAAATGATTTCAAATTTAGGTAAATTTACAGAGAAAAGTAGAAAACTATAAGAAAATTGTTGTAAATTTTGGAGAAAAATCTCAGACCTTCAAGAATGAAGTTTTTATTTAAGTGGGTGCTTTTGTACCTTAACTAGAAATTTTGGGGTGTCTGCTTTTGGTTATTTATTTCATAGGATAACACTGCTTTTCCATGAGTAGAATTTTTAGCGACTATACCCACCTCTGATCATATAATTTAAGTATGCGTGAGTGTAACGTACATGCGAGGTGGGGCTGTCAGTCATCAATGGAGGCGACTTGCAATCAACAGTTTTTCAATTTATTTCCAAAACTTACAGGTAATAACTCCAAAACATCCGACACGATTTACCACGACTTGAATTTGTCCATCAATCATCATCACTGATCCTCTCGACAACAAACTACTAACCAAAAACAGCTGTTATATACTATTAGAGATAATTAACATCAATTAGAACATACCATATGTCCCAGGTAAAACAATAACATTTTTCCATTTTCCACATATACCCACTAACATCTAAAAGACCATAAATAATTCCCCACCTAAATACAGAATAAATATAACTAACACACAATAAATAACACCATAAATAATTCAATAAATAATTTAACCCCTATTTACAAATTTAAATCACCCCTCTAACTCACCATAACATGCTTCCTTCCTGCTGGTGTCCTTTAAAAGGCATTCAACCCCTAAGTCTTTTGCCTGGACACCCTCAGGAAGCATGTTGGCAAAGGTATGTGGATTAAATAATTACCAATTGTTTACCCAACTAATTAATCAAAGCAGTTATCTCAAAGGCATTCAAATTAGACAAAGACAGATCCTAGATATAATGTGTGTACTTTTAACAATCATAGTAACATTTACAACATTACAAATATAACATAATCACACATACAATAAATCATAACAGTGGGGACACTCCGTCCTCACATTTCCTCCCCCCTTTTCCCAAGAGTACAGTACTCTAAGAGTCATGTACTCTTGAGAGACTATCTGCCACAAGGTTGGTTCTCCCTGCCACATACCGAATAGTAAAATTATACGGTTGAAGGGACACATACCACCCTGTGAGACGACTGTTCATGTCCTTCATCCTGTCCAACCACTGTAGGGCCCAATGATCTGTCTCCAACACAAAATGACGCCCCAGTAAATAGTATTTGAGAGACCCTATTGCCCAGTTCATGGCAAGACATTCCTTTTCTACCGTAGAGTATCGTCTCCCGGTCCAACAACTTACGGCTCAAGAACAGTACTGGGTGTCTCTCTCCCCTCTCCTCCTGGAGAAGTACTGCTCCAATGCCAACTCCTGAAGCATCTGTCTGCAAAATGAACGGGCTAGCAAAGTCTGGACTGTAGAGAACCTTCTCACCAGAGATAGCACTCTTCAGATCCTCAAAAGCTCTGTCACATTCCTCTGTCCATTTTACCCTATTAGGTGCTGAAGCCTTAGTGAGGTCAGTCAAAACTGCTGCTCTTTCAGCAAAGTGGGGAATAAACTTGCTGTACCATCCTACCATTCCCATAAATAATCATACCTACTTCTTAGTGGTGGGCACAGGATAGGTCCGGATGGCATCCACTTTACCTGCTCGTGGTCTAATGACCCCCTGACCAACCACATGTCCCAAGTACTCCACCTGCTGCTGTCCAAACGCACATTTGTGTGGATTAATCGTCAGTCCTGCCCTCTTAATCAACCGAAGGACCTGCCCAAGGTGTACCAAGTGTTCTTCCCAGGTCTGACTATAGATGACCACGTCATCCAGATAGGCAGCTGCAAAATTTGATACCTTTCTTAATATTTGGTCCATGAGCCGCTGAAAAGTTGCAGGTGCCCCCTGAAGGCCAAATGGCATAACCCTGAATTGGAAACTGCCATAAGGTGTTTTAAAGGCTGTAAGTTATTTTGTTTCCGGTGCCAATGCCACCTGCCAATACCCCTTGCATAGGTCCAGTGTAGAAATAAACCTAGCCCTGCCCACTTTCTCTAACAGTTCATCAATCCGGGGCATGGGGTATGACTCAAACTTAGACACTGAATTGAGATATCTGAAGTCAATACAGAATCTCAAAGAGCCGTCCTTTTTGGGTACCAGCACAATCGGGCTACACCACTCACTGACTGACTCCTCGATCACTCCCAGCTGCAACATCAGATCAATCTCCTGCTTCATCTTTGGAACCAATCGCTCCGGGATCCTATAAGATTTCCTACGTGGAACAGCTTCTTCTTTCAAATGAACTTTATGACGTACCAATGTGGTGAAACCAGGTCTCTCCTGAAACAATTCTGGATCTAACAGTGCCTCTAATTCTCTCTGCTGATTCACCTGCCAATGAGAAACTTGAAATAAACACGGCTCTGACACATTTGTGGGAAAAGACTGTTCTCTCTCCTCATCCACTTCTGTCGCACAAATGAAGAGCTGATGTGTCTCCTGAAGAACAGGTTGCTGCTGCTGAAACTCTTTCAACAAGTTAATATGGAAGGTCTGATGTTTTACCTTCCTGTCAGGCATATATAATTCATATGTCACTGCACTTAGTTTTTTAGAGACTTCATACGGCCCCTGCCATTGAGCCAACAGCTTACTGTCACACGAGGGCAGCAATAACAAAACCTGCTGACCTGGGTGAAAAACCCTTTTTCTGGCCTTCTTATCATACCAAGTTTTTTGTTTGGCCTGCGCCGTCCTCATGTGCTCCTGAGCCAAAGCAGTCATTCGATCCAGTTTCTCTCTTATCTTAATAACATATGAGACCACATTGTCCTGATCACTCGGTGGACTCTCCCAGTGCTCCTTTAAGTCTAGTGGGCCCCTCACCTGACGACCATACAGCAGTTCAAAAGGTGAGGACCCTGTTGAAGCCTGGGGCACCTCCCGATAAGCAAATAATAAATATGGTACCCATTGGTCCCAATCCGAGCCCGTTCCAGAAACAAATTTCCGCAGCATGTTTTTGAGAGTCTGATTGAATCGCTCCACTAGTCCATCAGTCTGAGGGTGATATGGGGTGGTCTTAATACCCTTAATACCCAACAGCTTATATACTTGCTGCAACAGTTTTGATAAGAAATTTGTTCCACAGTCTGTCAAAATTTCTCTGGGTATGCCTACCCTTGAAAATGACTAGATAAGGCAGTTGGCAACCTGCCTAGCCTTGATAGATTTCAGGGGAAAGGCTTCTGGGTACCGAGTAGCATAATCACAAATCACCAGAATGTATTTATTACCAGCGGAGCTTCTCTCTAGGGGGCCAACTATATCCATCCCTATTCTGTCGAATGGTGTTCCAATAATTGGTAGTGGGTGTAGTTGGGCACGGGCTACTCCCCTAGGTGATGTAATCTGACATATTGGGCACGATGTGCAGAAGTCCTTTATCTGGGTATACATTCCCGGCCACACAAACCTTCTAGCAATTCTCTGCAGAGTTTTTTGAAATGCTAGATGACCTGCCCAAGGGATAACATGTCCCAGTTCCATAATCTGTGGTGTGAGGTCCTGTGGCAAAGCTATGGCCATAACTTCACCTTGTTGCTGGTATAAAATGCCCTTTTTAATGACATACATGGCCTCAGCCAAACAATCCGTTCTACCCTGTTTCACACCCTCAATCTCCGAGACTTTATTAAACCATGGTCCAAGTGCTGGGTCAGCTTTCTGTAATGCAGCTATGTCAGGAGGGATGTCAAACTCTAGTAGAGTCTACTGACTGACTTAATTGTGGTGTTTCTTCACCCAAGTTCTTTACAGAAGCTAACACCTTATCTCTTCTCCTCTGAGCCTTGGATTTAGGTTGTTTACTAGGGCCTGCCTCTATCTCAGAATCATAAAAAGGCACCTCCTGAAAAACATTGGCAGCCCTCTGCGCCCTGGTTGTCACCATATTACAGATTTTTTCAACAGGTGCATCAAGCCTCTGCTCAATAGCGCCACCTGCCTGTCCCTCAGTTTGTTCGTCTCTAACCTGTTGTATAATGTCCAACAACGTTGGAACATCATTGCCAAGAATAACTGGATAAGGCAAATCAGGCACAAGAGCTACAGAAAGGAGATAAGTTTGACCCCCCCACTGTTAAATAAACCTCAGCGGTCGGGTACAACTTCTTATCCCCATGAACACAACTAATATTCACTGTAGACTCACTCCATGAATCTCTAGGGACTAAGCTGGGCAAAATAACAGTCTGGAAACAACCGGAGTCTAACAAGGCCTCTTTACACTGACCATTAAGCAAAACATTAGTTTTATATATTTCACCATGAATTGGTGCTGACAGAGTAGGTCTTGGAACTGAGCATAATAGTGACGGTTTCTCATTTTTTATGGCAGGACAAGAATACTGGGTGTGACCGATCTTATTACATTGATAACAGCGTATATCTTTATTCAAAACACGTGACTTTTTGCTACTATTATATCTGCCATTTGTGATCTGACTGGTACTGGAATACAGCCTATTTTGAGCTGGACCACCCCTTTCACCCTCATTAAACTTACTCCGTGCAGTGAAAGAGCTGTCACGGCCGAGAGTAGTTCTCCTGCTCCCAGACCTGGCCGACAGAAAAACCTCCGCCAGACGAGCAGCGTCCTCTGCAGTCTTCGGGTCCCGCTCTTGTATCCAAATTCCCAGTTCCGGGTTCACCATCCACAGAAACTGTTCCAAAATTATAAGTTCCATAATGTCTTTCACCGTTAAGCTCTCTGGTTTAATCCATTTATTGCACAGGTCTTTTAGACGAACATATAGTTCATGGGGGGTTTCGTCCTGATGAATGTCCAAAGCACGAAACCTTCTCCTATAAGTGTCGGAAGTTATTTGATACTTGTTTAAAATTGTTTCCTTCACTTTTCCATAATCATTCGTGTCTGCAATGTCCATCAGAACATACGCGCTCCACGCTTTACCTGTAAGCAGAGGAGCCAACTGAATAGCCCACTCTTCTTCGCGCCAGCGGCAGACCGTAGCGATCCTCTCGAATGTCGACAGATAATGTTCAATGTCGTCCTCGGGGGAGAGTGGATTCAGCCTGGGCTCATGGTGCGTTCGCATCGTCCTCAACGGCACCTGCAGCGGTAAATCATCCTCCTGCTGGCCGACCCGACTAGCCGTCATCCTGGCTCCTGCTGGCCGACCCGACTGGCCGTCATCCTGGGGTCTTCCTCCGAAGCGCCGTCATCACCGCTGCGTTCAGCCCGGCTTCCACACTCCTCTTTCAGCTCCTCAACTTGCGACTGCATCTGCCGAATTTTGCTATCCAAGGTTTGCCACCTTTGTTCCTGAAGAGCTGCTTCCTCCAATCTTTGACGGTCTCCGACAGTCAGTGAACGAACCAAAGACTTTACCAAACACGTCAGTTCTTCCAGCTCGTTCAGTCCACTGGCTCCCTGCTCCTCAGATGCCATACCTGCGTCACCGTCAAACTGTTCCTCTTGCTTCACTATTTTTCCTCTGGGCATCTTTTGTCCCTTGTCATCAACTACTTCCACCAAATGTTACCTCATCAGGGGTGGACCACCGCTTTCGCTGCAAAATATAACGTCCTCCTGGAAACGGACTACCGCTGCCACCAAATGTAAACGTTTCAGCTGGACGAGGCGGCTGTCAATCAACAATTTTCCAATTTTATTTTCAAAACTTACAGGTAATAACTCCAAAACATCCGACACGATTTACCACGACTTGAATTTGTTCATCAATCATCATCATCATTGATCCTCTCGACAACAAACTACTAACCAAAAACAGCTGTTATATACTATTAGAGATAATTAACATCAATTAGAACATACCATATGTCCCAGGTAAAACAATAACATTTTTCCATTTTCCACATATACCCACTAACATCTAAAAGACCATAAATAATTCCCCACCTAAATACAGAATAAATATAACTAACACACAATAAATAACACCATAAATAATTCAATAAATAATTTAACCCCTATTTACAAATTTAAATCACCCCTCTAACTCACCATAACATGCTTCCTTCCTGCTGGTGTCCTTTAAAAGGCATTCAACCCCTAACAGAGTCTTTTGCCTGGACACCCTCAGGAAGCATGTTGGCAAAGGTATGTGGATTAAATAATTACCAATTGTTTACCCAACTAATTAATCAAAGCAATTATCTCAAAGGCATTCAAGTTAGACAAAGACAGATCCTAGAAATAATGTGTGTACTTTTAACAATCATCATAACATTTACAATATTACAAATATAACATAATCACACATACAATAAATCATAAGTGGTGACTCTCCGTCGTCACAGTGAGTAAATTGCTATTTCCCATCTTTCCTACTTTTTCTCAATGGAAAAAAGAAACGCTATACTGTAATAAAAATACAAAAAATGTACATACAGTGGTGTGAAAAAGTGTTTGCCCCCTTCCTGATTCCTGATAAAGATAACACAAGTAAACACAAAATATAGTTTTTAAATGAAGATGTTCATGATTAAGGGAAAAAAAATCCAAATCTACATGGCCCTGTGTGAAAAAGTGATTGCCCCCTAAACCGAATAACTGGTTGGGCCACCCTTAGCAGCAACAACTGCAATCAAGTGTTTGCAATAACTGGCAATAAGTCTTTTACAGCACGGTGGAGGAATTTTGGCCCACTCATCTTTGCAAAATTGTTGTAATTCAGCCACATTGGAGGGCTTTCGAGCATAAACTGCCTTTTAAGGTCATGCCACAACATCTCAATCACATTCAGGTCAGGACTTTGATTAGGCCACTCCAAAGTCTTCATTTTGTTTTTCTTAAGCCATTCAGAGGTGGACTTGCTGGTGTGTTTTGGATCATTGTCCTGCTGCAGAACCCAAGTGTGCTTCAGTTTGAGATCACGAACAGATGACCGGACATTCTCCTTTAGGATTTTTTGGTAGACAGCAGAATTCATGGTTCCATTTATCACAGCAAGTCTTCCAGGTCCTGAAGCAGCAAAACAGCCCCAGACCATCACACTACCACCACCATATTTTACTGCTGGTATGATGTTCCTTTTCTGAAATTCTGTTACTTTTACACCAGATGCAATGGGACACACACCTTCCAAAAAGTTCAGCTTTTGTCTCGTCAATCCACAGAGTATTTTCCCAAAAGTCTTGGGGATCATCAAGAGGTTTTCTGGCAAAATTGAGACGAGCCTTTATGTTCTTTTCGCTCAGCAGTGGTTTTCGTCTTGGAACTCTACCATGCAGGCCATTTTTCCCTAGTCTCTTTCTTATGGTGGAGTCATGAACACTGACCTTAACTGATACAAGTGAGGCCTGCAGTTCTTTGGATGCACTTGTGGGATCTTTTGTGACCTCTTGGATGGGTCGTCGCTGCGTTCTTGGGGTAATTTTGGTTGGCCGGACACTCCTGGGAAGGTTCATCACTGTTCCATATTTTTGCCATTTGTGGATAATGGCTCTCATTGTGATTCGCTGGACTCCCAAAGCTTTAGAAATGGCTAGAAAATTGAACTCAGCTTTCCAAAGATGTGATAAACCACAGTTAATTTATGTTTTAAGAGGAGGGCAATCACTTTTTCACACAGGGCCATGTAGGTTTGGATTTTTTTTTACCCTTAATAGTAAACACCTTCAATTAAAAACTGCATTTTGTGTTTACTTGTTATCTTTGTGTAATATTTAAATTTGTTTGATCTGAAACATTTGTGTGACAAACATACAAAAAAATGAGAAATCAGGAAGGGGGCAAACACTTTTTCACACCACTGTATTTGTGTCATTTATGTAAATCATGACAAAAAATGCTGCTGGACAAAACATGACAATTGGTATTTTCTAACCTGTTTGTATACCACCATAGACCGAGAGAGAACCTGAATAAGACAGAGCTCAGAGAGGGAAAGATGAGACAGAAAAGAGGAGCCAGGCAGAGGAAGGAGAGAAAGATGACACCAGTAAAAAGTCCAAACACAGGACGTCTGTGTGGGACCCCAAGTAGCCCAATACTTTAAGATTAAACCCTTGGTTGTACAATACTTCAAATGGTAAATTCCATATGCAAAGGTACTGTGCAAAAATTTTAAAAAGAAATAAATAGTATAAAATTAACATTGTGGTTACAATAGTGTCATTGCCCCCCCCCCTCCAAAAAAAATAAAATAAATATGTTGCCACTGTGCCAAGGTCTTTAAGCCAGAGCACTGTATCAGCGTATCATTGGTATTGGCCGATATTCACCTTGTTGATTGGTATCGGTCTATTGGTAAATGAGATGAAATTTTCCAGTATTTATCTGGTGTGTTTCACTTGGGTGGAATTGATTTTGCCCTAAAACAAACAGTAGCCTGCCTCTCTCTCTTCTGGCCCGCTTTCTTCTGGCCCGTATTCGGGGTGTTGTGGTCTTAATGAAAGCACGTCATTTTGTTGGATCTTCTGCAGTCCTTGAAGCTCACATAATACTTTAAAGTGCCATTAGTCTGAAAAGTGATTAAGAAAACATTAAAGTGACCTTGCCAAAAATCAAGGGTTTTTTTCTTGTTAACATGTTTGTAACAGGAACTTCCGGTTATGGCGGCCGCGTAGGAGGGTGTGCTCCACTCTGCTCTGCTCCTAATGATGAAAAAGTAGGCTAAAACTCTCCCAATTGGAACAAAAACCTATTCTAGCGTTTGGGGGCGGATATGGTAAAAACTAAGGCTGTGAAATCAGGCGGAGGAAAAACTGATTCATCGAGACAAGCCAAGTTAACAGATTTCCACGCTCGTGACGCAGCAGATAAATCGCCTGTGACCATGGCTGAGGAGGGAGCTAGCGGTGGTGCGGTGACTGCCGAAGGAACGAATGCGGTCCTTGCTGCCATCAGCGCTATGAGAACAGACTTTTCGTCTAAGTTTGATGGGATTATAGCTGCGTTAGAAGCTATGAGAAAAGAAATAAGCGACTGCATGGAGCGAATATCGCAGGCAGAGCTCCGGATCTCCAACGCTGAAGATGACGTCAACAGCCTGCAATTAAAGGTCCAAACATTGGAATTAAAAAATAAACGTCTGGAAGATAACGTCTTGGACTTAGAATCCTGGTCGAGACGGAATAATTTAAGGCTTGTGGGCCTTCCGGAGGGGGCGGAGGAACAGGATGCGTGTTCCTTTTTGGAAAAGTGGATTCCAGAAGCGCTGAATAACGCAGATCTACAGTCATCAGTCGTCTTGGAGAGCGCACACCGAATAGGCCCACCGAGAGATAAGAAGACAACACCGAGGACGCTGATTATGAAGTTCCTCAACTACAGGGACAAGATGACGGTCTCCAACGCAGCGCGTACGAAAGGAGAAATTAAATACCAGGATCAACAGGTGCGGTTCTACCCAGATTTGGCTGCAGGAATCCAACAATTAAGGAAACAGTTTGACCCCGCCCGTAAAGAGCTGCGCAGCCTTGGGATTCGTCACGGAGTGATTTACCCTGCAAGACTGCTGGTCACATATAAAGGGAGAACCCAAGTCTTTAAGACCCCTCAGGAGGCGCAGGAACTCATTAAGCAGATCCAAGGAGAGACTGGCGAGAGCCAAGCATGAAGCAAGAACAAGATATAAAAGGTAGAATATTTAAGCAAGTGTTCAAGTATCTGACTGATTTGAAACATATAGCATGTCTACAAAATATAGATTGTATTGTAGCGCCCATAATGGTAACATTATGTAGCTCACATATTTCACTGCAGAGACCCAAGCATAGAAGGACTTTAAGCTTGCGGTGTGTATTGACATCACGCCTCAGATGGACAATGAGTCTGGACCACCTGCGGACTTGGGAGGAAGTCAGAGGATCTGGAGCGAGAGCCTGAAAGGACTGTCTGACCTCCTGGGGTCAGACAGAAGAGCGAAGAGGACTTTTGAAGTGATTAAGTGTAAATAGAAGGATGTGACTTGATTGTGTGATTCTGTGTTTGATGTGTGGGTATAAATGTATGTGGGTTTACCGCAGCTCCTCCTCTTTTTTTTCCTGACTGAGAGAGAGAGAGCTGGGGAGTTGAGATGAATAAACCATACTGAGAAATTATCCAGTCTCATCATTTCATGATCCCCACAGTATTATATATATATATATATATATAAAAAAAGCTATGATGTACAAAGTTGCTATAAAATTTTGGAGTTAAATTGGAAAAACTAGAGAGGAGAGTTATTGTCATGTCATTAAAAGTAGCAGAGTCAGGGTGTTTGAGAGGAGAAAAGAGTGAGTGGTTTGACTGATCCTCACGGGGGAGGAGCAGATTCAGGCTATAACGGGAGACGGATTTTTTTTTTTTTTTTTTTTTTTTTTGATTTTGGGGGGGGGGATTACCACGAATGTGGGAAGGGGGAATTTGTTTGTGTGTAGTTTATGGGATGAATGTTCAACCATCCATGTTTTTGCTTCTCTGTATGAGCATGTTTATATTGCAAGGTAATCTCAAACTCTTTATTGATCATAGACCAAAGCGTTAAGCTTAATTTAACATCAAGGAATTGCAGAGGTCTACAAAATCTAAAAAAACTTAAACAAGTTTTGAATAAAATAAAAGACATAGGTTCAAAAAATGTGTTTTTACAAGAAACTCATCTAATAGAGGAGGATGTAAAAAGAATAAGGAGTAGATGGCAGGGAAGTGTATTCACCTCATCATTTTCATCTCGAGCCAGGGGAGTCATGACTCTCATACATAAATCAGTCCCATTTCAAGTGAAAAATGTAATTGGAGATAAATTGGGAAGATATCTAATCATCCAAGGATCTTTGTTATTAGAAAATATAAATCTGGTGAACTTATATGGTCCCAATATAGATGATCAAAACTTCTTCGTTAATTTATTTCTTACTTTAGCATCACTCACAGGGCTATATATAATAGCAGGGGATTTTAATTGTACATTGAATCCCAGTATAGATAGATCAACAGGACAGGACTGTACGCACAATGGATGTAGGATGACCATTAATCATTTTATGAAAGAATTGAGATTGCTAGATATATGGAGAGAAATGAAACCACAAGTCAAAGTCTATTCTTGTCATTCTAACACCTACAAGACATTTTCACGTATTGACTATTTTTTGATCTCCACAGAATTAAGGTCCAAGATTCAAAATTGTTTCTATGATAACATTGTGATCTCTGATCACGCACCCTGCTGTCTAATATATGTAGATAAGAAATTGACAAAGGTTCCTGGTAGGTGGCAATTTCAGCATAAATGGCTTCAAGATGAGGAATTTGTTAAGTACATAGAAAAACAGATGAGTTCTTTGATATCAACACTACACAAACATCAGCATGTATAAAGTGGGAAGCTTTCAAAGCTTTTATTAGGGGGCATATTATTAGTTACACAGGTTCAAAATCTAGGAAGACTCGAGAGGAGAGAATCCAATTGGAACGTAAAATAAAAATTCTTAAAGAAAAAGTGTATGCAGGAAGTAATCCCAAATTAGAGAATGAATTACTGATTCTGAGAGCTGAATATGACAAAAAATCAGCGAATAGAGCTGCCTCGAGTCTTCTAAGATTAAAGCAAACCTTTTATGAACAAGGTGAAAAATCAGGAAAATTATTGGCATGGCAGATGAAACAATTAGAATTTAAAACACCAATTACCAGTATTATAAGTAACGGACAGGCAGTCGTAGATCCTTTAGAAATTAACAGTGCCTTTAGAGATTATTATGAAAAACTATATGATACAAAAAATGAAACTGACTTAACAAAACGAAATGGGTTTTTGGACGGATTATCTATACAGTGTATTCCAAATGAAAATAGGGAGAAACTGGAGTCAAAGATTAGTCAAGAAGAAGTTGGGCTAGCCATTGATAATATGAAATCAGGAAAAAGTGCGGGACCTGACGGTCTTCCAGTTGACCTCTATAAAAAATTTAAGAATAAATTAATAAAACCATTTTTGGAAATGGTTTTAGAAGCATTTCAAAATAGTAAATTACCGCCATATATAAATAATGCCTTAATTATACTGTTGCCAAAACCAGGTAAACCTTCTAATAAATGTGAAAACATGACACCAATAAGCCTATTAAATGCAGACCTTAAGATAATCTGTAAAATTTTAGCAAGACGACTACAAGAAATATTACCAAATATTATTAACCGAGATCAGAATGGCTTTATAATGGGAAGACAAGGCTTCCATAATGTAAGAAGACTATTTAATATTATTAATTCTAATAAAGAAGCGCCGGATACAGCTCTCCTATCATTGGATGCTGAAAAGGCCTTTGATAGGGTCGAATGGCCCTTTCTTTTTGAAGTTTTACAAAGGTTTGGACTTGGAAAGAATTTCATAAAATGGGTTCAGATAATATACAATAATGCTACAGCAGAAATCCTAACAAATAGCAATATCTCAAAATCAATAAAAATTAATAGAGGGTGTCGACAAGGTTGTCCACTTTCACCTTTACTGTTTACTATGGCAATTGAACCTTTAGCGATGGCAGTACGTTTACATCCACAAATATATGGAATTAAAGTAGGACCAATAGAACATAAAATCTCCCTGTATGCTGATGACATAATTTTGTTTATGTCGAATCTTAAAAAATCAATTCTGACCTTGTTAAATTTAATAAAGAACTTTGGGGAAATATCAGGATATAAAATAAATAAAACTAAATCTTCAATATTAATGCTAAATGAGACCCAGAGAAAGCACCCAGCTCCTGAGGTAAATCAATTCAATGTTGTAAATCAGTTTAAATACTTAGGAATTCAAATTGTGCCTAAGTTAGAATCAGCCGCTAGTATCAACTATGAAGCCTTAATGACAGACATTGAGTTACTTCAGAGATGGATGTCACTACCAATGTCGATGATCGGGAGAATTAATATACTTAAAAGTAATATCTTACCCAAAATACTATATTTATTTCAATACATTCCTTTACCACCACCTTCAGATCTATTCTCAAGAATTAAAAAAAAAAAGTTAGTGGAATTTATATGGAACAATAGGAAGGCTAGATTATGTCTGTCCTTACTATATTTACCATTTGATCGTGGAGGTCTGAAATGTCCAAACTTTATGTTGTATTACTGGTCAGCACAACTGAGGTCTATGACATATTATTTTTCATCAAATGATCTCCCTCACTGGACGGAGATGGAATCATACAATTTACCTTTACCTCTTCCCTTATTCATATACTCAGACTCGGCTAAAAAATTACAGAAACAAGTTGAAAATCCTATTGTAACGCATATGATCAAAATATGGTATGAAATCAAAAAATATTTAAAAGAACCGCACTTATTGTCACAATTTAGCCCAATATGGGGTAATCAGTATTTTACACCAGGGAGAGCGAATGCTGTATTTAAATTATGGAATTTAAAAGGGATTCAAAAGATTCAAGACTTATATTTGGCACGTTCAGCCAACATAATGTCTTTTGAAGAACTGAGGGCCAAATTTAATCTTAATAGAACACATTTTTTTAAATATCTTCAGCTTAGGAATTTTATTCGATCAAATCAAAATAATGCTCTCACCCGACCTACTTATTCATACTTGGAAAAAATTTTGACGAAAAATAGTAAGAGAAAGGGTATTATTTCAGAGTTCTATAACTCACTGATACTATCCTCAAGTGAAAACTCACAGAAAAGAATGAATTATTGGAAAGAAGACCTGCAAATTGAAATTTCAGAGGAACAATGGGAATTGGCTTGCACAGAAGCTCAAACCAAATCAATAAATGTACGTCTTAAATTGATACATTTTAAATGGTTAATGCGGATGTATGTTACACCGGTGGAGTTAAATAGATATAACAAAAACATACTAGATATATGCACAAAATGTATGGAAAGTAAAGGAACTCTATTTCATTGTTTATGGGAATGTAGAAAAATTAGAATGTTTTGGGAAGAGGTGAGGGTAACAATTGAAAAAATAATTTCAAAACGACTCATATTGAATCCTAAATTGTTTTTGTTGGGTCTGTATCCAGAAAAGCATAAGAGTGAAAGAACATTCATAGACCTCAGTTTGCTCAGTTTGCTCAGTTTCCAAAAAATGTATTGCACTACTGTGGAAAAAGACTCATAGACCAGATGTGACTCAGTGGTTAAGACAGATGTTAACAAACCTTCCACTAGAAAGAATAACATACATATTGAAATCAAAGGAAAATGTGTTTGAGAATATATGGAGACCTTTCATTGATTATGTAAAGAAACTAAACATAACTTCTGAAGAAGGTGAATATGTGTGGACCTTGTAAATTCCAAATTGGTGAATGTATAATATGTATACTTATGCAATGGATTACCTAGGCTAAACAGAGGCGCATTGTTTGACTTGTTTTGTTAATGGTTGTTGGTGTTTTTAGAACATTTATTTTTAATTTACTTTAGTGTTAGGGTTTGATTGTTGGTGTCATGTTTGTTTAAAAAAAGGTTCAATAAAAATATTGTGGAAAAAAAAACATGTTTGTAACATGTTTTTTAGGACTTGCAAGACATGGCAAGAGCTAAATCACTCAAATGTCTGTTTTTTTTTTTTGTTTTTTTTTTGCATTAAAGTTTCACTTAAGCCCCGCCCCCTGGAAAAAGGCAAGTTCAAATGAGTGTTTTGGTGACATAGATATGTCCAGCCGCTAGCATGTTAGTAGCATTGAGCCAGTCAGGACTCTGGCCTAACTGAGGTTAGCCTCCGGCTAGTTAGCATTTTTGGGCTAGCTGCTTTGAAAACTTGACCCAAATTAAGATGTGGTTTTCCTCTGCATCTTCTGCCTTTTATCTTCTCTTGAATGATGGACTTTTCTATTCTACTGTGTCTGATAGCATGGCCAAAGAAGGATGGCTTCCTATGAGCGATTTGTTTATGCAGCGTCATTTGAGTGTTTAGCTTATTCAAAACCAAGACATTAGTGTGATGCGTAGTCCAGTACATCATCAATAGGCTCCTATAGGCCCACATTTCAAAGGCATCAGTTTTTTTACCCCTCAGCCAGGGATGGCAATTTTCCGCCGATCCGCGGATTTCCGCCGATTTATTTTCAAATTGATCATTTCTGTGAATCGTCTAAATCCGTTGAGAAAATTTTAGGGGAGGTAAGGTACCTTATTCTTACCGATTTTAGCGAAAATCAACATGATTACATAAGCGCTCGGCGCTTCCCCGGGTCAAGTCTCCCGCGATAACCCGGATGTTTTGTACTCAAGCTACTGCTGTATTGCAAACAGCCCTGCGATTGGATAGTTGCAAACGATGGGACCAATCAAATGGCTCGTTGTATGCTTTGTCAAAAATTCATGGCGGCGTGTTCGTCAGGGATGATTTTTCTGCTAATTTGCGGAATTACGCCTTTTTTTTTTTAATCTTCCAGGAAGATAAAGTACGTTAAGTACGTTAGCGGCTTGTGGTCCACGAACGCAGTGAAGGTACACCCTTTCAGGCAGAACTGGAAGTGGTGTTTGGCCAGGTGGAGAGCCATTAACTCTCTGTCGAACACGCTGTATTTACGCTCACTGTCGTGCAAAGACCTGCTAAAAAAGGTGAGCGGCTGCCAAGAACCGGCAACGCATTGCTCCACGACGGCCCCTATGGCCATGTCCGAGGTGTCTGTAGTGAGCGCTATCCAAGCCACCGGGTCTGGGTGCGCCAGTAGTGCAGCGTTTGCCAGAGCTGTTTTAACCTCAGAGAACACCTGCTCCCGCTCAGGAGTCCAGTCGACTCTGTCCGCCGGTTTCCTTTTCTTGAGCGCGGCGGCGTACAACGGCTGTATGAGCTGGGCTGTGCGGGGGAGGAAACTGTTATAAAAGTTAACCATCCCCAAAAACTCCTGCAGCGTCCTGACATTGATGTTGAGGAGAAAACAATAGCAAAACAATTTAGTTAGATTACTTTTATGATTCCAAACAGTTTGAAATTGACAGTGCACAGTGGACATTGACTCCTGACTTTTGAATATTTCTAAGACTTGGCTACATCAGTGGTTGTGCAAAATGACCTGCTCAAGACTCAATAGAGATTGAAACTGGTGATCTGAAATGAATGCTGAAATTATAAAAAGTAATGGTATGAATGAATTTTTTCTATTATGGAATAGATAAAATTAACTGATTTTGATTTGATCAAGTGTTAAAGCATGTGATGGATAATGCTTGTTGGAATATTTTAGGAATGCTATCTTCTTGGAACATAAGTCAATATTATACAGTAATAAGTGGCATTCAGCTGTTTGTTTTATGTCATTTAAGCACAGTTCTGGTACTTAAAAATCATAAAAACCCCGGACCCCACTGGGGGACTGTCTCCCAGACCCCCTGCTAAATTTTCAGATAGTATCCCCAACCCCAAATCACATCCCTGGTTCGTGTTGGAATTCTGAGCTTTCGGTATCATTTTCAGCGGAATTATGAGATTTTTATCGAAGGATCAGGAGTCATCAGTGCTAGAAATAGACAAAAGTGTCAAAAATAAGTTCCAATGGAATTGGCTTGAGAGAAAAGTGACGGTAAAGGTGAAAATTGGCTCAAAGTTCGATGAGGTAACAGAAACACTCAGACAATTTCTGAAGAAACCAGAAAAGGAGATGAAGTTCAAAGTTCAGAGACTGACACAGCTTGCTGCCAAAAGGAAGAAAGTTTCACATTAGAAGTGACTTGGTGACCAGTGTAAATAGTGTAATAAACTCGTATAGAACTGTTAAATATGTTGGACTAAAGACAGTGGGACAACATTGAAGAAAAAGTAAGTTAACTTTTCAATAAATTTAATGATTTATCTAAGTCTAGTATTTCATTTTTTTAATCATTTTTTTCAGTCTAAATTACTTAGGTTTTACTGAAAACCTCTCAGCTTCAGGGGGGCTGCGCCCCCCCAACCCCCCATGAGTCAATCAATCAAATTAGATTTCAGCTGAAATCAAAATTTCCTGTTGCCATCCCTGCTCAGCCTAAAGGCTGAAATTGTATTATCATCCCGCCTGGCGGCAGTGGCATCAACACCTACCTTGTGAAAGCGATAACTAGAGAAAGAAATGACATGGGCTTTTCAAATTGATATCATGGGTGTATCTATGAAAAATCTCGCACGAGTTGGAATTTGGGTGACCTCTGTCCTCCAGATTGTTGACACATTTTGTATATAGTTCTTTGCCTTTGCAATTCTTTGTAATTTCTTGTCTACAGCTGATGCTTTTGTTGGTTGTTGACCCCAGATAGACCGGAGTGGTGGCCTGGTTGGTAGAGCATCTGCCCCACAACTGGGAGGTTGTGGGTTCAAATCCCGACAAGGTCATATTAAAGACCATATATTTAAAAAAAAAAAAAAAAGGGGGGGGTACGTTCCATCTTCTAGCTTGGTGCTGTGCTCAACAGAACGGGGAAAGGAAAGTTAACGCACAGAGCTACCAGAGGACTGACGCCCCACTGCAGCTTTCACTCCTCACAGTAGCTGTGTGGCCTAGAGTCAGAGAAATGGAGATAGGTGGCGCCCCTATACACCACATGGTGTCCCACATGCTGTGGGGAGGGGGGGGGTTAACTAACTGATCCCATATAGATAAAATCTTTGACGCCCTTGTGTATCACCAGCCAATCTAAAATCAGTCTTTTCTGTTTGGGTCGATCACCATGCTGTAAGTTTTCTTTGTGTTCCAGGGTAGGCTCTTTTCTTTGCTAACTTACTTCACTTTCTTGAGCAATTCCATGAATTCTTTTTTGGATATGCAAAGTAAGGTAGTGTCATTTGCAAACCTCAGATTGTAGCCTACAGCTCAAATTCAGATAACATCTGGGACGAAACCAATTTCAAGTATGTCAGTTCAGGTATTTGTTTATTTTTTTAAATAATGCATATTTTTTTTGTTTCCCTAGAATAGGTGACAGCAAAAATAATCACTTTTGGCTATTGATCATCAGCACTTAATTTAATTATCATTATCAACTTAAAATTTTACAATTGGTGCATCCCTCATGGTAATTACTGTATGTATTTGTACCCCAAGCAACAAAATTGCATAGGGTATTATGTTTTTGACCCATCCAGTCATTCATTCGTTTGACAACATGTTGTTGCCACTCTAGCTTCTACATTTTTGATTGGATTGACTTCAAATTGATACAGATGCTTTAACTCATCAATACCTGGGACTCATTTGATTTTCAGACACATAATTAGCACCCATGATTTCTGTAGAAGTTACATACTGTATATTTAAAGCTTTTTCTTTTAAATGTCCCCAATTCTATTTTAAGTCAACTAATCTTATAAAATACATGGTTTCACATTGATGTTTACTTATAATTCATAGTTGCAGTCATTGTATTTAAAGGGTCCATATTGTGCAAAATTATGTTTTCATGGGCTTTAATCTCCTAAAATATGTGCATGGATTGTATGTATACCAAGAAAGTATTAAAATGCTGACTTCAAAAAGAAATATGTATTGCCGTTACGCAGTTTAGATGTTGAACAAGCAGATTGTGTCTGAGGTGTAATGTCATCAAAAACCTAGACAGAACTGTATAGTTTTTTGAGGAGCCGCAAAACAGAGAAATATAATTTTAAGATTAGGATGTTAAACTTAAAATCAATCCCCCAAAAATGCACAATGTAGGATGTTTACTCAAGACTAAGTAAATGTATGTATTGTATACTTCACTTTTTCATTGAGGAGCATCATTATGGCCATTTTATCTTCAAAGTTAACTATCCCATTTGTCGCTCGTCTGTTTGTCACACAAGCCACTAGCAATCACTGCAGGTATTTTCCTACAGTTTAATTCCCTTTTTGCTTCTTAACATAATTGTTTAAACAAGCTTTTTAACTGTCATACATGCCCTGAGTTAAAGTCTGAACATAAAGAACAGATCACTCTAAGCTTGTAATAAAGCACTAATTCACTAAATGGGACAGTAGTGTTTAATACTGTGTATCAAATCCTTTAAACTGCTCACAGCCTGTCAGTGGGTGAGCCTTTCTTATAAATAACTGCATGTTACATGAAACAAATATTGTCAGTAAAACTGTGATCTTTCTTTTCTTTAATGAGGCCCTTAAAATGCTGCTATGAAAATCCCACCTTGCCTTTGGCTGTCTCGGTCACATTGGATATGTCCAGCAGACTGTGTTACAAAAGCCTATTTACTGTGAAACTCTGAAGCTAACCAGTCAGGTTTAGCTGCCTACCTACGCTGGGAACACAATGACTCACAGTCCTTGTTCTTACATTCAGTGTAGCAGTAAGCCTTAGGCACCAGGAAAGATTGGATAACAGCAGCTGTAACCATGTTTTAGGATACAGAAAACATGTGTAATGGTAGATGGTGTTATTTACAAACTGCTGCAATTGAAAATGTACTCTAACAATCATCTATGCTTGTCTGCCTTTTCCTGTTTATGAAAGCTTGGAGTACATGAAAAATGTGCCTTTTTTTTCTCTCCTCATTCCAGCTTTGTGTGACATGCACCCGATGAGAGCCCTCTTTCTGATTCCCAGAAATCCTCCCCCAAAACTTAAATCCAAAAAATGGTAAGCCTGCAACTGTTCTGCTGCCTGATCTAAAAATTTTTAGTTTTCTTGCATCATGTCCTGTTGACTACTCTGCATTTTACACACGCTATTCTTGTTTTATAGGCACAATAAGGCTGTTTCATTATACTCACTGAATTTTAAAGTTTTGAGGAAAATCTTTGTTTTATTTTACTTAAAATTATAATACACTACTATGCCTTTTACCAAAATGAGGAAAAATGGGTCAGTACTTTAAACTGTAAGCACTGGAAAAAAGAATTCCGAGTGAGTGCCTTAATCCCACATTCTTTCTACTGGCCAGCAGAAAATTACGTCTTTGGCTACAAAAACAATCTGTATATAGAAGCCTTATGGATACATCCCTCACATGTTGGCACTCTGAATCTACTGAACATCCAACCACAGCATTCTTCTTCTTTCGGCTGCTCCCTTTAGGGGTCGCCACAGCAGATCATCTGCCTCCATCTCACCCTGTCCCTCGCATCTTCCTCTGTAACACCAACCCTCTCCATGTCCCCCTTCACTACATCCATGAATCTTCTCTGAGGTCTTCCTCTTTTCCTCCTGCCTGGCAGCTCCATCTTCAACATCCTTTGTCCAGTATATCCACTATCCCGCCTCTGCACATGTCCAAACCATCTCAGCCTTGCTGCTCTTACTTTGTATCCAAACCGCTCAACCTGAGCTGTCCCTCTGATATACTCATTTCTAATCCTGTCCCTCTTAGTCACTCCCAATGAAAATCTTAGCATCTTCAAATCTGTCACCTCCAGCCCCATCTCCTATCTTTTTGTCAATGCCACCGTCTCCAAACCATACATCATAGCGGGTCTCACTACCGTCTTGTAAATCTTCCCTTTCATTCTAGCTGCTATCCTTCTGTCACAAATCACCCCTGACATTCATCTCCACCCACTCCACCCTGCCTGCACTCTCTTCTTCACCTCTTTTGTGCATTTTCCATTGCTTTGGATGGTTGACCCCAGGTATTTAAACTCGTCTACTTTCACCATCTCTGCTCCTTCCATCTTCACTGTTGCACCTGCCTCCCTCTCATTCACACTCATGTATTCTGTCTTGCTTCTACTGACTTTCATTCCTTTTCTCTCCAGAGCATACCTCCACCTTTTTAGGTTTTTTCCACCTGCTCCCTACAGATGACAGTCATCTGCAAACATCATGGTCCACGGAGACTCCTGTCTGACCTCATCTGTCAGCCTGTCCATCACCATGGCGAACAAGAAGGGGCTCAGAGCCAATCCCTGATGATTAAAAACGCCAAAATATGTGGACTCATGTTCTAGTTTGAATTTTACTAGAGATGTCATTAAGTAGTTTCAAGAAAGTGAACAGTTAATGTAACAAGCAGCCATTTACCCTACTCTTTCCTGAATACGTTCATTAATTGCTTCACTAAGAAAGTTCCTTTTCTATGATAGTAGCACAGACAATTCAAGATTGTCTAGATCTTTAAAGTTGGTCATATTTAGGTCTTGATTGATGGATTAGGATTCAAGACAACAAGTGCCCAAAAGTCACCTGTTCATGCACCTCTACTGTAACACTTCTCCTTTGCAAGTCTGTTATCCTTTGGCCTCTCCCTACCTCCTAGGTCCAAGAAATTTATTGACTTTATAGAAGGTTGTCTCGTGAAGACGTATCCCAGCCGGCCATCCACTGAGCAGCTGCTAAAGCATTCCTTTATCAGGGACCAGCCCACTGAACGGCAGGTCCGAATTCAGCTCAAAGACCATATTGATCGTACACGCAAAAAAAGGGGAGAGAAAGGTAAGCTTGTGTAACGCAGGCTCCATTAACAGTGTGAGGCTTTACAATATCATTTTAACATGCCGATGCCTTCTTTGACTTTGATAGAGGAGACGGAGTACGAATACAGTGGTAGTGATGAAGAAGATGAAAATCGTGGCGATGACAGAGAGTCTAGGTAACAGCAAAATATTATTTCTTTACACGCAGTATAAATTCTAGATGTTTTCTGTCTTTTTGACTTGACTTATGTTGCATTTATTTTCAATTTTGGTCATCAGTTCCATCCTCAATGTGCCGGGTGAGTCCACCCTGAGGCGGGACTTCCAGCGCCTGCAGCAGGAGAACAAAGAGCGCTCGGAGGCTCTTAAGAGGCAACAGGCCCAACTGGCAGCTCAACGGCGAGACCCCGAGGAACATAAGAGGCAACTGTTGCATGACAGACAGAAACGCATTGAAGAGCAAAAGGAACAACGCAGGCGAATTGAAGAGGTAATGGTTTGCAAGAGAAGAGAAACACACTTGACTCCATCTCAGATATTTACTGCAGGACTAAAATCCCTGCTCAACTGTATCATATCAGTTTAGGCTTTAAATGTGTAAATTTCTTTACACAGATTCTAAACTAACTGAAGCAGTAGGCTTTTTTTAAACCTTTGTCTTGCTTCCAGTTTTGAGAATACAATGATGATGATAATATTGATAATACATTGAATTTATGGGTGCCTTTCAGAACGCTCAAGGTCACCTTACATCACCAGAACAAAACATACAAGTAAGTTAAAAGATATAAAGCATCTAGATTATGGCTGGGTGGGTGATGTGATCTAAAATCAACCACACGGTTAATTGAATAATTTACTTACGTTTCTGTTTTTCAGACTTTAACATGTTTGAGGGAAAAGGGGAGTGCAGAGGTACAACTGACTAACAAGTCCCCTGTTTTTAATGTAAAAATTGAGCTTTTTATTTAGGAAGTATCTACTTCCTGAAATTAAACAGGATCAAACTTTAGTTTTTTCATCCAGTGGCATATAGTTCATGGTTTTTAAATCCATGAGCTGAAGCAGCTATTGCTAACACTAAAACAGCTGTACATCACTGCGACTGATTTTCTGCCAGCCTAGCATTGGCAGGTTTGTTTTTAGCAACCTATAAATGGAGATACTGCAGCTTCTCTTTGATGGAGGGACATACTTAAATATCAGCTAATCGTTTCTCCGTTTTTCACTGTCACTGAACATTGTTATTGCATACTCAGTTTTAATAAGGTGTTCAGTGGCCACAAACGTAAAAGGGCACAGACCATGACCACACACAGTAGGGAACGTATTAATGGAGTGGAAGAATCTCAGTATTATTTTTTCATTTTCAATTAACTGCCCAGTCGTAATCTAGACAACTCCTAATTTTGGTTTTACACTTATAACTCAGTTATGAAGCTGCTTTCACTCTTTACCTGTCTAACTTCTTGGCAAAAAGCACAGCAGTATATTTTCAGTGCTCTGTTTGCATTTTTTTGCACATTTTTTTTTTCTAGAGAGAAATAAGCATTTACTTTATGTACAAGCCACACTATGGCCATTATTTTCTTCACCCTTAACCTTTTTTGATCATAACTGTACAACATTATTGTTGAATAATGCATCACTGAAACTAAGAAAGGCTGTTGAAGTTCAGTATCTCTAGTTTTGTCAGCATTTGTTTGTATCTCCAGCTCCTTTTCCACTTGTTTTTCTTTTTCTTCGCTTTTTACCAAATCTTTGATCTTAACAATGGTATTTTCTTTCCCATGGCATGGTTATTATCTCAAGTATACAGCATTTAGGTTGGTCTTTTGTGTTTGCATTACTAACTTTTTGCTTTGTGGAAACTGAGTGCATGTAACTGTAAAAGAACTTAAGAGTAGCAAGATTTAAATGCCTTTGATTTTCGATATGAGATGTGCCACTGTCCCCAGCACACTGTAGTACCTTTAACCGTACCTACAAATCAGATTTTCCTGAGGATAAAAAAGGATCACCTTCCAATGGTAAAATAATTCTGTTTACAAGCATTCATTGTAAAATAAATGGGGAAATATTTAAGAAAAGAGTGAGATTAAAGCCCAGTTCTGATTACACAAATTCAGCCAGATAATGACCCAGTTTTATTGCAGCTGACCATTGCGCAGCAACAGACAAGATTATGCACAACGAACAGCTGTGTGAGACATGAATGTCGTTGTGGAGCGCCTCACAACCAAGGCTCCATGTCAGAATATTTTGTACTTAGACTGTCTCCACCAGCAGTCAGTGACGCATTTCTGACAGTGACCAATGGGGTGACTGCAGCGTGCACATTTTATCTGTTCAAGTAACTTTGCTTTTTTAAAAATAAAAATATTAGCTATCTAGCTACAGCCACAGCTAGTGGCCAAGATTCAGATTTACACGACACTAATGACACTAACACCACTAATCTGCCCATATAGGTGATTATTATTAGTCTTAGATGTTTTCTGAATTTGCAGCTGTTGCCTAATGTTGTCTGTTTCAGGGCAAAATTGTTGCTACACAACTGGGACACACCAGAAAAATATTGGCCACTGCCGATATCTTATTTCCAGTAACCAATATCAGTTAATAAGGTGATATCGGCTGATACTGATGTTATGCTGATCTGTGTGTGCATCCCTGAAAAAGTTAAAAGGTACATCCTTTAATGAACAGTAATGATCACATTCTTAACAATCACTACTTCTCAGAATTGTGACGACTAGTAAAATATTTGATCTTGTCCTGCAAAGTTTGTCCAGGATACCATTTTATTTTGTTGTAAATCATGTATAGTGCAAGTAAAATATTATAGTACTGTAGCTAACATGTTGATAAACATATTCTCAATTACATCAGAATTGCACATAGTTGGGTTTTCTGATTATGCTGAAATATTCTATATTAAATTGATGATCATGTTAGTGAAGACTGGCAAAGCTGACATAAACCAACTAATTGGTGGGCTCCCTTCAGAGTGTCAGCAAATGTTAAGTCTGTGAAGAGAGATTTGGATTTAAATGCAACACATTTCACCTGCTGTTATTTCTATTGTGCAGTATTAATAGGGTATTTACCTGCTGTAAAGCTGCCTTTTTGTAGCATACATCTGCATCTTCATTTTCAGAATTCTAGTGTACAGCAAACAAGACAAATAAGGAATGCAGACCATATACCAGGAGGTTTGTTACACCTGGACAGGGTCCCCATTTACCTCAAAGAATAAATGCTATTGTTTCAGTCTCCCTTGAGAAGGTAGATGAAGACTGATACCAGATAATACTGATGACTTGGAGTTTATAGCAGAACAGTAAGCTTGAAAGATGATTAGGCTGCAATAGGTGATTACACGTTTGTCAGAATGACTCACAGCGTTTTCTCTGCCCTGCACTCAGCTCTCCACCTTACTCCTTTCCCCCTTGCTGTATGTAAGAACATATTTGCTTAAAAGCAGGTTAATCTCTTTAAGAACCCACAGCCTGTCTGCTCATTTCTGTTTCCTGTCACCCTTTTCTCTCAGCAACAGAGAAAAGAGCGAGAGATGGTGAGGCAGCAAGAAAAAGGTCCCCACCGGAGACTTGACGATATGAGACGGGAGGAAGATAGAAGATTGGCAGAGAGGGAGCAGGTAACCAACCACAGGAGGAGTGGGACTGCAATCAGCCAATCACTGTGAAGTGTGGGCGTGTCCAGCAGCAGCACTGTGCAGGTTGCTCTGGTGGTGAAATTCCATGAGTAGGTTGCCATAGCAGCAAGGGTCTAAATTAGTGTATTTACTCAGAGATGAGTTTTCTGTGGGTGAGCTCTCTGCGTCTCTTATGTTGTTTCCAGTCCACCCTCAGTATCACAAGAGTCTGGCATCATGGCACTGGGATTTTATGTTGGTCTGCTGCCTGACAACAATCACAGCAATGAGTTTCTAGAGGTTATATTTGTTCTAAATCCGTCAAGTTCAAGCTTTCTCTGTAGTCTTAATGCTGTAATCTTAGTTTTTTTGTTATTGCAACTTTTAAACATAAATTGGCCTTTGATCACAAATATTTGTTAGAATTTCAATGCAAGTAACATTTTTTTTACTTGAGGTGCATTTCGTAGTGCTTATCTGCTTAATTTTTCTGCCCTTCCCCCATGTGCTTTCCTTTCTTCCTTTAATAGCATGAGGCTCATAATGATGCTTCTGTCTTCTTGCCTTTCCTTAGGAGTTTATCAGACATAAGTTAGAGGAAGAGCAGCGACAGTTAGAAATCCTCCAGCAGCAGTTGCTTCAGGAGCAGGCGCTGCTTATGGTAACTGGTCCTACTACTTATTCATGTCTTGTTTTGATTGCAGCAATTTCCATCTCCACCTCTTAGAAATAATAATAAAAAGCAGGCTTATCTGTTCGCTGCTAATGTATACTTTGTGTTTATATGTCTCACTTCTGTTTACATCGGAACAAATACTCCACAGCTAAATGCCTGTTTGGGTTTTGTTTATAAGGATTTAAAGTCAGCACAGATGAACGCTTTTACTGTTCAAATCTAAAAATCGCTGCTTATACATCAACTAGATTCTTGATGGGGACCACCATGATGGTGTGCTTAATTTCCAGAGTGCAATATTACAAGTTTTCATCATGTTTACTGTCATACATTTTATATATATATATATATATATATATATATATGAGGGATAGAACTGCTCCACTGCTGGCATCTTTATTTTAAATTGCACCTGTGGAGCATGGGAGTTTCTGTCATAGGGAGTGAAGTCTTTGTTCCTGTTTTGTAGAGCGAGAAATAACAGTCCTACTGTATGCATTATGCAGTCAAGATATTTTGTCACATATCCATTCTGGGATGCTCAGTTTCCAGGCCTGTGCAGGCTTAACGGAGACAAACGGCATTGTCTGAAACAGGTCACTGCCCCCACTGCAGTTTCAGGGGGTCTCTGTTATGTTCAGAGGAAATGAGCAGCGATGATGTGGGCAGCAAACCCAGAGGAACAGTGCTATAAACCCAAGGACATCTATTTAGTCTATGAACTATGGTTTGTTTGTTTTTTCTTCTTTGTACACTGCTTGCATATACTGTTTTCCTACAGTATATGCAAGCTACCCTCCAGCTAATGATTAGAATGAATCTTCAACTAACTATAACTCCTGTGGTAGTTTTAAATAAGCCAATGGAAAATGGTCTACTTAAAAAAAAAAAAAAAAAAAAAAAAAATCATGGGAAATTTCACAAAAGGTATCGGTCAAGAGGACTCAGTGGAGTGTATTGAATGGTTGGGATGGGGTATAGAGTTAGTCACAGTTACACTAATATGCAAGTAGTTTTAATACATTGTGAGACTGCAGAGCTGTTGTTGGAGGAAAGTGTGAACAGCGAAAAAGGATTTTAACAAAAATTAACAGCTGTCTAGGAGTGTAATGATCATAAATCTGGATTTAACCCCATGAGGACAGCCATTATAGCTATATTCTTAGTTGTGAGTAGCTGATTAAATTAACCTTTGTTAAATTGATCTTTCTTATTGCTTTTTAGTCTCACCATTCTGATAACAATGTACAACAGTATTTTCTGCCTTAATAAAAATACATTTAATAACACTTTGCACAAATTGCATTAAATAAAAGTTGGAGCTCCTGTGGGATAAGTTTGTTTTCATTGTTCCATTTCTTGAAAGTACACAGTAATGCTGTGTATTCACATGAATAATCATGTTTTCACTCACTATAAAATGAGGAAAAAAATATCTTAACATTTCTGGCTAAACTTTTGTACATTGAGTTTTGAAGACCCATTAAAATCAGTAAATTTGTTCTATTTTTTGTTTATCTTTTTATTGAAAGTTAGCATAGATTTATAGGAGACACTTGTGTAGTTTCTTATGGAGCCAAAATGAAAACAGTCTTTACTGTAGTGACTCATGGTTGAAAGGCTCTTTTGAACCTCTGTAGCGTTATTTCATGTTTCCTTATGAATTCGATGGCTGTCAAGTCTTTGGGGACCTGTTCCCTTCAGCTCAATGAAAAACCAATACGTCAAATGACTCACTTCTGCACCGTCCTACATACAGCACAAAACCGTTAAGCTACAGACATGATCAATAATCTGTTTACGTGGGCTTGCAATTGACTGCTGTTCTTAAATAAAATGGGTTTTTCATCTGCATCAAAGCATTCCAGAAGGGTTGAAATCAGTGTTTAAAGGCCTATTTCTATCTTTAGTGAAAGTAAATGCACCCTGATTTTGCATGTGTTTGCAAATCTTGTGGTTTCACTACAACCTGTTTGGCCTGTCTTTTTGGATCCAGTCTGAAGCAAACATCTTGACGGCAATGATCTTTTTTTTTTTTTTTCCTTTGCTCAGGAGTACAAGCGCAAGCAGCTGGAGGAGCAGCGTCAGTCAGAGCGACTGCACAGACAGCTGCAGCAAGAGCATGCTTACCTGGTGTCCCTGCAACAGCAGCAGCAAGAAAAGAAGCCCCAGCTTTATCACTACAACAAAAATTTGGAGCCCAACAACAAACCTACATGGGCTCGGGAGGTACTGTTGTTGGCAGTATTTGAAATGTTACACACCACAGTCAGACTAGGGCACATTACAGTGGTAATCCCTGTATCATGTCCTTTTCCCAGGTGGAGGAGCGAAGTAAACTCAACAGGCAGGGCTCGCCCAAAATCTGCACCACTGTCTCCGACACTGCCATCCAGTCTCGCTCTGACTCAATTAGCCAATCGGGAGCGGTCCAGTCTGCCCAGACGCCACCAATGCAACGGCCAGTTGAACCACAAGGGGGACAGAGCAAGGTGGGTTAAAAATTCAGTTTAAAGTGCTGATGACACGTTTTTGACTTCCTCTAATTTTTCAACACATAATACAATATGACAAAATGGGTTAGTCTGTGCAGTTCTAAGTCAAACAGGCTTTTTTTCACACGATTATCCGATCGTTTTCATGAGCGCCACGTCACCCATTGCGTCAGTGACTGGAAATCCCTCGGCCATGTTGTAACATCGACGGAACACAGCACTTGGCTGCCGTTTGTACACACAGGATGGAAGCGGTTGAAAACTTCGATGATGGTTCCAGCACATGCAGTCTGGAATTGGTTTGTGTTGTCCAATCTTCAGACGATTATAGTTCCGAAGAATGGGATGATAGTGAAGAATCTGGGGGCATCAAACCGTATAGGTTTGAGCCGTGCCAAGTGGGCATCGTGCCTAGCGAGTCACTCAGTCAGCTGTTCATGTTTTGTGTGCATCATCTGCCGTGTTGTCAGCCAGCCAATATTGCCAACACTATCACGACGTGTTAGCCACTCCACACAGCTGTGGTTCTGTTGCGCCCCTTGTAGCGATGTCGGCTCTGGGGCACAACTGTGGTTAACGTGTCTCCTCTCCATGTTCGCTGGGCGATGTCGGCCCCGAACGCCTACTGTTTGTGTTTCAGTGTATTTTTCTAAGTCTTCACCTTTTGGGATCAGTCTTTATGTTCAATACATGTACTGTGGTGAATCCTGCGCGTAAATTCTCATGTAAATCCTCGTTATTTACTCGTAAATCCTCCCTCTCCGTGCGCTGTTACGCAGGGCACGGAGATCCCTCTCCATGAAATAACAAGGCTTTACGTGTAGGGTTCACCACAGCACATTTAATATAGAATGACAGACAGTTCCCAAAAAGGTGAAGACGTACAAAAAACACAAACACACTTACTGATGGCGTTCGGGTGCCGGCATCACCCAGCGAATGAATGAGAGGAGACGTGTTAGCCACAGGTGCGCCCCAGAGCCGACATCGCTTCAAGGACACACGAGAACCACGGCGAACATGGAGTGATTAATGTCGTGAGAGTGCTGAAAATACTGGCAAACTAACAACAAAGATGACAATACTATGGACCAGCAGTGTGTGTACTTCACGGCCGTTTGCCAGTAACGCACTGCTGGTGATGGTGTGATTAGAAGCACCTGGCAAGGACCGGGAAACATGATCAGCAGAAGGGGAATCAGCTGGTGATAATGATAGAGGGGACGTGGCTGGACCAGTGAGATGTCAGCATGGGATCACAGAAAGTAGGTCAAAGCTGTGCGTAAATCCATTAATCCTTCCCCTCCTCATGTGCTCCTCCTGCCTAAAAGCGCACGAGAAGTGCATGAGGAGGCTTATGACAGTTGGAGCTGAAGCGTGTGATGTGGTCTTTCATGGTCTGCTGTTTATCTAAGCCTGCGACACAACGCGAAGGCATAGCCATAAAATTAAAACAAGAAACCAGAGAAACTGAGCTACAAAGCTGCTGTCATTCTAGTTAACACCGGCATCCGTTCTGTCGATTACATCATGGTGGTGCCGCCCTTAATTCGGTGGGCGGCACCACAGTCCAGTCAGCGGCTGTGGTTTTTTTTGTGATAACTAGTTTATGCAGGCGCTGTTGTAAATATTATATTGATCATTGACAATGACTTTTGGGTTTACACAACATGCTAAAAAATTTCAAAAATGTCTCATCAGCACTTTAAATCTTCATTAAATTTCAAAAGGTGCTTGTACATGCATTTCTGCCTCCAATTCTTCAGCTGCTTTAACTTTGTTTCTGCTACCTTATTTATAGTTTTTCTTTTTTCTTTCTCTTTTCCCTTCTCTGTAATCACCTTGGTTAAAAAAAAAAAAAAAAAAATCTTCCAATACAAATGCAACCCTGCATTACGCTTTCCACTTCCTGCTTTTCTGGACTCTTTGGCCACTCCTCCTCCTTGGTGTGCCTGACCACAGTTCCAGATGGCTCACTTAGTGCCACTTAAACCTTACGCTGCTCCTGTCCCTCGCTCTCAGTCCCTCTGTGACCAGCCCACTAAGACCATGTCCGCCTTCCCCACCCAGGATCCCTCCCTCACCCCTACACCCCGCCCCATCCACTCTAGAGAGCTTGTGCGCCAAAACTCCGACCCCACTTCTGAAACCCCCGCACCACAGATGCACCAAATCAGAGAGGATCCTGGCCCCTGGATCCGCCTACCCGATGTAGAACTTCCACCCAAGGTAAGATCCTGTAGCTGGCCCTTGCTGACAAGATGTACAAAACAAGTTGCAGGTTTATTGTGGGAAAGCTGCATATTGAAGACGAAATGACTCTCCTAATATTCATTTTGACATAACTGCTGTTTTCTCCATTTTAAATCTCAAATGTATTTTGCACCTCTATGCAGATTTATTTCAAAATATTTCAGTTATATTTGAAAATTAACTCCTCTCATAGTAGAAATTGCTGACCCCCAGTAGAGAATGTATTGTGTAATTCTGTAACATTTTTGAAAATGCATCAGTGATGGCTTTAAAGGTTACTATATCGTCCTGATAGTATTGAAGTTTTGAAAAATTTTCAGTCAGTTTCTGCAATGCTTTAAAAGACTATGGTGTTACTTTCTTCAGATTCCTCAGAGGACGGCATCCATTGCTACAGCTCTCAACACCAACCTGACCTCTGGCATACGGCATCCAGTTAGGGCCAGGTATAGACAGCCAAATTCTTTTCTTAGATACTGTAGTTCTTAATTTAGTGCTCTTTTTCAACTACTAAAGTGTCAGTTGGGAGAACTGATTTTTGTCCTTATGGCAGCAACCCAGATCTCAGCCGCAATGATCGTTGGGAGAGAGGAGACAGCATGAGCATCATATCCAATCTGCCCCAGACAGGCTCTTTAGAGAGGCATCGCATCATTAGTGAGTCCCTGTGTCCACAGAGCTAATTGTCAGCACTGATTTGCAGGCCAGTTTCAGAATTATCCTTACACTCTGACTTTCCTATTTTCAGGTTCAACCAAAATGGATTCACCCATTCTCTCCCACGATAGTCGCCATAAGCCCGGAGAATCTCGAACCTCTTCCCGCCCTGGACGTCCTGCTGTAAGTGCCTGTGCCTACATTGTCCTCAACATACAACTGTTTAACATATCGAAACCAGGCGCATGGCAAACCTGAGTTATTTCAACCTAACTTGATCTTAAATAGACTTCTTCCTTAAATTGAGTTAATAAATACTAACTCAAGGGGTTTCTCTTCACCTTAACACAACACTATTATTTTAATGCCTTGTATTTTTTTCTTCTTCAATTCTTTGACTTTAACCTCCAATGTACAGAGTTACAAGAGAGCTATAGGGGAGGTTAGTATCACAGTGCCTTCTCATGTTGCGCATGTGCATGCATGAGTCGTATTCTTGTTCATTTTACTGCAGAATTGGCAGCATGGCCTATATGGACTGAAATGACTCCAATAAAATGCCTTTCTTTCTGTGAAAACAGCTTTAGTGTTTTCATGTTCATTTTATATGCTTATCTCAGAATCGTTTTGTTTCATTTACCTCATTGTCTTGAATTGGTTGAACCTTCCTTCCATGTTTGTAGTACATGTTATGTCTTTGTATTTGCTGATTTCCTTGTGAAATATTTTTAACTCGTGTGTGTGTGTAGGACCACGGCCTTTTTGCCAAGGAGCGTACAGAAGAGCCACCAAGACCCCCGGTTAAGGCCAACGATTATTCCTCCTCCTCAGAGAGCAGCGAGAGCAGTGAAGAAAGTGAGAGTGGCGAGGGTGTGGAGGAGGAGGAGAGCCCCACAGATCGGTAACACTGTCCAACAAATACAGTTGCTTTCAAAAAAAAAAATTCAACTCAGATTACATTTTAGGTTTATTGGTAAAATTTAAAATTTTCCAGGTGCTGGCAATAAACAAATTACACAAGAACAGTTTAAATAGTTAAAACTAATATTACAAGGATTTTATCCAAATTCAACACTAAATCCTACTTGAAATGACTCTTGCAGTCTCAAAATTATTCAACCTCCTGAATAGAATTCCCCATAAGAGAAACATTTATAAATCAAGTGTGGTCTCAAACACATCTGATGCAGTCAGTCAAGGGCTTCATTAGTTGCATCAGGTGTGCTTGAGATGGAGCACCTCAAATATCTGGACTGTTGATGGTGATGTTTGATTGCATGCTAGAAATATGGCTAAGTCAAGAAAATTGTTCAGAGAAGAGATCACTGCCTTGCACAAACAAGGAAAAGGTTACAAAAAGATAGCAAAGGCACTGAATGTACCTAGAGCTACAGTTAGAAGCATAGTTTGCAAGTTTAAAGTTAGTGACTACACTACATGGACGTGGCAGAAAGAGGAAGCTACCAAGCTAGTTACCGGAGTGGTAGCCTAGTTGATAAAGTATCCGCCCCACAACCGGGAGGTTGGGGGTTCAAGTCCTGGCCGAGTCATACCAAAGACCATATAAAAATGGTACTTCCCACCTTCTAGCTTGGTGCTCAGCGTGATGGAGTAGGGGAAGGAGAAGTTGTTTGTGGCGGCGCTTTGCATGGCAGCGATCCCTCTGATTCTACATGTAGATCGGAGAAACGTAATTTCGTTCTACTGTACATGATTGGCTGTATGGACTAAATGACAGCAGAGATGGCTTTTTCTTCCTCTTTTTCTTCAGTGGCTGCCACCTGAGTCCTGGGGATGCAGGTGGTCAAAAACCCTCGACTGACTACAAAAGACTGTAGACACTGAGGTTTCATTTTCTACAGTAAGGCACATACTAAACACTGAAGGGCTCCATGCTCATACACCCCTACTGACCAAAAGCACAAGGAAAGTCTGTTCTAGTTTGCTTAAAACTATATAAATAAGCCAAAGAGGTTTTAGGATTCTGTTCTGTGAAGCAATGAAACAAAACTGGAAATTTTTGGGTCTATGGATCAGTGGTATATCTGGAGGAGGAAGATGAAGCATACAGTGAAATGAACACCCTGCATACAGTGAAGCATGTCAGTGGTTCAGTGACGCTCTGGTGCTGCTTTGCTTCCTCTGGCACTGGAAACCTGCAGCGTGTGGAGGGCTAGATGGTTTCAATCAAGTATCAGGAAATCCTGAGAGAAAATGTCATGCCATCTATGAGGAAGCTGAAGCTTGAGCTTCATTGGACCTTCCATCAGGGTAGTGATCCCAAGCATACTTCAAAGTCCACCAAGGCTTGGCTTCAGAAGAAGTCCTGGAGGATACTAGAGGGACAATCACGGTCACTTGACTTGAACCAAATTGAAAATCTCTGGTGGAATTTGATGTTATTAATGTTGGTGAACTGGAGGCCTTCACCCATGAGGAATGGGTGACGAGTCTTCAGGAACGCTGGCAGTAGCTGGTGTCTAACTATACATCACATTTGCTGCAGGTCATAATGGCAAAAGTGTGCCCTACTAAGCATTAAAGATGCTTGTCATGAAGGGATTGAATAATTTTGAGACTGCATTAGTAATTAAAAGTGGCATTTTTTTTCACTTCCGGTTATGGCTGCCACGTAGGACGGACGTGTCTCGCTCTGCTCTGCTCCTGGAAAAAAAAAAAATCGGCAAATAACTCTCTCATTTGGGACAGAACGTATCCCAGCATTTGGGCGAGGATATGTCGGCGAAGCCTAAGGCTGGAAAACCAGGAAAAGGAAAAAGCGAGCCGCCGAAACAGTCCAAATTAACGGACTTTCAGGTCTGTGACGCAGCAAACAAGGCTCCATATATGGCGGAGGAAGCTGGCGGCGGTGCGATTTCTGCGGGGAATGGCGCAGATGCGCTGATGGCTGCCATGAGTTCAATGAGAGCGGACTTTTCCTCTAGATTTGATGGGATTATGACAGCGCTGGAAGGAATAAGAAAGGAATTGGGTGACTGTGTAGAACGAACGGCGCAGATGGAGCTCCGTCTCGCTAGTGCTGAAGATGACGTCACCCGTCTTCAATTAAAGGTGCGCACTTTGGAAAAAAAAAATAAATCTCTGGAAGATAATATTTTGGATTTGGAATCTCGGTCGAGACAGAATAACTTGAGGCTGGTGGGTCTTCCAGAGGAATCAGAAGGTCGGGACGTATGTTCCTTTCTGGAAAAGTGGATTCCGGAGGTGCTGGGCAGCGAGGAGTTGCAATCAGCAGTGGTTCTGGAAAAAGCACATCGTATTGGCCCACGGAGAGATAAGGGACCGCCGAGGACCTTAATTATGAAGTTTCTTAACAACAGAGACAGGATGAAGATCTTCAACGCTGCACGAGCTAAAAAAGGAGAGATTAAACACCAGGACCAGCAGGTGCGGTTCTACCCAGATTTGGCCACAGGAATCCAGCAATTGAGGAAGCAGTTTGATCCCGTACGTAAGGAGCTGCGCAACCTTGGGATTCGTCATGGTGTAATCTATCCTGCGAGACTGCTGACCACGTATGAGGGCAGAACCCACATCTTCAAGACCCCAGAGGAGGCGCAGGAGTTCATCAAGAAGATCAAAGAAGAAGAAGAGACTGGTGGGAGCTAAGCATGAACAAAATATAAGGTAGAATAACTAAGCATTTGCACAGGCATCTGACTGACTTGAAGTAAATAGTAAGTTTACAAAATATAGATTGTATTATATATTAAAAAAAACAAAAAAACAAAAACAAAACAAACAAAAAAAAAAACTAGGATGTACAAAGTTGGTAAAGATTTTGGAGTTAAGTTGGAAAACTACAGAGGAGAGTTAATGTTACGTCATTAAAAGCAGTAGAGTTAGGGTGATTGGGAGGATGAAGAAGGAGTGGCTTAGGCTGTTCCCCTTGGATGTGGAACAGTCGATGGCTATATCGGGAGACAGAATTTTTCTTTTGATTTTGGGGGGTTTGCCACAAGTGTGGGAAGGGGGAATTTGTTTGTGTGTAGTTTGTAGGATGAATGTTCAACCACTCATGTTTTTGCTTCTCTGTATGAGCATGTTTACACTGCAAGGTAATCCCAAACTCTCTATTGATCATGGACCAAAGTGTTAATCTTAATTTAACTTCATGGAATTGCAGAGGTCTACAAAATTTAAAAAAACTTAAACAAGTTATGAATAAAATAAAGGACATGGGTTCAAGAATTGTGTTTTTACAAGAAACTCATCTGATAGAGGAGGATGTTAAAAGAATTAGGAGTAGATGGCAGGGAAGTGTATTCACCTCTTCATTTTCATCCCGAGCCAGGGGAGTTATGACTCTCATACATAAATCAGTTCCTTTTCAAGTGAAAAATGTAATTGGAGACAAATTTGGAAGATATGTAATCATTCAAGGTTCTTTGCTATTAGAAAATATAAATCTTGTGAACTTATATGGTCCCAATATAGATGACCAGAAGTTCTTTGCTAATTTATTTCTCATCTTATCACTTACAGGGCAACATATAATAGCAGGGGATTTTAATTGTACATTGAATCCAGGTGTGGATAGATCAACAGGACTGGATTGTACGCACATTGGATGTAGGATGACTATTAATCATTTTATGAAAGAATTGAGATTGTTAGATATATGGAGAGAAATGAAACCACAAGTTAAAGCCTATTCTTGTTATTCCAGTACCTACAAGACATTCTCACGTATTGATTATTTTTTGATTTCCACAGAATTAAGGTCCAAGATTCAAAACTGCTTTTATGATAACATCGTGATCTCTGACCATGCACCCTGTTGTCTAATATATGTAGATAAAAAATTGATAAAGGAATCAGGTAGATGGCAATTTCAGCATAAATGGCTTCAGGATGAGGAATTTGTCAAGTATATAGAAAAACAGATAGACGAGTTCTTTGACATCAATACTACACAAACATCAGCATGTGTAAAGTGGGAGGCTTTCAAAGCTTTTATTAGGGGACATATTATTAGTTATACAGGATCAAAATCTAAGAAGACTCGAGAGGAGAGAGCTAAATTGGAACATAAAATAAAAAATCTTCAGGAAAAAGTGTATGCAGGAAGTGACCCAAGGTTGGAGAATGAATTACTGATTTTGAGAGCTGAATACGACAAAAAATCAGCGAATAGAGCTGCCTCGAGTCTTCTAAGATTGAAACAATATTTTTATGAACAAGGTGAAAAATCAGGAAAATTATTAGCATGGCAGATTAAACAATTGGAAATTAAAACACCAATTACCAGTATTATAAGTAATGGACAGGTAGTTATAGATCCTTTAGAAATTAATAGAGCCTTTAGAGATTACTATGAAAAATTATATGATACCAAAAATGAACCTGAATTAACAAAACTAAATGGGTTTTTGAACGAACTATCTATACCGTGTATTCCAAATGAAAACAGGGAGATATTGGAGTCTAAAATTAGTCAAGAAGAAGTTGGGCTAGCCATTGATAATATGAAATCAGGAAAAAGTGCAGGACCAGATGGTCTTCCAGTTGACCTTTATAAAAAATTTAAGAATAAATTAATAAAACCTTTTTTGGAAATGGTTTTAGAAGCATTTCAAAATAATAATTTACCATCATACATAAATAATGCCTTAATTATACTGCTGCCAAAACCAGGTAAGCCCTCTAATAAATGTGAAAATATGAGACCAATAAGCCTATTAAACGCCGACCTTAAGATAATCTGTAAAATTTTAGCAAGACGAATACAAGAAATTTTACCAAATATTATTAATCGAGATCAGAATGGCTTTATAAAGGGTAGACAAGGCTTCCATAATGTAAGAAGACTATTTAATATTATTTATTTTAATAAAGAAGCACCGGATACAGCTCTCCTATCATTGGACGCCGAAAAGGCCTTTGATAGAGTTGAATGGCCCTTTCTTTTTGAAGTACTACAAAGGTTTGGACTTGGAAATAATTTCATAAAATGGGTTCAAATAATATACAATAATGCTACAGCAGAAATCCTAACAAATAACAATATTTCAAAACCAATAAAAATAAATAGAGGATGTCGACAAGGCTGTCCACTTTCACCTTTACTGTTTACTATGGCAATTGAACCTTTAGCGATAGCGATACGTTTACATTCACAAATATATGGAATTAAAGTTGGACCAACAGAACATAAAATCTCCCTGTACGCCGATGACATAATTTTGTTTATGTCGAATCTAAAAAAATCAATTCCAACCTTGTTGAATTTAATAAAGAATTTTGGGGAAATATCAGGATATAAAATAAATAAAACTAAATCTTCAATATTAATGCTAAATGAGACCCAGAGAAATTACCCAGCCCCTGAGGTAAATCAATTCAATGTTGTAAATCAGTTTAAATATTTAGGAATCCAAATTATGCCTAAGCTAGAATCAGTCGCCAGTGTCAACTATGAAGCCTTAATGTCAGATATCAGTGAGTTAACTCAGAGATGGATGTCACTACCAATGTCGATGATCGGGAGAATCAATATACTTAAAAGTAATATTTTACCTAAAATACTTTATTTATTTCAATACATTCCCTTATCACCACCTTTAGATCTATTCTCAAGAATAAAAAAAAAGTTAGTGGAATTTATATGGAACAACAGGAAGGCTAGATTACGTTTGTCTTTATTATATTTACCATTTGATCGTGGAGGTCTGAAATGTCCAAATTTTATGTTGTATTATTGGTCGGCACAACTGAGGTCTATGACATATTATTTTTCATCAAATGATCTCCCTCACTGGACTGAAATGGAATCATACAATTTACCTTTACCTCTTCCCATATTCATATACTCAGATTCGGCAAAAAAATTACAAAAACAAGTTAAAAATCCATTTGTAAAGCATATGATCAAAATATGGTGTGAAGCTAAAAACTATTTAAAAGAACCACAGTTATTGTCACAATTTAGTCCAATATGGGGTAATCAATATTTTAAACCAGGGAGAGCGGACGCTGTATTTAAAGTATGGAATTTAAAAGGGATACAAAAGATTCAGGATTTATATTTGCCAGGTGCAGACAACATAATGTCTTTTGAAGAGCTGAGGATCAAATTTAATCTCAATAGAACACATTTTTTTAAATATCTTCAACTTAGAAACTTTATTCGATCAAATCAAAATAAAGCTCTCACTCGACCTATTTATTCATCCTTGGAAAAAATGATGATGAAAGATAGTAAAAGAAAGGGTATTATTTCAGAGTTTTATAACTCATTGACACTATCTTCAAGTGAAAATTCACTGAAAAGATTAAACTACTGGAAAGAAGATCTGCAAATTGAAATTTCAGAGGAACAATGGGAATTGGCTTGTACAGAAGCTCAAACCAAATCAATAAATGCACGCCTTAAATTGATACATTTCAAATGGTTAATGCGGATGTATGTTACACCGGAGGAGTTAAATAGATATAACAAAAATATACCAGATACATGCACAAAATGCATGGAAAGTAAAGGAACCCTATTTCATTGTTTATGGGAATGTAGATTAATAAGAATGTTTTGGGAAGAGGTGAGGGTAACAATTGAAAAAATAATCTCAAAACAAATCATATTGAATCCTAAACTGTTTTTGTTGGGTCTGTACCCAGAAAAGCATAATTTTAATAAAAGTGAAAGAACATTCATAGACCTCAGTTTGCTTAATGCCAAAAAATGTATTGCACTATTATGGAAAAAGACTCATAGACCAGATGTGACTCAGTGGTTAAGACAGATGTTAACAAACCTTCCATTAGAAAGAATAACATATATACTAAAATCAAAGGAAATTGTGTTTGAGAATATATGGAGACCTTTTATTG